>OY728140.1:788838045-789463045 GCA_963277665.1 Viscum album
GACCATATATGGTACCTTTTATTAATTTAAAAACATCAGTACTTATTTTTCTTTTCTAAAATTTTAGGTTTCCCACCCACCTCACTTATAATAGGTCACCAATATCCTCCCCTATTAACAGTTCCAAAACCTCTTTTTCCACACAAAAAAAAATCCAAAACAATTCTTAAAATCCCTCCTCTCATAATTTATGACTTATTTTTCTCATAAAAAACCATATGATTAATTTTTGAGAAAACAAATATAAGTTGTTTAAAGAATAGTTAAAAACCGTAACTGAGCATTTTACATTTTTTATTCCCTCGCACCATGAATTATTATTAGAAAAGTATGATAAAACAACCTCATTATCTTGGATGAAAATATATTTAATTATATTTATCACACAACCTAAATCCTTGTTCTCTTCAATCAAATGGGTTATAAAATCATCATTTCTATGTATGGTGGATAATCATATCGTTAACCAATGATATATTTTCATAACCACCTCTAAATTCTAGATATAATATGGGAATTATTATTCATATATTAAATTTATAGCAATACTATGCTTATAGAATCATTATACCGCATATTATTTCTTACAATCCATTTTGTAGCAATTTGATAAAGGCATTCATATGTTTGACAGACTAGGGCCGCATGAAGCGATGTGATTAATTCTTAACATATGTTTAACAAGAAAGGTAATATTGATGTATTTAAATAATAATATGTTATATATATAACATAATTTTTTATTTAATGGTTATATATTATTTACCTTTATTTCATTAAATTCTTCATAATGGAAACAAAGTTCAAGCAATCTTATGGAATACCGTCTACAAGAATATTGTATTTCAATTTCAGTATATTACTATTAAGATTCTATATAAATAAATGTAAAAAAAATATATATGGTATTTAAATAATTCATTAAATTATATATATTATTGGACCATAATAAATATAAGAGGTTCAAAAATACAAAATCAAACGTTATACAAAAATAAAAAAGCTATAAATTGAAATGTAATTCTAAAAACGAATTCATAATAAATGGGTATTAAAAGGTAACAAGTAAATCATATATGGTATGAGAAATGTGGTTAATATTATATTTTTTTATTTTAATCATATATTAATAATATAGTACTTTAAAAAGAGTATTAAGGATATTGATACTTAATGTAAGGGATTTCCATCATGATTTTTTACTTCTAGAAGAACCATGACATATTAAACACCTATTTATTTAAAGCAGTGTATTAAATTTCCATGAATATATTTTATGATTAATATCCTTAAAATTATTGGGATTGACTTATTATTTTCAGATCAATATTTCATGGGGTATACATTTCAAAAGTTTCTAATGTGGTAAGCTATTTTTTCTCAATTTCTCTTCATCAACGCATTTGTTATGTTGCAAGCCTATAATATTTAATAACATGAACATAAAGTACCATATGACCTGTTATATGATGATTATCATTAATTTAATGAAATTTGAAGATTAAGTTAATTTAATTATTTATTGGGGACTATGATTCAATGTTACCCGATTGGAATTAATTTATTGATGCGATCTCTTCATTTATTTACGTTGCTTATAATTTCAATTCCATAGATGATGTATTATTATCAAAACATAATGAAACACATGAATTTTAATCTCATCCAGTTATTTCAATAGAAATTATAGTTTAAATTTTTTTAATTTCTTTATACACTCGATATTCCAAATTGATGGTTTTAATGAAAATCACATTTATTTTTCTCTTTAGTCGAAAACCCTTTTACTACTATGTTAGTTTTTGGAAAAAATTTCAAAAAATTTATTAATGTTCCTCTATGATTTTTGAAATTCATTTTTATCCTTTAATTATTAATAATATTTTATAAGGAATCTTTATTTTTTTCCAAACATAGACTATTATTCCCTTACCGAATATGTGAATGGAATCATTGTTTTGATCAGTACAAAATAAATAGAATTTACCACTCTGATAAATTTCATTTTCATAGAATATTTATTTATATTTTTCTAATTTTTATTCACATAATAGGGTTATGAAAATTTTATTTATATTTCTTACCAAGTAAAAATTATATTTCCCCAATAAATGTTATATATTATTTTTAATGAAATATTTATATGTTTTCAATTTTTAATTTCAAATATAATTATTTAAATTTTTAGGACATATAGTTTTAGAATTTTATTAATATAAAAGTTTATTTTCCCAATAAATTTTAATAAGTGTAATTTATTCATAAAAATTCTATATATAATATTACATTCATGGAGGAAACTAATAATTTAAAGGGGATATAATCTATAAATATGATTATTATTTTGCCTCTAAATGGATTATGTTAATGAATAAATGAATTTACGAAGGTTATTTCATTTTTATTGGTTTTACCATGAATTAATTATTAGGAAACTATCTTAATTTTTCATTCGATTATACAATGATTTAATTCTTATGAAATCCACTTACTTTTCCCCATTTTATGCTAGGATTAAAAGATGAAATAAATATAAAATTATTTCTCTTCCATTAGTTTTTCTACAATGAAATGATTAGAATATCGTGTTCATTTTGTGGTTCTGATATGCATTATGTTTTATGATATTATTGAAAACATTTGTATAATTTTAATTACGTGATGGGTGAGACCTTTACCTCCCTCTAATGAATCTGGTGATTATTAATGTTATATGATCTCAATGTGTACATTTGATATTATACAATGACCTAAAGAGGAATAAGGGTGGTTAACCCATTCCCAATGTAGATATATTGGTGGTTATCCCACGCCTGAAATTAGATAAAAGGGATGTAATACTAATACCAAAAGATGGTACATTGGAGGTTATACCAATACAGAAAGAGTGTACAAGGGATATTATCACAAACATTAAGATAATATATTGGTGTTTATCCCAAGTATGACATGTTATTAATATCATGGTGGGTATCCTTGACAAAAAGAAATTATGATTATTTCTACGCCACATCACTATGTCATATTCCAATGTTATGTTACCCTTTATCATGTTCATTGATTTCTTTTGGATTCATATATTATAAAATTCCATATTTATTTCATAACTCTTTATTATGATATTTTATATGAAGTGTCTGTTTTAAACATGTTATGATCCTATTCCCAAACCATTATTTTCATTTTCTTCTAACATATTTCTATGTTTAACCCTTTATGAGATTCTTAGATCATTGATTTAATTGTTTAATTTTCCCATGTTATTATGAAAGACATTATGAAGGTAATGTTTTTATGGTGTACTATATTGGATGTTCATTATAAGATATATTGAAGATATTACACCAAATCAAGAGATTTTTTACCTATAATCCATTTTAATGAAGAAATTATGGTCCACTTGCATATGTCTTTTCTAACATATTTTATATTTATATAAGAATATATAAAAAAAATGTTTGAAAATTATAGGTCTCTATTGTATTGATTGTGTCCCTATGAAAAATACTATATAATATGTGAAATTAATAAGTTGAAACGGTTTTTCCTTAAGAATATAAATTTTTCAATAAACCCTCTTCAGGTTAATCCAATTAATAAAATTTTGTTCACCACTAATAGAGAATTAATTCAAGTAACATTCATACTTTGATTGGATGGTTTACACAGAACCCCATGAAATAATACCTCAACTGAATAATTCTATTTTTAATTCACATTTTTTGGGGGTTATCATTGAAGATGAATCTGTCTTGGATAGTGTAGAATAGTCACATTAAAATTGAAATAGTTTAGATGATCAATAAGGATGACTTCATCAAGTTTATTAGAATCTAGTTGCATGACAAGATTATTTTTCATGTTTGTTTAAATGTTGCTGGAAACATATAATTTCATAAAAGAAAATATTTTATTCTTTAATACCCATTATTTTTGGTAACCATGATATTTTTTTCACAGTCAACGATGGATATTTTATAATTTTTATCACTGAGTGGGAGGCCCTTGGAAATTAAGAACAATATTGGATGATTCATAACTTGTTGGAATGAATTTTAATTTAGTGGCTAATTTTCATGACTTATTAAACCATTCTCCTTGTAACAATATAGAATGATTAGAATTAAAACTGATTATTCTCCAAGAGTCTTATAAAGATAGTGAAGTTTATAAATATATCCATAAACCGATTGTATATTTCAACAAGAACAATGGTGTTTGTTGTTTGTAATGAAGATTTTATGTGTTATCTTCAAATAGATGCTCATGTGGGAGTTTAATGATGAGTCAGTATTCTAAATTAAAAAATCATGTGAAAAGTTTAGAAAATAAGTCATTTCTATATGGTTAATAGTTCATCATATCAATGACTATATTTTTTTGTCATATATCCAAAATGTTGAATGAATTACCTATTAAAATCTTCATAAAAAATTATTGAAGTTGATAGTAAACTATTGTATACACAAATAACCAAATTAAATTCTATATGATTCACCAGAACATTTATAACATCTTTTAGTCTTGTGGTCCCATCATGGGGTTATGTCGGGATATAGAATTGGATATTTTCAGATCCAGTGATCTTATTTCAATAATTTTTAGGAAAATATGATTCTCAATAATGGTTATTAGAGGAGTGGAATCCACCCAGTTGAAATATGATTTATTTTATTATTTATCAGGGCATGTCTCACATCCATAAACTCTATTTCTATGGAAATAGACTCATCAAGGCTATGGATTTGTGGCACAAACACTATCAAATACATCCATTCTATGAAGGATACAAGTGTGGCCTGAAAATTTATTCATTTTTCCATTAATTGTTGACAACATTTTCTTACTATTACATAGTGAGTTTCCCAATACAAGGGAAGTTTCTACTATAGTAAAGGGAAACCATAATCTTCCTCAACACAAAAATTCAATTATTACAAGTATTTAATTCCATAGAAAACATAATTATAATATATTATTATTGACTGTAAGTTAATCCCATCAATACGAGTGACAAGAGATGTTTTCACACGTTCTTAAAAGAGGTACATAGTGGAATATTTTATTTGAGTAATTCCTCATTGAGTAAACTAAGATTTAATATATATATATTGCATTATTCCACCATCTCTTCTATATAGATTTATATATAATCCTTGGATGTTTACTTGTATGTATCCATTTATTTTAAATTTTATATAGATGAATATCATTTATTAGGGGTATACCCCTTATTTAGAGTTTTTATGTTCAACATTTTCCACAAATTTTCATTAAATGTGATCTAAGACTGTGTTTTCTTAGGACTTACATGTTAGAAAATTTGATCCCAATTGGATAAAAAAATTCTATTTTGTTTATATTTTATTTCTATCATTTGTATATTGATGGATTTCACTATGTTTGATCAAGTAATAACAATAACATTTTATTACCAGAGTAACATGAGTACCTTTTTTATTTTAGCTACGTAATGAGAATTATGAGGGATTCTATGAAGAACATTATTTAGTTGTTAATTTAGTGTTAAAACTCCTATGGGGTTTTATATTATTTATGGATATTTTCATGGACTTGTTCTATTGATGAAAATATTTGGTGAATTTCTATATATCCTCATTGAACAGACCTTGAATGATAGGGGTGTGTGGCAAAAAAACTCAAATGATCAGGCAACCATATATTGGAATCCAATTACGAGAATAAAGAAGTAAAATATTATTATAGGTGATGAAGATAACCCCATACATATTGTCTAGTATTAAACCCCATGAATTTAAAATGAATACTATGTTTAATTGTTTAAATGAAAAATAACACCAAGCATAAAAAAACATGAAATATTATAATATAAATATAATAACTATAATATATCCATAAAATTAGTGTAAATTAATATGATTAATTATGATATGGAATATAAATTAAGTCCCTAAAATGTAGCAATTTATTAATCAAATATTAGTAAATAATCACTCAATTTTTTCTATTATAATTGATTTTTTTATAAATAGGTTTTCTTCAAAATGGTTTTTCATAATTTTTTAGAGTGGATAATATAATTAAATTATAAGACATTATTAAATATTATTTTTGTAAAATTATATATTTTATAAAATCATTATATCAAATTTATCTTATGGTGATATTTTTGGTGTTTTCATGAAAGGTTTGAATTTCTGTTGAATTGTGAAAAATTCTTATATTTATTGTAAACTCTATATTCTTATATCATATTTAGGAAGTAAAATTATAATGTAGTATATTTTAATTAAAAAATATTATTCCATATTTGATTAAATATTAATGAATTATGGGTTTTATAATGAATTTTTTTCATTAATTTGGTTTAAAAATATTTTAACCTTACAATGAATTTTTATGAAAAATCGATATTCATCACATTTTTTGGGACTAATTTGAAGTTATATTATACCTATTATTAGAATTGAATCATGAAAAAATGATTTCATATTTTTTATTATGAATTAAAAATATGGTAAATAGTTCTCTTTTATTTTCTATTATTCGGAATAGTAATCATAGTTAATAATTATCCAAATGGTAAATGTATATCATTTAATTAATGTTAAAAATAATATGATATGAGAATAAATATTGACCCCAAAATTTAAATTCCATCTAATGGATGAATTTAATTCATCAATTTCCATCCATGTGATGAATATATGTAAACGTTTTCAAATATGTCCTTCATGTTAACCATTATAATTTTTAAGTAAATGATAATGAAAAACACATCACTTTATTTAATTTAATAAATATAATACTCTTGTGACATAAATAAAATTATTATTATTTTATTTAAAATTGTAATTGGAAATATAATTTAATTTTTATTAATTTAATTTATCTATAATTTTTAATAATGAAATATTTACCAAAAAATCATACAAAATGTTAAAGTAGTTTTTATTTAATTAATAAGAAAATAATTAATTGATGATAAATAATTATATGTAAAATATAATTAATTAATTATTATCATTAAAAAATTATTGATATAAGTAAACAATTAGAATCGTTTTTGTGAAAGTGATTCAAATTCAAATGTTTTCATGTTATTTTCAATGTAAAATTAAATGAATAGTTCTTAAATTGAAATTAATGTCAGATAATAATAACCAATATTTTATTAAATGATTTAAAATTCCATAAAAATATCATATGAATTAAAATAATGGGGTTTATTTTGAATTTAAAACCATTATTTATTTATGGTTTATTTGTTATTTTATAGTAATTAAAGTTAACTCGGGAGAGTAAAAACAATGGTACCAAGATAATTATCAAAAAAGCTAACGATAGGATAAAATAGAACGTTTTGGGTAAAAATAAATTATAAATATTTATAATTTTATTAGATGATACTACTTCTACCCATAATAATAATATACTATAAATATGATATATTATATGAATTTTCCTTGAATATAAAATTATATAGATTTCATTCATCATGAACATCCAAATGTGCCCCTCCCCTCCCTTATAAAAGAGAACCCCCTATTTTCTTTTATTAAAATTTTGAAAAACTCATAGATCAAGAAATACCTACACTAATAAATTCCTAACATCCCCCCATGTTTTATATGTCTATGTTTTGTATTAATACCAATATTATTGTGATTTAGGTGTAATGAAACATATGATTTATTGAAGAATATGTATACCATTTAATCAAAAATTTTAGATTAATTAATTCGTTCACCTACATTAAAAATTATTAAAATATTATTACATAAAAATTCATTATATCTAATATAATAATACCATGTTACCATAATGGAATATACTATATCAATATAGTCTTATATCATGTTAGCAATAAAACATTCGTTCTTGCATACAGACGACAACTTCCCCACTAATTGATTTAATTCATTTCCCATTTTCACCAATGAATGATGAATTTTTTATAAAAATATATGATAATTTTTACATAATAAACATTTATGAATGATTCTATACTATTTAGTTTCTTAACATTATAATAATTAAAATTGATAATGTCATTTGTGAGTATGTCTAGATTACCATCTCTACAAAGATATGTGTTTCAGTTTTCATAAAAATATAATATGGATTCCATATATTGGTTTATTTTAAAAATTTATATTATAATTATGATATTATAATCAATATGGAATTATAAAATTATAATTACCTTCTTTCTATTTTGACCATTGAATAATAGAGGTATTACTCATTCATATGTACAACATATCTTCTCTCTAATAGTAACGTAGATCATTTTTCATAACCCTCAGTAATGGTTGGTTTAAAAATTATAATTAACAAATAAAAATGATAATAATAAATTATTATTATACTATAAATGTTGAAATATTTTTTTTCATGTTAGTTATCTTACCAATGTCATTTTGGACATATGAGAAGAATAATGTAAAAATGGCCATCATGAATCTAAATGATAACATAATGGACTATAAAATGATAATAAATTAAAAATCCAATAATAAACATGAAAAAGTTATTTTCAAACATATGTATTAGCAATTTTTTATAATTCATCCATATTATAAACATACTTGATGAGTTTGACTCATGTAATTGAAATTATTAGAAATGAATCCTATTTAATATCTCTCATCCAACTATTTGTCTTCCATATCCATGTTCTTCTAAATGATTGAAGAAATTATTTCCCTTCAATGAATGGGAATTTTCATTTTCACCATATTAGATGTTATTTATATGGTATATAAAAATTAATATTTTTATTGTTTTACATGAGGGAAACTATACTTTAGAAACATCATTTTAAATGTTCTAAATATTTTTTTTCTATTTTTTTCTCTACCATGTATGTATTCATTGTTTATTTTTATTTAATTATATGAAAAATGAATTATAAATTTAATTTCAATAAAATTTATTACTTTATTTTATAGTAATTATTATTTATTTCAGAAAAAATGTTTTCAAATTCGTTACAAAACTCAAAAAAAATGTTTTATTTTAGCATAAAGAGTGTCAAACTATTTTCTCACCACTAAAACCATTATTTAAAAACTGGATTAATTTATATGATATGATATTTTCATAAATTAAAAAACCTTTATAACATTTTTATAAATATTTTCTAATTGTTTTTAATTGGAATGGAAATTTTGATATCTAACTTTTTTTTTATTATGGTTGTAAGGGATCTATACAAGCCACCATTGTTTCCTTTATATTACGACCATTCTCTCTCTAACTCACATTATATATCTATATAATGTTATTAATTTATTAAATCTTATTAATATATGCCTCCCTCATATATAACTATATTATTCTGACATAGTTTTATGGGTTAATACAATCCTTATTATCAGTTTCCATATTATTACGTTATGAAATCTGTTTTGATTATGATATGTTGACAAATTATGAAAACCATTTTTTCAAGGGTAATTTTTTTCTTAGTACTTATAATTGATATAATAATCTTGGAAACATAAACATGTTAATTTTATTTATTATTTCACCCCTTTGGCACTCTAATTCATTGGGTGAATCGTTTTTCTCAATAGATGTTATATACGGGTTATAGAGTAAACCAAATCCACTAGAGGCCTTTTCCTCCATGTGATTTTTTCTATATAGAGAGACCTAATTTATTCTAATTTAAAATTTTCAATTTGATCAACATTTAATATTTTTATATTATCTTATGATTCAATTTTATTTATGTTATTATCACATGTGAATATTCTTTAGCTTATGTTTACTGTAAACACTAATTCATAAGGGTGAAAAGAAATACATTTTTTCAAAAAAATGATTTCATTTTTTTAACGATTACAATGGAACCTTTTATTAATATAATTTTTCACTAAATAATATGTATGAAATGTTTTTAAAATTACTTTTGTATTAAATTTTATTTCTTGGGTAAAATATATTTTTATTTAGGCTGAAATTTATTTTTAAAAATGAAAAATCATGTATAATTATTTTAAACTAAAATATTTCCTTATTCTAAAATATTGTCACCTTACTGATATTATTGTTCTAACTAGAAATTTTATATTATTATTAATATTTTTTGGAGGATGAGTGGTAACAAGTTTGAAAAATAGAAGAAAATTATCAGGATATTTCATGAAAAGAAAAAATGATATATCATTGAAATTACTTTTAGGGGGAACTAATAGATACTAAGAAAAATTTTCTATTTTATAATGTAATATTTTTTACGTAAGGGGAATGAATAATTCTATAAAAAATTAATCATAAATATCCTAAAATGTAATAATATTAATTCTTTACATGAAACTCAACATTATTTATGTGTATGGATTGGTCCATATAGTTGGTATCAAAGCAAATGTTTAAATTAGTTTGTAGATTAAGATGTTGTTATGTGATGTTATGTTAAGATTTATAGATATCATCACATGTCTATAATTTTATGTTTTCATATGTTAAAAATTCAGGAAACCCATTTTTAGGGTTTATGTGAAGAGATGTTAAGGTGATTTATTATTTATTGAAATGAGTTTAATATTTTGGATATTAACTGATTATAAAATTTGTATTTTTTGGTAAATGATTGTATGTGTGACTAATATTGATTATATATATAAAGGTTAAATTATTCATGGTATAATAATTTATCAATTCCTTCTTATTTTTTGGGTTTCAACATGGTCATGGAATATTTTTGATATAGATTTATGTTATTTATTTATCAAATAGACTATGATGAACATTGTTTATTAATGTTTAATTTTTTAGATAATGAATTTATTTATTCATATGAATATATATTCTACTATGAATTATCAAACCTTATTTTGGTCATTTAGGTTTTGGATAAATTATAAAGTTAATAAAAATAAATTTTCACAGTTTTTGGAATTACATAATCCATTAATAATATTATTTTAGTTATTTAGACATAAAATCATTTTCATGAATATTCATCATCTAGAGAAGAAGATGATATTGTGGTGTAGATTGATTAAAAGATGAAATTATACTTGTAATGAAAGTGAAATTTACTTATGTTTTTATTATATATTTTATATGAATAACTCAGCTCTTGAAAAATTCCCTTGAAATAAAATTTATATCTTATTATGTTCATTTAGGATGAATAATTGGTATTTTCCGCCACCATTATATAACAGTTATTAACATTATCTTGATTACTCACTTTCTTGTGATAAATGAAATCTATCAACCATATTAACTATTTGATTATTAAATTTCTACTCGATGACTATATTTTAACTTCCCATTAATATTATTATATTTTGAAATATAGTTATGTGTTATACTAGATGACCTTATGATATCTTTTTTTTTATTTAAAGTTCATGTTTTATTATTGTTTTTTAATGTGAAATTTTAAAAAAACTACATCACAATATCATATTATTGAATATTAATTCCAAGATAAATTTTAAGGATGAAATTAGTTAAATGTGTGCAGATAATATAGCCCCCATAGGTTTAAAAATGAAGAATACAATTAATAGAAAATAAGACATGCAACATTGATACTAATGGAACCCTACATTTTTGGGATAATACAATGGTTTTAAGGTAGGTGCACTTTACTATAAAATCATCATTAAATGTTTTAATAACATAATTTCTATATAATTATATTACATGTACATATTCTTACAATTATATTTTTATTTAGTCATATAGAGATTAATATGTTATAATTAAATAATTTTTTATATAAGTTTGCTTTCATTCCATAGTTTTCAAAAAGGACTATTTTTTTATATATTATACATTATGTGTTCAATTTCTATAAAATAATTAAAAAGGATATTATTATTTTAATTTATAAGGATTAAATTTATTTTCCCACCACCGAATCATTATTAGATATTTGTATTTATTTTTATTAATTTTTTCTTCAAAATATTCCCTCTTTTAATTTTTTCTATATTTTTTAAAATCTCTTTCAAATGGAATGGAAATTATGAAATTAGTAAATATTATTCTTTTGGGTGAAGGAGATTCTATTTAAACACTAATTATTCTTTAATTTTTTGATCATTATCTCCCTAAATCAATTTATCTATCATTATAATGTAATTTATTTCTTCTAAATTATATGTGTGTCTGTGTGTCACATGTACACATTACTTATTATCCTTGCCCTTGATGGGGTAATAAATTATTTATGACCATTTATAGAATACCATATTTAAGAAATATCTTTCGATAATGATATTATGTATGATAATATAATGAATTTCATCAGAGGAATAACTATAATTATTATTCGTTATGATTGATATCAATTTTTTCACACCTAATCCTGATCATGTTATGATTGGTGAACCAAGATTACAATAAATTTCATTGGGTAATTATTTTTTATAATGGGTTGTTATGTATGGGATTATAGAGTAAACATAATCTAATATTGTACTCTTTCCAATATGTGATGTTGTCATATATGTTATCCGTTACTTATACAGATGTAATTATTTATGTTTCTACAACATTTTCAATTTATTCTTGATATTATTTTACATGTTATTTAGGTTATGTTACCATGTCACTACTCATTATATTATGTTAATTTTAAATTAAGCTCTAGTTCATAAGGGTGAAATGTAAAACATTATTTTAAATTCTTTTATAAGTTTTTCATAATTGTAATGAAACGTTTATGAGAATGATTTTTCAATAAAAATATATTTTTAAAATATTTATGAAAATAGTTTTGTTAAAAATAATATTTACTTACTATTAATATTTTTTTTGTTCCTAATGTTAAATTTGAAAAAGACGAAAGCTATATATTAATGCTTAAATTATATTTTTTCATTCTTCCTTTATATATTTCATTACGAATATTTTTATAGTTATTACACAATTAAAAGTGGATTTTATAGTGTTTTAAGGATGAATAATGAAAATTATTAGGTTAAGATGAATAATTTTATGATATATAATGAAAAAAAAAATTATATCATAAATGCATATTATATTTAAAATATGGATACTATATCTAAGTGAACTCATTCTGATGTAATATTTATTTATATAAGGCTAATGGAAAAAATTATATAAAACTATAAATAGTAATGATGCAAAAATTTAGGATAATGATTTCTAAATATAAAAATTATGATTATGTAATTTTTAAGGATAGATCTGTATAATTTGGAAAGATGGGGATCCACCTCTAATTCATTATATATATACAATGTATTTTATAATTTAGTAGGTAGTCATTTTAGAAAACTTTTCCCCATACCTGTAGTCATGGATATACTTGGACCCATTATCAATATCATCTAAACCATATGGTATTTGAAAACCCCATGGGTGAAGGTGATGGTTAAAAATACCTCCAACCCCATTTGATGTGGTTACACCTGGATAGATTCCATGGGGAATGTTATTGTATTTTTATTTGTTTTTTTACATTCTTACTAGACTGTGATCTAGGGGAATTTCATACTCTACATTTCTGTTAAATACCAAATGAAATCATGCATATAGCACAAGGAACTATATTGATGATTTATGATGTTTTATTCACAATTTATGAATCTTGTAACCCTATATCTCTCTCAAGTGACCCCATGTTTTTTACTTAGAGATTGAAGGAATTTATTGGATTATCCAATTGGTATGCATGTTATTTCGAATCATTACCTCCCTTTCACCAAATAAATTTTATGATAGATCATTTGGGAGACCATATTAACCAATGAATGAAATGTAATGTAATTATTCTTAGCCACACTATTCTAAAATATATATATATAATAATCCATCAAATATAGTTTTTTGAATTTCAATTTGACTGTTGAAAAATGTATGGAGAATGATCTCATAGTATTTTTCAAAACATAATTTTAGGGATATGTGGAAGGAATAATGGTTTTAGTAAAAAAATATGTTATTCCCCACAAGGATATTGTCATTATAACCTTTATAAGACAGATTATTATCCATTATATAGTGATTATTCTCCCACATTTTTTTGGTTTTATATAAGGCCTATGTTCTTCCATTAAGACATATGTTATGACATAATGGGATAAAGTAATGTGTAAGGCCCTAAACGGAGAATTTCTTTCCCGTAAAATACATCGACATATTCACAGCAACCACTTCCTTAACGAATGCATATTTATATTCAAGGTAAGACCACATAGATCATGTATTTTATAATGTTGACTAATGATTTATAGGAGGATGAAATAATTAATTCTACGAAAAATTATTTCCTATCCATGGTGTGGTGTTGCTGTAAATTGATGGGTTTCCATATGTAGTTGAAAATTTAATTTTTTTCGTTTATCTCTATATTATAGTGCCATGAATGTGAGAGTATTTCATTTCATTTTTAATATATCTGTATGTGGAGGTTTCCCATGGAGTATTGCAGGTAAGGATTTGTATAATCCAACCATATACTACAATGGGAAGGATATCCTTGGTATCTATGGCATTAAATTCATATAAATAGTTAGTGGGTCCTTGGTTTCGTATAGATATTTATTGTATTTCCTTCTAAATAATGGTATTTATAATGTAACTATTGTGAAAATTAGCCAATATATTTTTTCAAAAAATGACATCATATTATTTGGGGTTGACTAGGGATATTAACCTACTTTTTAAAAACTAAAAGGTTATACCAACATATTTATTTGGATGTTGAAGATGTATTATTCTCCACTCATTATTTTATGTCATTTTGAAAATCATATGAACTTCTATGAAGAATTTAAGTCTCCATGTTAGTGTATTCAATAATATATCAGTTATCATTGGTCTAAAAATCATTATGTTCCAGATTCTGATTTTCATTCCCCAAGGGATATATAAAAAACCATCATATTTACTGGATGGATATGTAGTATTTTTATTTCCTATATATTATTTTAATATAGTCAATTATTAGTGCTAGATAGAATATATGTCTTCATCTTATCTGATATCATGATATAACTAAATGATTTAGAATTGTTTGAAGGGATATGTGCATACATCGGGGTGACTGTGAGAATATGGTGATAAATACTGGTTAAAATGAAAATAAATGACCCATAATAGTATTAATTTGGTATTTTATTAAATCTCTATACTTTAGTAAAATGTGAATGTTCAAAGGTGACATTCAAATTAAATTGATAAACCCTAGTCAGGACATGTATATGAACCCAAACCTATACTGAATCCATCACCAAAATACATTAGTTGTCCCCCTAAATTTGAGTAAGAATAGATAATTGATCCTATTAATAATTATGTTAATTTTTTTACATTCTCATAAACTTATTTTATGGTTTTAATATGAATATTTTATTGTTCTTATGTGATTTTTTATAAGATAAAAAGGAATATTCTCTATTAATAGTCTAATATGTTTGTAGTTCCGAAGGATTTTAGATGGAATTTAATGGCACTCAGTTTATATTTGTATGATATGATAAAATACATCAATGATTTATGTGAGAATATACACCGACTCCATTTCTCTGTTTTTAATGGGTTATGAATATAAACATGATATAAAATGGAGCGTATATTAGTTTTCCTCCAACTTTCTATTGAAATATATAAGCAGGCTTTATATGTGAGAATAATAATATAATCTAACTCACTAGATTCCAATATAGTATATTGGAGGGATCCTTAATTAAGGATGTTTTATAATCTCTCTTATTGTGGTTAAAAACTCTTCATTCGTAGTGGTATGTCCTAGATGAATTCATGTGAATGATCGAATGTTAGCTTGGTAGGATTCACCTTTATTTGGAATCTCAAGAGTGGTTGTTCCTTGATACATGTGGTGGATAAATTTAGAATATTTTGAATATGGACTACATGTTATTGTTATATAATCATTAACTTTAGGATCCCCATTTAAATGATAAGGAAGATATTGGTTATCATACTCTATGGATTGGTTCAAAAATCAATTGATAGTGATGATAGAGAACAATGGATTCATTTTGGATTTACTAGGATGGTATGGGGGTTGTGGAATTATCCCCTAGAGACAAATTAATTCATCCTATAATGTCGGTATTGAGCTATGTTTATGGTACTCCTTTAAAATCATTTTCCCCTCATTATTCATGAGATTCTAGACAAGTGACGTAATCCTCTTATTTATGGGGGTTTCAGATCGCGTGGAATCCAAAAAACAAAAAAGATTACATTGTGTTGAGTTTATTAAATTATACTAATGATTTCCCACATGAAGGGAAAATGAAATGAATAGAACAACAATACTAATAATTATCTTATAAAATGTAGGAAAACATTTATAAGTAATTGTTACTGGGAAACTCTGTATTCTTTTTCATAAAATGTTCCACTTCTGGTTCATCATTTTTAGACATGAGAACTGGTGGTAATTGTCATGGCCCATCCCCCAGGGCCCGTGCAGTGACTACCCCAAGCCTGCCTTTTTTAGGACATGGGCTAGCGACTAGCACCAAAGGCATAATTCCCTAAATTTGGGGTGGCATTGCCATTATAACTGTAAACACAGATAGTAGATCCCACAGATAGATACAAAACACTAAGTAAAACATTATAACAAGAGAGTGAAGAAAATTAAAGGGTCCAGAAATACAATCCCAGCTGTAAAGTATAATTACAACCAAGAAGGAGAAAACAACTGATAGATGAAAAGAAGCTCCTGGATCATCCATCACAGATCTTACATGAAGGGAATGTACATATAGACTCCTCATAACTCGATGTCTATCGGTATCCTTCAGTAGGGATCTCAAGAACCTCAAGGTCTCACAAAAATCAAAAAATAATAAACCACAATATTTAAATAAAAATATATCCCCACTTAATTATATGCTCAAACATATACCTAAGTTATCAAGTAATCAATATTAATCATGACGAAAACATCAAGGTTACTGACTCAGCTCAAAAAAGGATTTTTATTCACATTATTGAAACCTCTACATTTGGAGGATATCTACTCAATCGAGTACAGTGGGCCTGCCGTGACACCAAGGCACTTCCCACTAACCTTGATCTACTTAGGTACTCCTTCGATTGAGTACCATGGATTTGGTGCATCACACAGAGGCGCTCCCCACCTTCGTTCTGCCGCATCACCAAGGAACTCTCCCAAATAGCCTGCAGAGGTACTCCTCTTGTCGAGTACCATGATTCTACATCCACAACTAGATGATCCTCAGCCGTGGGTCTTCTGCGACACCAATTCACTCCCCCCTGGGCTAGTCAAGTCACTCTGAGTCAGATCGGTCAACAGTCGTGAGGTCTCAACCATCTAGTAGGTCTCCGTACTCTGCTCTCTTGTCACCAGAACGATCCGTGCCATGAGCTACTGGTAAAATCTCAAAAATTTTACAAAGTCCCAAAAATAAGAATCTAAAAGGTATTCCATGTCATAGAGGTCTCAACACAACAGATGTCGCGTCAATCAAATGCTCGGTCTGTGAGTTATTAGCCTTTTTGTCCATGGGGCCCGGTTGGATTCGTGAATGACCAAACTTGACCGTATCTCAACTATACCCAAAACTCTAGTGGGGAATACTCAAAGGGACTGTCATGCTCCAAGTTTACTAGTTCCACAAAATGGTTTTCAAACAAATTTCTGGTGAAAAAGATATGGCCAAAGGAAAGTAAAGGGTTGGTAGTGGGCCCTGGTCCACTCTGATCTGGTCGGACCGTTCCGATCCGACCTGTTGGGTCTGACCCTACCCATTGGGAGTGCTAGCCTATTAGGTTCGTCCCAAGCCACTAGGCCCAGCCTAGCAGCCTGCATGGGAGGTTCAGTCTGTTCTTAGGGCCGGTTTGACCTCGAGTGCTGTGAGGGTGTGGCCTAGCGCAGCTCGGCCCAGAAGGCGTGGCCAGGACAGTTCGGAAAGGGCATAGTGATGGGGGCCATGGGCCGGCTTGGGAGGCTGGCGTGGCCAGAGCACCGGTTCTTTCGGGAGGCGACTCGAGAGGTTGGGCGACATGAGGCGGATCGGGAGACCGAGTGGTTGGGAGGTGTCCGGGCAGGTGATGAGGAGTTCGGGCAGGCCGGTGGGCTGTCCAGTGAGTGGTTTGGAGGCCGGGAGGTTGGGTCGGCATGGTTCGGCACGACTCGGGCCGGCGCGGGCCTGCAGGGTTTGTCCGTGGTGCCCGGGAGGCCGGCGCGGCCCGGGCCAATGGTTGGCTCATCCGATGGGCGGCACAACTGGTGCGACTCAGAAGCCGGTGGGCGGCGTGGTTCGGCCCGATGTGGCGGAGCCGGTTTGGTCAGAGTGCCATGGGGGAGGTGTGGTTCGTGGAGGCTATGGGTAATGTGTCCATGGCCTTCGTTGTTCTGTCGCCTCATCGCCACGCTGAAGTTCATCACAAACAAGAACGACGGAGGGGTGGGGCCATGTTGGTTTGGTCTACACCCTCCATGTTTAGGGTGGTATCAATTGGTTCAAAATTTTATGAATTTTTAAAGAATTACTCAAGAATAGAAAAGGGAGGAAAGATCAAACAAATCACCCCCCATAATTCCTCAAATAAAATAACTCAAATAATTCCACCTACCATTGTTCATTGATCACCGAAGAAGTCGCAGAAAGAAGACGAAGGTGATCATCATTCGTCCCATCCACCGCACACTTCCAATCCCGAGCTTGTGCATTGGCTCCTTGACGAATATGTGGATTGAAGGTTGGTTGGAGATGTTTCACGTTGGTAGGATCCGAGGAAGTTGTCGATGAAGGTTGGCGTTCTTCGTAGTCAAAGGAATTATTCAATGGGATATTTCTCTCAAAAATCCTCATCTCAAAGCTGCCACCAAAATGAACAATGCCCACCAAAATAATAATAGATGTGTTAATCTATTATTTAATTTTTTGGCACAAAATTCAAAATGGTTAATTAATTAACTTGGATCCCCCTTAATTAATGTGTAAGATTTTGAACCATTAAATTAGGGGAGTTGGAACCAATAAATTCAGGGGGTGTGGAGGGATTCTCCCTCATTAATGAGGGGAGTTAGAGGTTTTCATAAAACACCCTTAATAGGGGGTTTTGTCACGTGTGGTCCCCATGTCATAAACTCTCTTGGGAGGTTATGTTCGGCTGGGCCCCAACACCATAACCTCTCATGGGAGGTTAAGCTATGGTGGTCCCACCTCCATCTTCCATGATGAGGTTTTAACCAACAAATGAAAATTAAGCCACACACATTATTTTTATTTAATTCATTATCTAAAAACCGAAAAACTATATTTTAATCTCTACCCATTGTCATCTAGGTGATAGTCTCCTTAAAAGAATATCAAGGTTGTGAGTTCGATGGTGCCCTTAGATTTTAATTCCGAGCATTGGCTCAAAATTTATAAAATCATGCTCATACGTTTACTGAACGTACCCAAACATAACTTCAGAAATTGATTCTGGGCACATCGGGTCTCGGAATCATGCGCCATAAACACTCACATACTCGTAAAATTAACATGGATTTAAGAAAGATAAATTCCACAAAATATCCAGATCTTTATATTCTCCCCAACTTAGGTCTTTACATCTCGGTAAGCTACAACTCAAACTAAGGGAACAAGTGGGGGTACTGAGCATGCATCTGAGCCTCCCACTCCCATGTGATCTCTTAGAGCTTCCCCTACTGCTAGTGAATGCGCAACAGAGGTATCAACCATCCACATAGGACCCACTCCTGTTGATCCTCAATCTCCACTGGAAACTCTATAAAAGTCACTCCATCATCGATGTTTAGCTCTCCATATTCGATGAAGTGGGAAGGGTCATGCACATATATCCTCAACTATGATACGTGGAAGACGTCATGCACCTGATGCAACTTAGGTGGAAGAGCTAGGTAGTAAGCCAACTTTTATAATCTACTGAGGACCTGAAGGGTCTAATGAATGTTGGATATAACCTAATGCCTTATCCAAATATCTGTAAACCTCTTTGAGGTTAGACAAGTAAAATGATGTGGTCATCATCCTCGAATTCTATAGGTCTCCGTCTCCTGTCAATATATGAATTCTGCTTGCTCTGTCTAGTCTTCATACAATCCTGGATGATCTTCACCTACTTTGTGGTAGCCCGTACCATCTCTTGTACCACCAGTGCTGACTCCGCAGGGTCAATCCAGCAAAAGGGTGATCTGCAGGGTCACTTGTATATCACCTAAAAAGGTTCCATCCCTATGATGGAGTGATAGCTCTTATTGTATGAATACTCGACCAAAGGAAAGGGACCCTCTCAACTGCGACCAAAGTAAATGACACAAGCACACAACATGTCCATGAGTGTCTGAATGGTCTGCTCAGTTTGGAAATCCGTCTGGGGATGGAAGGGAGTGCTTAGACAAAGCTGCGTCCCGAAAGCCTCTTATAACCCCTTCCATATCCAGGATGTAAACTATGCATCATGATCAAAGATAATAGATGAAGTTACTCTATGTAACCACACAGTCTATTATTCATAGAGGTTTCCCAAGTTCCCTATTGTACCCTTCTCTCTGATTGGTAGGAAGTAGACCGACATGGTGAGTCGATCAACAATCACCCAAATTGAGCCGTGATTTCTGGATGTATGTGGATGTCTAGTCACGAAGATCATGGATATCCCATCCCACTTCCACTTTGGAACATCAAAATTCTGAACCAAGCTTGATGGTACCTGGTTCTCCAACTTCACTTGCAGAAAAGTGAGGCATCGAGAGAAAAAATCTATTACAACCTTCTTCATACCTATATACCAGTGCTGTCGTCGAAGGTCCTGGTACAGCTTCACAACTCCTCGATGTACCACTAAAGGGGTTGTGGGGAACTCCCTCAACACTTCCTCTTGAAGTGAAACTAGTACCATAGTATGTCCTTTGTAGAGGATAACGTGATCCACATCATTATAAAATCCATTAGGTGTCTGCCCTCTGGATATCCGAGCATGTCATGTCTCGCAGTCAGTGTCCCCTTGCTATACCTCCCAGAACTGATGAAGAAGTGGGAGAGTGATTGTAAGGGACTGAAGGAACAATACTCCATCTCTATCCACAAAGGATATCTGTAAAGCGGCCAATTTTTTTGTTGCCTCACCTAGTAGTTGTATAGAAGATCACCTACTGAGTTCATCTACTACATCGTTCCCCTTTCCAGGAGTATAGACTATCTCGAATTCATAGTACAGGAGGTACTCAAGACATTGTTGTTGTCTAATGTTCAGGTCCTTATGAGAGAATATATACATGAGAATCTTGTGATTAGAGTACACGGTTAAACCTTCTCCCATCAGATAGTGTCTTCACATCTTAAAGGCGAAGACCACTAATTCTAACTTCAGGTCATGGGTAACATAGTTCTGGTCATGCTATCTCAGCTTCTGAGAAACATATGCAATCACTTCTCTCTCCTACATCAGGACACACTGAAGTCCAATCCCTGATCCATCGCAGTAGGCTACGTACCCTACGTCTTCATTTGGATGCCTCAAGATGGGGCACTAGTTAACCTCTGCCTCAGATCCTGAAAGCTCTACTGGCATCTCTATAACCACACATAGGGTTCCCGCTTCTTCGTCTAGGCTGATAGTGGAGCTAAAACTCTATTAGAATACTGAAATGAACATCCAGTAGTAACCATCCAAACATTGGAATCTTCGTACCTCCGTTACACTCCTGGGTGGATTCCAAGAAAGTACCACCTCATCTATTGCTGGATCCACTGCAAAACCTGCCTATGAGATGATGAGTCCCAATACGAGATCCTCTCGTATCCAATGAAGGCACTTCGAGAGCTTACCATAATGATGGTGCTCTCGTAGTGTGTCCAGTACTGCCTGAAAATGGTAGGAATGCTCCTCCTTAGTAGTTGAGAAGATCAGAATGTCATCAATGAATACTATGACAAAGCGATCGAGGTAAGGAAATAAAATCATATTCATGATTTCCATGAACACTCTTGGACCATTTGTTATGCTGAAATGCATAACCAAGAACACGTAGTTGCTGTACTGACATCTGAAAGTTGTCTTCTGCACATCCTCGTCTCGAACTCTAAGCTAGTGATAGCTTGATATGAATTCTATCTTTGAGAAACATCGGGCTCCCTTCAATTGATCAAAGAGGTCTTCAATCCATGGTAGTGGGTATTGTTCTTCATTGTAACATGGTTTAGGAGATGGTAGTCGACACAAAGCCTCAAGCTCCCATCCTCCATCTTGGTGAACAGTATCGGGGCTGCAATGGGAGAAACAATAGGCTGGATGAATCCATTCCCCTACATGTCCCCTATCTATACCTGCAGGTTGAAAAACTCCACTGGATCCATCCGATATTATAGTGTAGATATCGATGTCGTCCCGGGGTACAGGTAAATGTAAAAGTCCACCACTCTGCATGGAGGTAGTACTAGAACATCGTCTGAGAAAACAACCACGTACTGGCCCACCACTATAGGATATCTCAGACTCTCGACAACAAATGCTCCAACTGTAAGGAATGCTAACTGACGAGTGATCGGCTGCACCCTCCTCCGAGTATGTCTGTCCTATGCTTCAAAGTCTCCCTTCTCACCGGTGAAGGTAAACCTAGTCCCATCTGTGCAGACACACCGCACTTTTCACCTAATACAGTAGATATGAGCATGGACTATAGGTAAATAGTCCATACCAAATATGACATCGTAAGGCCTTGACGCCACTACTAGGAGATTCCAACAGAATATCTCGACTCCTAGAGTAAAATCACACTATCGACACCAGTGCATAATCATTGTGTCTGCTCCCATAAGAGTCTTTAGCCATAAGGATCAAGCCAACATCTCCATCATTATCACCATGCTCTGAATGGGGGCAGTGGAAATGAAAGAGTGACTAGAAACTGTGTCTATAATAAATGCTGCTAGTGTGGAATAGACAGATATGGTACCTCATATGATATTCGGAGCATCGTGATCATTGGACTCATATTCCTGAAGATGTTCTCTCCCCTTTCCACCAGCTCCCTCCGGTTGGGTTGGACCTCCTGGTGGTTGTGGCTGTAACACATTGAAATGTCGTCCACTACCAACTGCATGACCAGCTCTTCTACCATGTCTGCCTGCTCCCTGTGGACCACCTATATTGAATCTCTATCTCTTCCTGGGCGGTCCTTCGACTGTATGCTGATCATCTGAATGGTGGGTCGGAAAGTCATGAGCCATTTGACCCTCCCCGACACATGAGTAACACTACTAGCTCCTGACAGGTCTATCTCCAATCCAGTTGCCTCACACAACTGATACTGAGTCTTTCAGTCATCCAACTGTAGGACTTTCCCTCTTGGACCTCTGCCACATCTGTCAACTGAAAGCTGCAGAAGACTCTGCTATGTGTCGAATGATGGTGGATCTCTCTTCTGGAGGCTACTAAGCAAGGAAAATATCCACTAGGAAGGCCCTCTCTAACACCCCTACCTTGAGTCAGGATGTTGAATGTGATCACTGAAGCTCTGATCTCTCGCCTGAGTCCCTGCTCGAAGGTTCGGTACCTGAATAATGGGTCAAACACTATATCAGTGGAGTAGCATGAGAGTTTTATGAACCTCACTGAGTACAGAGATACCGTCATACAG
Source organism: Viscum album (assembly GCA_963277665.1). NCBI lineage: Eukaryota > Viridiplantae > Streptophyta > Magnoliopsida > Santalales > Viscaceae > Viscum > Viscum album. The sequence goes on from OY728140.1 coordinate 788,861,642, forward strand.
CCCTATTGCAGATGAAGTAACTCATGTATGCGCACTGTACAAAGAGTTGCTGGGAAAATATATGTCCAAAACAGGATCTCTATGTCTAACCAATGAAGAATCATCTCGTCGTGTACCTAGAGAATCAGGATCCAATATCTTCCCATTGCGGCCTATAGAAGGTTGGCAGCAAGAATCACCCGGAGGTTGGCTGGTGTCCCTACCTGTCATAAATATCTCGCCACAACCTCCATCCATCCTTAGCAGCTTGTGGGTTTGTCTCTCCTATGAACCTGAGTGGCCTCTAGCACTGGAACTCATGAAATTTGCTCAAGCGACCTGCATCATATTTTGCTGTGGCTGGTCGTATCTCTAGAAAAATGGGTAGTGGGACTGCTGGTGGCTCCATTGGAAGAGGTCCTTGGACCAAGGCCTCATCGCTCGGTGTGCTATCTGCCCGTAATTAGTATTTTAATACACTGAGTAAGAAATCAGTATTCTGGGTCCTGGTGTATGGATACGCTGGCCATTGAACCAACACTGTACTCCCTAAACTGAAAACCACACTTTGTAAAATTAACAATATTTTTCATTTAAAATATCAGCATCCTATGTTCTGATGTAGAACCGACTCTTATGATACCAATTTGTCACGACTCGTCCCCTGGGGCTTGTGTCTTCACTACCCCATGCCCGTCTTCTAGAGGCCATGGACTGGCAACTAGCATCAAAGGCCTAATTCCCTAAATCTGGGAAGGCATTTCCCTTATAACTATAAACACGCACAACAGATCACACAACGAGATACAAAATACTAAGTAAAAAAGTATAACAAGAGAGTGATGAAAAGTAACCAGGCCATAAACACAAGCACAACTTTAAAGTACAAGTACAACTAAAAATAAAAAAACAATTGATTGGTGAAAAGCAGCTTCAGGATCATCCATCCTCGATCCTACATGAAGGGTAGGTAAAGATAGCCTTCTCAGCACTCTATGTCTTTCGGTCACCTCCATATACCGACACGTCGTATGGTCTTCCTTCGGGTACCGTCCAGTCATGGTACTCTTAGCCTAAGTCAGTGTTGTCCGTCCTCTGCAACAAACAAAATGAGGTGCGGGCATATCCCAGTCAGGGGTGAGTATAAGGATACTCAGTAGGGACCCTGAGACCCTCAAGGTCTCACAAAAATCAAATAATGATAAACCAAAATAATGAAATCAATAGATAACCTCACATAGGCATATGCCCATACATACACATAAGTTATCAAGTAATACATCTAAATCATGAGGAAAGCACAAAAAATAAAGACTCAGATCAACTAAGATTTTTATTAATATTATCAAATCATCGGCTGCTGGAGAACTCCTTCTCAATCGAGTACAGTGGGCTTGTCGCGACACCATGGTGTTTCCCACTAACCTTGAACTGTTGAGGTACTCCTCCTATTGAGTACCGTGGGTCTGCTGCATCACACAGAGGTGCTCCCCACCCTGGGTCTGCCACGTCACCAAGGTGCACCCCCTTATATCCTATAGCGATACTCCTCCTGTCGTGTACTGTGATTTTTCCTCCACAACCAGGCGCTCCTCTACTGTGGGTTTGCCGTAACAATGATGCGGTCCCTTCTGGGGAAGTCGAGTCACTCCGAGTCGAATCGGTTAGCAGTGGTCGGGTCTAAGCAAGATACTAGGTCTCTGCACTGTGATCTCTCATCACTTGAAGGATATAATCCATGAGATACTGGTCAAAAATCAAACTTCCACAAAGTACCATGAAGAATTATCTCAATGGTCCTCCACCTCATAGAGGTCTCAATGCAATAGATGGCACGTCAATTGGATGCCCGTCCTGTGAGTTATTATCCTTTTTGTCCCAGGGGCCTGATTGGATTCGTGCAGAATCCAACCTGACTGTATCAAAACTACACCGCAAACTCTAGTGGGGGACACTCAAAGAAACATTCAAGGTCCAATATTACCATCGCCGCTGACAGTTCATCAAACGGACGTCTGCTACCAATGATATGGCCAAAAGAATGAAAAGGGTCAATAGTGGGCCCAGGTCGTGTCCGAACCAGTCTGGGTGTAACATCCCAGGTAAAGAAATAATATTACATTTTTATATTTATTAATATTTGTGAATAAAATATTAATATTACTTTAAAGTTAATTCTATGCTCGGTGGCATACCCAATACACAACAATGAGTTCCTTTGAAATCTTACGTTGCGCTCTAATAATGAAATAATATTATTTTAAATGGTAGTTAACGCCTAGCCGTTGTAATGGTGGGAATGAACAGAACGAACTAAAAAATGATTATATATGTTTCTCAAATATTTTTACTTTTATCCAATAAATTATAATGTCTTAAAATAAGAAAAAAAAATTCAATTTTATTCATAGATACTCTAATATTCACTAAAAGGCTGACTTATCGCCTTTTGATGGAGAAACCTCTTTGAATATAGTTTTAGTCCCTATTATACATTATATTGGACCAAATAAAATTATTCTTTACAATTGGGACATCAAAATTTACTTTGTGTAAATATTTGGTATATTGCTGATAATGTTCATTTTTTAATGAATAGTGAAAAATGTTGTATTTTAATTCAAAACCTCTTTTTAATATAATTTATTTATATAATTAGATTACTTTTTTAATTGGTTTTAATTTGAAATTATAATATATTTGTACCATTTAATGTAATGGTGGTCATTGGAATTAATTTCACATTGAAATTGGACTTAAACTAGTGTCAATCTTTTAATAGATATTGTTTCTTAAAAACACGCTATTGGTTTTGACAGTGGGAATTAATTATTAAATTAATCAATTCAACTTATCTGTTTTGAATTTTTTAAAATATACATCATTTTTTAATTTGGAATATCAAATATATCTTAGGGTGATTTTTTGGTATTTTTCTAAAAAACTTCAATTTTTAATGAATAGTGAAACAACTAAGTGGTAGTTAACAACAAGATTTTTCATTTAAATGAAACTTTACCACTTCTGTGATTTGATTTTCTAAAATCCAAAATACATGGTTGTCATTAGGATATAAAATTTGGTTCAATGGGATTAAAATAACTTTTTGGTGAATAGTAACTTTTAAGTTTTATTAATCGCGATTAAATGTAATTAGTGTAATTTAAGTTAAAGATAACGTTATAATAATATGAAATGACCTTAAAACATGTCCAACCCTTATTGGATGATTCATGGAAGACCAATAAAATCCATGGGTCAACTTGGGGACCTCTTGGAGCCACTTGGGTAAGAAAATGACATTAATAACTTTTTATTTAAAGTTAAAATCAAAATGTCACAAACATGTATTGTTATACTAAAACAATTTTTACATGAGGTTATACAAGTCATATTTTTTACTATAAATATTAATTAGAAAGATAAAAATATTTTCTACATCATTATATTTTTTTTATAAATTTTAGACATAAAATATATTAATTTATTTATGACACCGTGATGATGCAGTGATTACCTCATTAATGAACGATTTAAATAATCTGAAAAGATAATGTAAAATCTTAGACATACACTTGTCAAAAACCTATTGTAAGGGTGGATTTTGAACCCTAATCATTTTATACTCTAAATATATAATTTTGGGACCTTTGATATCCGAATATCATTTTATAATAAAGTTACTTTTCCAGACTTTACAAGAGTGCCCCTCCTCCCTCTTATAAAAGGCCCCACCTCTACCTCCTTACCCACACCACTCAAGCCTTTGGATTGACCGAAATATGATCATTTTATCTCTCCACATCCATATCTTCATCCTAGAAGCCTTATATTAAGCATAATGCTCTTCAAAAAACCTTTTTGGTTCAAACCAAGAGGAGTTACTCGATATAAAGGTAATGTTTTCACTTGTGTTCTTTTGTTTTATTTTACTTCTCCAACCCCGTAAACTCATTTTATTCCATTATTTTGTAAAAACACCAGTATTTTAAATATACTTGGATGTTTTTATCAAAAGTATTCGAGCTACACTTACACACACCTCCTTCTAATGGTTAAAGAACATACTATTTCAATGTTTGGCGAATTACTGCCTCATGAAACGATGATTGTTCAATCTTCTCCTACCACCTCTCATGGTGGCCATTATGATGGAAATATATTTATTTATGATATATATTATATTTATTTCCTCTATATTCTTATTTATTTTAAATTTAATACATACCTTTATTCTTTTCATGTTGTGAAAATGCGATAATTTCATTTGAGAAAGTGTGGACTACTGCACCCTCAAATGATGTGACTCGTTCATGCAATACATGAAATGTATAAAGAATGAAGTTTATGAAATTATGTGACTTATATAAAATATATAATATACAGTAATTATAATATATATATATATCTCATCTAGTTTAAATTCTATTAATTTGCCAAATAAATGAAAGTAGCGTTCATGCGTATGTATGACCTACCTTCTCCATGAACGGTTCATTTCATTTCATTTTATCTCGAAATGTTATGGAATAGTATAAAATGAATATATAATGAATATATATAACATTTAAATCATTAATACTATTCTGGAGATGTTGTACATATAACTACATGGAAAATTCTTTTCCAACAAGTTCAATTTTGACTCATGTACAGATCATCGACAAAAACGTCTGATATGAACTCACATTATTAACCAATTATTATAACATTATAATATGTGATATGAACTGAATAATAATCTTTAAAGGAGTTCCTTAACCAATTATAAATTTACCAATGTTTATTATTCAGGAATATAAAGAAATGAACAAGACAAGTCGGACTTGATGTAAGGGATCCTACCTCTCTTTTTTTTAAGTACTATTTTTTTGTATCTTACTTTCAGATCCTATTTCATGTGTTGGGGGATGTTATTTTATACTCCTATTGCTATAGATTTTATTTTAATATGATGAGAGACCCTATTTGATATCATCAGACCATTTTTGGATGTTTTATGTGGCGTCGTTAGGCTGCCGAATTATAATAAGGGGATTTTCATCTCACTTGTTATTCTGGTGAGATTCATGCTAAATTTGACAATATTTATTTTTTTTGTGGTTTATGTACTGCCCATTATTTTACTATTTTATTAATATTATATCATTTACGGGTATTTACATCTTCATTGTATGACCCTTCATTCATGTTGTGTACATTTTGAATGTTTCCCAAATCGTTAAGGGAACCTTTCACCCTCCTCTTTTTAAAAGTATTCTTCTGTTATGCCTTTTAATTTACATCTTATTATGTAGGTATATGATATTATATATCCTTATTGATGTAAAATTTATTTACAAGTGATGAGATACCCTTTTTGTCTCATCAACTCATTTTATGAATTTTGAAGTGACGTCGTTAGGATGTCAAAATTTTACAAGGGAACTTCTTAACCCAATTTCGACTTCTATGGGTTCAACTTGTAGTTATTGAATATGTAATCCTATGAATATGTGTGAATGGAATATGATTGTTTTAAACTTAATATCCATTTATATTGGGTGTATTTATATTTTTCACACATATTTATGAGATTGATTTATCATTAATTTAATGATACCATATTTACAATGGATTTTATCTCAATTTACATTTCCATTGAGACTTCATTGTTGTTTTTCACCAATTCACTCTTATATAGTGTATTTACTGTCCTTTGACATATTATATCATTATTCCCTTTATTCTCTTGATATTATAAATTTCTAATTAAATGTTATTCCATAATTATTTGTATTCAAGAGTCTCTCATTTTGTTAAAAACTCCCTAACGAAAATATCATTTTTAAATGTTTTATAGAATTATTATTATAAATCTTTCTCTTTAATTTCCATTTTTTGTAAATGGTTTTTAAGGATATATTTTTATGTACTTTAATGATTAAAAATGATAATTCTTTTAAAATCTTCAATGTGTTATGGGACACTTTGATTAAAAAATCTATTTTTTAAATGGTTTTTTTGAAAATGGATTTATTATTTCAGAATCTTGAAATTATTTCTTATGATTTAAAATGAAATGTAGTTATTGAAAAGATTATATTTTCAATATTTTGTGTGTAATTATGGTACTTGGTCATTTTACAGGTGTTTACGTGATAAACCATATGACGGGTGGTGTCGTGAATACCAGGATGGTTGGTTACGTTATAACCTCCAATGCATTGGGTATGGAAGTCAGCCGTATGGCTATTCCATTTAGTGATATGTGTTGAAGTTGACCGTATAGTTATTCCATTTAAGTATGTTTATTTCCCAAGTTACCTTTATATGTTATCTGTTCTTTATATAGGTTTATGGTGATATTTTGGTTACAAAAGATGAGTGGTGATCTTTTATTTAGTGAAGAGTATTTACTACTTCGTAAAGGTGAAAAGTATTACATTGATAAAGTATTCGTGGTTTACTTGTTGTTTTGAAAAACTAAAAGTTTTCCTTTTTTGTGTATCCTTTACTGGGATTTTTATGCTCTTCCCATGTTTTTGAAATGTTTTCCACAGGACTTAAAGATGAATAGGGTCACAGATGGAATCAAGGAAATACATGCTATCTAAAACATGGAACTAGACATGTTTCTTTTTAAGAGTTTTTATTTTATGGAAACTTGGTAGAAGTGTCTACTTTGTAATCTTTTGAGATGTAATAGTTATGTCCTAATTATCTAAAACTCTAAGCCTGAAAAGATCCTCTATGTGAATTATTAATTTAATTCATGATTATGTAAGGTTTTAAGTTCGAGTACTTATATTTGGTATCAAAGGTCAGTTTAGATAACTTTAGAGGTTAGGGTATTCTCTAAGCACAAGTGACATTACCATAATGGTTAGGATTTCAGAAAGGTTCATTGTTTTATATAAAGTGAATGAGTTTAATATAACATGAATAATTATATCTTAGTATGATATGATGATTCTAATGATATGCTCACACTGAAATTTTTTGTTTAGTAAATGGATGGATCTAGTAGGCACCAAAGTGACAACGATTTTGAAGGAAATTGTGGTGGTTCTCTGATTAAGAGTCTTGATTAAATGGGGGATTCAATAAGAAATATTGTGGTTATTCTAAACCAACTATCAGGAGGCATGATTAACCACTTGAACCGTGGTGAGTTTTCTAATGCATCATGTACGAGATAACCAACTCAATGTGGACGTTCAGGTAATAATTATAAAGGTAACCATTAGGGTTTATATGATCCTTACTTTTGAGATAACTATGGGTTACTATATGATGGAAGATGAAAGGTATGAGGTAAAATTGAGGTTAAATTATGTTATGGTTATTTTTGAAGATTTTATCTATTTTGGGGAATGTTTTAAGAATTATATAGTTTTGGAAAAAGGTCAACAAAAATACCATGTGACAACCTGTTGCGTCGGACAAAGCTGTGGGAATCGAACCCACAACTGAAGTACGACTGGTATTTATCGCCTACCACTAGTCTACGTGAAGTCCCTGGTTAGTATGACAAATTATTTTTAGTTATATAATTTTATGAATCAAGAATAAGTTGATTTTGGGTTATATAGGAAAATATTGGCCTATCACGGAGGATATATTATTAGGTTAATTACTTTTCAATATTAGACTATAAGAGAAACTAATGTTATTTGTAGATAAATGTTAATTTTTACCTTGGAATATTATGTGATTAAATCCTAAAATATTTGGGTTTCAATATTAGTTTGGTTTACTTTCATTAATTTTATGGAAATATTGTTTATCGAATGGTCTTCCTTGAACTTTGGGTTTTGTTAGACACATTTTGGAGATTAAGAAAAGATTTTATTTTTATAAAGTATTATACTTTTGTGGATTATCTGATCATGTTCTAACAATTTTGGTTTTAGTAAGGGTATAATGACATGGGAAATATATATTTCTCTTTTTTGGATTAGTTGATTCTCTAGAAGATGATTGTAGCACTCTTAATGTGAACAAGTCATCCTAAATAATCTTCGTTTGGAGAATATATGAGTTTGTGTAAGAAATCTTGTAGGATATGAAAGTATACATGATAACTAAGTATGTTTCCATACGATTTAGTTAAGATCATAAATAAATTCCTCAATGAAAAGTAACTTAAAACAAAAATGTTGTCTGTTAACTTTTCCTACTGGGGAATCAAATACCGTCTAACCCATCACAAGTTTGTGATTTTCTGGTGATGAAGTTTCTCCTAATCATTTTTTCTATCACTCTCCATCTGTCCATGAACCTTTGTTTTTTCCTTCCATATCCATTTTTTCCTACATGTAATCCTAGTATGGGTTTACTCGGGTGACCTTTGTACTTATCTTTATTTATTTTAAAGTGATAGTTTTACTGACTCTTTTTCAGATGTGGGATTTCAATGATGTTTCCACTCCCAATTTTAAATTTGCAAGGACGCAATTCCCAAAAGGGGGGAGGATGTAACATCCCGGGTAAATAAAGAATATTAATTTTTCATATATATTAATATTTGGGAATAAAATATTAATATTACATTAAAGGTAATGCTATGATCGATGGCGTATCCAATACGCAACAACGAGTTCCTTTGAAACCTTACATTGCACTCTAATGATAAAACAATATTATTTTAAATGGTAGTTATTGCCTAGCCATTGTAAAGGTGGTAATGAACAGGACTGACTACAAAATGATTATATATGTTTATTAAATATTTTTACTTTTATCCAATAAAAGATAAAGGTTTAAAATAGGAAAAGAATTCAATTTTATGCATAGATACTCTAATATTCACTAAAAGATCGACTTAACACCTTTTGATGGAGAAACCTAATTAAATATATTTTTGGTCACTCTTATACATTCTATTGGACTAAATTAAATTCTTCATTAAAATCAGGACATAAAAATTTACTTTGTGTAAATTTTTGGTATATTTCCAATAAAGTTCATTTTTTAATAAATAGTGAAAAATGTTGTATTTTAATTCAAAAAACTCTTTTTATTATAAATTATTTTTATGATTAGATTATCTTTTTAATTTTTTATAATGTTAACTTATAAAATATCTTTACCGTTTAATCCAATGTTGGTCATTATAATTAATTTCACATTGAAATTGGACTTAAACTAGTGTCAATATTTCAATAGATATTTTTTCTTAAAAACACGCTATATGTTTTGACAGTGGGAATTACTTATTAAATTAATTAATGAAACTTATAAATTTTTAATTTTCTAAAATAGACATCATTTTTGAATTCGGAATATCAAATATATCTTAGGGTGAATTTTTTGTATTTTTCTGAAAAACATCAATTTTTGATGAATAGTGAAACCACTAAGTGGTCGTTAAAAAACTGATTTTTCTTTTAAATGAAACTTTACCACTTCTATGATTTGATTTTGAAAAGTCCAACATACATGGTTTTCATTATAATATAAAATTTTGTTCAATGGGATTAAAATTATTTTTTTCTGAATAGTAACTTTAATGTTTTATTAATCGAGATTAAAGGTAATTAGTGTAATTTAAGGTAAATATAATGTTATAATAATATGAAAAGACATTGACACATGTCCTACCATTATTGGATGAGTCATGGTAGACCAATACAATACATTGGTCAACTTGGGGACCCCATGGAGCCACTTCGGTTAGAAAATGACATTAATAACTTTTTATATAAAGTTAAAATTAAAATGTCACAAAAATGTATATTTTTACTAAAAAAAATTTTAAATGGGGTTATACAAGTAATATTTTTAACTATAAATACTCATTATAAATCTAAAATTATTTCCTATATCATGATATTTTTTTAGAATTTTTAGACCTTAAATGTATTAATTTATTTTTAAAGTCGTGATGATGTAGTGATTTCCCCATTAATGAACGATTTAAATAAAATGAAAAGATAATGTAAAATCTAAGACATACACTTGTCAAAAACCTATTGTATTGGTGGATTTAGAACCCTTATCACCTTATCCTGGAAATATATAATTGTGGGACCTTTTATATCAGATATCATTTTATAATAAAGTTACTTTTCAAGACTTTCCAAGAGTGCCCCTCATCCCTCTTATAAAAGGCCCCCGCCTCTTACCCCCTTTCCCACACCTCTAAAGCCTTTGTCTCGACCAAAATCTTATCATTTTATCTATTCACATCCCTCTATTAATTCTAGAATCGTTCCCTTAGTCAGAAACTTCATTAAGAAAACCTTTTGGTTCAAACCAAGAGGAGTTACCCGATTTAAAGGTGATGTCTTCAATTGTGTTCTTTTGTTTTATTTTTCTTCTCTAACCCCCTAAACTATTTTTATTACTTTATTTTTTAACATCACCAATATTTCAAATATACAATGATGTTTTTATGAAATGTATTATATCTACACATACACACACTTCCGTCTAATGGTTAAAGAACATACTATTTTCATGTGTGGCGAATTACTGCCTCACGAAACGATGATTGTTCAATATTTTCCAACCACCTCTCATGGTGGCCATTATGATGGTACTATATTTATTTATTATTTATATTATATTTATTTCTTCTCTATGCTTCTGTATTTTATATTTAATACATAATGTTATGCTTTGCATGTTGTGCAAATGCGATAATTTCATTTGAGGATGTGTGAACTACCGCCCCCTCAAGTGATGTGACTCGTTCATGCAATACATGGAATGTATAAAGAATGAAATTTATGAACTTATTTGTCCTATATAACATATATATTATACTGGAATTATAATATATATATATATATATCTCTCATCTAGTTTTAATTCCATTAATGTGCCAAAGAAATGAAAGTAGCGTTTATGCGTACGTACGACCTACCGTCTCCATGAATGGTGCATTTCATTTTATTTTATCTTCAAATGTTATGGAATAGTATAAATCGAATATATAATGGATATATATAATATTTAAATCACTAATACTATTTTGGAGATTTTTTACCTATAACTACATGGAAAATTCTTTTCCAACAAGCTCAATTTTGACTCATGTACCGATCATCGTCAAAAACGTCTGATATGAACTCACATTATTGACAAATTATTAAAACATTATAATATGTGATATGAACTGAATAATAATATTTAATAGAGGTCCGTAAGAAATTATAAATTGACAAAATTTTATTTTTCAGGAATATAAAGAAACAAACAAGACAAGTCGGACTTGAGGTATGTGATCCAACCTCTCTGCTTATTTTAACATACTCTTTTTTATGTTACTAACTTTAAGATCCTCTTTATTATGTGGGGGGATATTATTTTATTTTCCTCTTGATGTAAATTTTATGATAATACTATGAGAGACCCTATTTGATCTAATCAATCCATTTTTGGATGTTTTATGTCGTGCAGTTAGGCTGCCGAATATTAAAAAGGGGATTTTCATCTCACTTGTTATTCCCGTGAGATTCATGCTACATTTTCCACTCTTTCATTTTGTGTGGTGTATGTAATACCGATTATTTTACTATTTGTTTAATATACTCTCCTTTATGGGTATTTACATCTTCATTGTATGACCCTTCTTTCATCTGGTGTACGTTTTGAAAGTTTCCCAAATCGGTAAGGGAACCTTTCACCCTCCTCTTTTTAAAAGACTTATTTTGTTATGTCTTTTAATTTACATATTATTATGTAGGGATATGTTCTTCTATATCCTTATTGATGTAAAATTTATTTCCAATTTATTAGATACCCTTTTTGTCTCATCAACTCATTTTCTAAATTTTGAAGTGACGGCGTTAGGCTGTCGAAATATTACAATGGAACTTCTTAACCCAATTTTGACTTCTTTGGGTTCAACATGGAGTTATTGAATATGTCCTCCTATGAATATGTGTGAATGAAATCTTATTTTTTTACACTTAATATCCATTTATATTGGGTGTATTTATATTTTTCACACATATTTATGAGATTGATTTATCATTAATTTAAGGATACCACCATTACAATGGATTTCATCTCAATTTCATTTCTATTGAGACTTCATTGTTGTTATTCACTAATTCACTCTTATATGGTGTATTTACTGTAATTTTACATATTATATCATGAATCCCTTTATTCTGACGATATTATAAAGTTATGATTAAATTTTATTCCGTAATTATTTGAATTGAAGAGTCTCTCATTTTGTTAAAAAATATTTTACAAAAATATCATTTTTAAATGTTTAAAAGATTTACTATTCCAAATATTTCTCTTTAATTTCCATGTTTTGAAAATGGGTTTTAAGGATTTATTTATATGGACATTAATGTTTTAAAATGATAATTAATTTAAAAGCTTCAAAGTGTTATGGGACACTTTGATTCAAAAATCTATTTTTTTAATTGGTTTTTTGAAAATGGATTGATTATTTCAAAATCATGAAATCATTGCTTATGATTGCAAATGAAATTTTGTTATTGAAATGTTTATATTTTCAATATTTTATGTGAAATTATGGAACTTGGACATTTTATGGGTGGTTATGTGATAAAACATATGATGGGTGGTGCCGTGAATACCAGGTCGGATGGTTACATTATAAACTCCAATGCATTGGGTATGGAAGTCGGCCGTATGGATATTCCATTTAGTGATATGTGTGGAAGTTGACCGTATGGTTATTCCATTTAAGTATGTTTATGTCCCAAGTTACCTTTATATGTTATGTGTTATTTATATGGGTTTATAGAAATCTTTTGGTTACAATGGATGAGTGGTGATCTTTTTTTACTGAATAGTATTTACTACTTCGTAAAGGTGAAAAGTATTCATTTGATAAAGTATTCTTGGTTTACTTGTTCTTTTGAAAAACTAACAGCTTTCATTCTTTGTGTATCATTCATTGGGCTTTTTATGATAATCCAAAGTTTTTGAAATGTTTTCCACATGACTTAAAGATGAATAGGGTCACGGATGGGATCAAGGATAGACACGATATCTAAAACATGGAACTAGACATGTTTCTTTTTAAGAGTTTTTATTTTATGAAATCTTTGTAGAAGTGTCTACTTTTTAATCTTTTGAGATTTAATAGTTATGTCCTAATTCTCTAAAAATATAAACCTAAAAATATCCTTTATGTGAATTATTCATTTAATTCATGATTATGTAAGGTTTTAAGGCCAGGTCCTAATACTAGGTCAGCTCGGTCAGACTTGTTGGGTCTGGCCCGACCCATTGGGCAGACCAACCTATTAGGTTTGGTCCGGCCCACTGGGCCTAGCCTAGCAGGCCTGGTGGGTGGTTAGGCCCACGCTCTGGGCCGGTTCGTCCGAGAGCACAGTATGGGTGCGACCCGGTGCGGCTCATCCTAGAGGGCGCGACCAGGCCAGATTAGCCAAGGTGCTGCAAGGGGGGCTGCGGGCTGGCTCGGGAGGTCGGCGTTGGTAGGGTTCCATTTTTTTCGGGTGGCATCTCGGGATGCCAGGCAGCTGTGAGGTAGCTGTGTAGGCAGGCGGGCAGGCTGGCAGGCAGCCAGGAGACTGGAAGGTTGGGTCGGCATGGTTCGGTGCATCTCAGGCCAGTGTGTGTTGATGGGGTTCGTCCAGGGCATGCATGAGGACGACAGGGGACGAGAGGCCAGTGCGGGTTGGGCCGGCGGGTTGCTCGGCTGACGGGCGGCATGGCCGGCGTGGCTCGGAAGCCAGCGAGCGGCACGGTTCGGCCCGAGGTGGTGAAGCCGGTTTGGTCAGAGCGCCACATGGGCAGAGAGGTTTACAAATGCCGCAGGTAGCACGACCATTGTCTTCTGTTGCCTCATCTCCATGTTGAATATCATCACAAACAAGAACGACGGAGGGTTCTGGCCATTTTGGTTTGGCCCACACCCTCCAAATTTATGGTGGTAGCTAGAGGTTCAAACCTTCTTGAGTTTTTAAAGAATTAATCCAGAATAGAAAATGTAGGAAAGATCAAACAAATCACCCCACATCATTCCATAAATAAAAAAAACTCAAACAATTCCCCCAACCTTTGTTCGTTGATCGCCGATGAAGTCGAGGAAAGAAGACTGAGGTGATCATCGTTCATCACATCCTCCGCACATTCCCAATCCCGAGCTCGTGCATCGACTCATTGATGACGATGCGGAGGGAAGGTTGGTTGAATATGTTTCATGTTGGTAGGATCCGAGGATGAAGTCGAAGAAGGTCAGCGTTTTTCGTAGTTGAAGGTGTTATTCATTGGGAGATTTCTCCCAATAATCCTCCTCTCAAAGATGCCACTAAAATGAACTATGTGAACCAAAATAATAATATATTATGTTAATATATTTTTTAATTTTTTGTCACAAAATTCAAAATGGTGATTTAATTAACTTGGATCCCCCTTAATTAATGTGGAGGATTTGGAACTATTAAATTAGGGGAGTTGGAAGCAATGAAGGAGGGGGGTGGGGGGACTCTCCCTCATTAATGTGGGGAGTTGAGAGGTTTTCCTCCCACCATTAATATGGGGTTTAGTCCCGTGCGATCCCCACGTCGTATCCTCTCACTGGAGGTTAGTTTCTAGTGGGCCCCACCACCATAACCTCTCATGGCCGGTTAAGGTGTGGTGGTCCCACCTCCAACTTCCATGAGGAGGTTTTAACCAACAAATAAAAATTAATCCACACACATTAATTTTATTTAATTCATTTTCTGGAAACCCAAAAACTATCTTTTAATCTCGACCCACTGCCGTCGAGGTGACATTCTTCTTAAGTGAAGATCGGCACTGTGTGTCCAACAATGCCCTCAGATTATAATTCTGAGCACCGGTTCAAAAGTTATAAAAAAACCCATTGGTATGATTACTTAATATACCCGAACAAAACTTCATAAATTTATTCCGGGCACACTGGGCCTCAGAATAATGGGACGTAAATATTCGCGAAATCGTAAAATTTCCTTGCATTTATAAAAATAAAATTTCATGGAATTTCTGTGTCATTACAGTAAAACACATGGTTTTTTGGGGTTGAGTGTGTATTTAAATTTTTTTTACATTTTTTGTTAATTTTTTGATATTTTTTTTAAATGAAGTGTATTTGTGTGATAAAAAAACCTAAAAAATCCATAATCTAGGGTAATAGATATCTAAATTGGCCTTATTTCCAACGGATATCGATCATTGGGATTTTTTTAACAATTATTATTTGGAACTCTCATTGGTCAATATGATGTGAGGTTATTCTAATAAAACCATATTTGGTGTAATTATTTCTTACATGTTTTTTATTTTTTTATAAATTAATGTCATATTCATGAATATTTTCAAAATCTCGGTATGGGATCAGTTATTATAATGCTGAGAATCATTTATTAATATATGTCTATTTTAATTTCTGTACATATTATAGGAATTACCTATAATTTAATGTCAATATTTATTAGATGTTCTCAATTTTTTTATGCATTTATATGTGCTAGTGGTTTGCTATATTGTCACTAATTAATGCAAGTCTATGGGACACTATGTTTTTAAAGTAAAAAAGATAGGCATGTTACTGTTTTTCATTGTCCTGGAAGGAAGTGGATGTTTTTGGATTCATGATGAGGCCTATAAAGTATATTACAACATATCCTCATGAAATAAATTAGAGCCCATGTAGTTTTAATTCACTTTTTGGGGATCATTTCACCTTTTAAGGTCATGTGATTTGGATTTATCCATGTGGGATGAAATTTTGTGGTGTGGAACACTATGAGAAAGATACCTATAAATAGTAGTTTTGGGGCTTATTCACTAGTACTTATTTATAGTTATCATTGAATAGAATATGAACTAATGAGGATGGGTTGGGATCACCAACAATATGTCTATAAAAATATTTATTTTTGTAGAAATATGACATGAATGTTATAATATGATGAGATATGAAGGGAATTAGATCATATTATAGGGTAGTGATTTTATCATTAATATGGAATGATAGAGGAATTATGCACAATGAATATTGCTATAGTGATGGAGGGTATATGACTGATTACATTTGGATTGACTTTTAGGGTTGTATCCAACATAATCCATCGAAACATAAAACAAATCACACTTGGTTCAAATGACACAATTTATGTTCATGTGATAAGACCATGACATGTAGTTTAACATCAAATTGATTTTGTTTTGGTCCTAAATGTTATCATTGATTGAATATAATGTGGTCCACAAATTTTAGTTTCATGTTGGGGGCATATATAGAGACATTTTAATGTTAGATATGGGGATCGATATCTTAAGAGGCACCATATGTATCTGATGATGATGGGACTCAGAATTGACATAATTCTAAATTATCCTATCTGAGGTCATGTTATATGAACGTACTATGTAGTTTAGTATCACCAAATAAGGATGTTATTTTTAAATTTTCCATCAATGGATTTTGATAGAGGCCACACAATTTAATGTCAATCTATGGGTACATATATGGGGACAATTGTTTATTAGATATGGGGCTAGACCCTCAGAGTAACAACACATAATTCCTTTTATTACATAATTATAACTATATTTATGTCATATTTTCTGAAGATATATATAATTGAATTTTAGAATTTGTTAAGGGTATTCAGATTTTGGGGGGCTTCTTATATATCATATAAGGAAAAGTGTTAGAGTGCATGTAGTTACACTATTCATGACATCTATTACATAAAACATAAGATATAAGGGTATTAATTTCTGATTACACATTGGAGGTTTCCCTAAAATGATTCATTGGTAATATTTCCATTTAATGGAACAAATCGCGAGGAAGTAGAACCCTTTGAAAATGAGATTAAATGATTAGGGCATACCAATAAAAATTCTTATAATAGATGATGTTTTATCTTGCTAATGGTAATATCATCCCATATCTTTAATCTCATTTGAAACATGATTGGTGTCAGAAATAATATATTTAAAAGGTTATAAGAAATTTATATGTCGATAAAATTACATTTGAAGGGTTATAATACAATAAGGATACATAAAAAAGATTTATTAGGTCTTACGGAATTAATGGAATCCTTGTGATGAATTTATATTGTGGTAGAGGAATGATAAAACCATAGTTATAAACACACAAGATTCATGCTCAGTATTATAAACATGAGGCAATGTTAGATTGGGTAAATTTAATGAGATCATAACACTTAGATTTAATGGGTATTATGTACTAAGGCTACCTTTGGAATCATTATCATGAATATACCCACATTATAATAAAATATGGTGGTTGAAAAAAACAACAAAAAAAGAGCATTATAATTGATATATTTTTATCTTGATGATTGAATGATCATTAAAGATTTCATGGAATACAAGAGCCATGCATGACATGAGAAAAAAGAAATAGGATAAGATTAAATACAATATATTTTACTAAAAAATAACATTTTAAGGTGATTACACACTAAGACTACCCAAAATGAAATATGTATTGGTTATTAGGTCTTGTATTTATTCTGATTGTATTTATATTTTTCACCAAAAATATTCCCATGTGAAGAAAATAACAGGGCTTACACCAAAATGGATTCACTGGGTATGAATAATTAGATTCATTAGACAATGTCCTTATAATATAAAAAAATTACAGACGTACAAAACAATTGGATTCCCAAGGTATGGATTAATTTATTTACTATGGAGGGATGAAGAAGAATAATCTTTTAAAAATATTTAATTGGAATAGTAGTAATGTGGGGACATGAAACATGGTGTGTCTATCTCCCAACAAGCTCCACCATATTTATGAGACCACATTAGTATTGAGGGTTATGTGATAATGCGTTTATAATATTTTTTGATGATCAAGTGACTAGATTTTATATTCTAATCATGTAACTCTGGGATATAAATGTGACAATGTTACATGGATGTAGTTGGGAAATTTCATAACTGGTATGTGGTTGGTTGATAATATGGGTGAAATGAGGTTATGAAATTGTGTGGCCTGGTTATTATTATTTTATTATATAGATGAATATGACCCCTTTTGAAATTTGTTTGGCTATTTTTACTGGGACATTTGTTACCCCCATAGATTCAATTCATAAAATATGATGCCTTATCCCATCTTACATGCTCACTTTATTTTCTTCATTTTTTTTCTTTCATCCTCTATTTAACCATGTTCATCCCAGTGTGTTCGTTCCCCCCTCTCATGTAGAAACAATGTGAAATTTTTATACAATCGAGATCCAACATATTTGATTCTTTTCCTAGTAAAGGATCGATATATAGGGTCCAAATGTGGTGGAAATAATCTTCATAAGTCATGATCGGAAAAATCATTCACATAAGCCATGTCCCTTTAATAGGGATCCAGAATAATGTTGTGTGACATTACCCCATAAACTATAATTTATCATGGGTGATGTTAATAAATAAAATTGAGTTTAATCCATTTTTTCTAGGAAATAAAATCTTGGGCATTCAACATGACCTACTATGATAGTCAAATGTTACTCCATAATCAATATATTTCAACCATGTCACATAAATAAATGCAATTAAATATATGTAGAAGAGATTTTATGTGTTTCTATTGATGATAATTTGATTTTTAACACATCTCATGATTTAGGAGAATGATCATTATTAGTAAATATGTCATCTAATTAGTGTTAAATGATCACATAAATCTATATTGGGATGAATATAAATATATCATTAAAGACTCTCACAAGAACATTGCTCTTATAAATTTGCTTATTGAATTTACATTTAATTATTTTCATTATACCAGTATAATAATAATAATATATATAGTGTCTATTAAATCAAAAAAAAATTAGTTCAATTTATTATTATATCTCTTTTTTTGTATTTCACTGGATTCTTATTTAATGGATACCAATGTTGTAAGGAACGTTGAAAAATAAATTCCATTTTAGTGACTTATAATAATCCTTTTTGAAATATATTAATCAAATATTGATTAATTCTATCCAATGAAAATGTTTTATATAATTTGAACCATTATTTGTTGGGAATATAAATTTTCATATGAAATTATTCTTCCTGATAAATTACATTCTTTATTAAAAAGATATATTGTTAAGAATGATTATTAACCTTTTGAACATATTTTTTTCTTCCATTTATGTATTCTTATTCTTCCATATGTTCTCATTTATAATAATTAAATCAATATATTTATTATTTATAGTGATATTCATATGTTTATTATTTTTATTACAAAAATATAATTTATCACTTTTTAAAATGTTATTGGTTTTGATTCACATAATTTAAAATTTTGGAATGTTTATTATTTTAAATTTTTAAATTTTATCTTACATTTGACATTTTTTAATAACCATTATATATATTGATTGATGTTTTTTTTATTTTTTCTAATGTGTAATTTTGATATGTTTCTCATGTTACCTTCCTGAAAAGGATTCAGGAATATGTATCATAACGTCATATCTTTATGAAAATGTAATTAAATGTTTTATAAGATAGATTTTTCATGGGTTTTCTTCCATTAACCTCATTTTTTAAATAATTTTGTATCTCTGATGATTTTATTTTTCATTAATCTCTTTTTACATCCCCTTTTGATTAAATCCATTTTGGTTCTTTATTTTTTGGTGTCAACATATCTTAAGAACATTTCACATGATTCCATTAAGAAATATTATGAAGCTGATATTCATTCCATGGGATCTTTATTATATGGAATACATATTTTTTTCTATGGGATACAAATATATGGATTATCATTATAAAATGTATAATATCCATTAAATCCCTGAGATGTGTTGGATCGTCTAATTCCCTTATATAAGTAATTTTTATTATGATGGTTTTGGTCAATTAAAGGACACAAATGAATTGTTTATAGTTTTATATATCATGAGAAAATGATTTTGTATTTGGATTTGATTTTGAGAAGATATGTTCACATTTTAATTACGTCCTGTGATTAATTTTATGGTACACTTCTATGTGATATTTCTTTGTTGTGTTTTATAGCCAATGATTTTTGTATATATTTTTAAAAATATTATGACTCGGTTTATGTTTGGTGATTTGAGAATACATGTCCTTATATTATTAATTTTTCATAACTATTATAGTTCCATTTACTTTTTAATAGTATATTACTCCCACCGTAATTTTATATCATGTTATTTTTATATAAATATTTATATCATGTTGTTTGTTTCACTTATATAGTGTATGAGCTCCCATATTTTTTATATTTTACAATCCCTAGGTTATGAATATTATTATAAAAAAGGAAATCTATAGAAGGGGATCATGTATTGTTGAAATAAGAAACAATATTTTTAGTAAAAGTTTTATATATATAGTCCCAAAAGTCACTAAGCTATATTGTTTTGGGATATTGACATCTACTTTGAATTGTAATACGTATATTAAATAAATTATATATAATAAATATAAATATAGATTTTTCCATATTAATTCAAATGGTCCATGTAGATTATAAATGATATTTACTATTCCCAATAATACTTTTAATATTCACTTTATTATTATATGAATGTGAGGATGATGAGATTAAAATTATTTGGGGATGTAATTTCGAGGTTCAATGTGAGATAATGTTGTGGATATAATAGCTTATGGGGATTTTTTATGAAATAAATTCTCCATAAGAAGTAATGTTTCAATACAGAATGATTCAACATTAGCACTTCCATAATGTGATGAATTGTTGTGGGTATTTGACTAGTATTCCTTAGAATATGGAATTGGAGAATTTTAAAATCATTGAAACAGATTTTTAGAATATTGTGGGTACTATATGGAGAATTAGTGTGGGTTGGGTTTAAAAACAATTTTTTTATTTGATGTACACATGGAATTATCAATTGTTTTATTTTGGTTGCTCAATTCAATTTAGACTTATAATTCAATGGTCGCAGTGGTTGACAATGCATTCCTATAATGATTTTATTGGATATCTTTTCAAGGCATCACATTCTCAAGGGATGGAATGGAATCAGTTGTCACATCAAAACATTGTTTTTATTCATCAGTGATTCTACATTATAGTGGTGTTATAGTGTCAAAAAATAATGTCAGATTATGTTTCCCAACCAACATAGTGTTAGGGAAAACATATAATTTTAGCACAAGCCACAACATTCATCATTTGATATTTCCTAATCAAATCCCATCGATAATTTAACACGAAATAAATGTAAAAATTATTCATATAAAAAATTTATTATAATATAATATTTTCAATGGATTTCATCATTTTATAATATATTTCAATATTATGATAATCATTTCCAAAAATCAATAAAACTATTTAGTATCTAATGAAAAAAACCTTATGAAAAATAAAAACAAAAATATAAAAATCACATGACCCAACCCTGGTGTGATTACATGCCCCATGTATTTAATATCTAAAAAATTATTAAAAATATTACAATTAAATAAAAATAGAATCATTAGTAAATAAAGGTTCTACTATAAGAGTTTATATGGTTCATAATTCAAATGGTCAACACCTTTTTTATTTTCTCGACCAAAATATTTTTTTTCCTGAAAAAAATTAAACACATGCTAAAAAGAACATATATAATAATATTTTACATTATATATATAATTTTTAAAGGATTTCAATATTTATATTCCTATAAATATCCTTAAATATATACTCAAATTACATATTTTTTTTTAATCAAATTAATATGAACTATTTCATATTTAGTGATTATGTCATGCATGTATCTAAACCATCACATACAATTAACATCTCAAAAATTAATTATAATATTTAGGGCATCAAAGAGGGGTAATAGAAGATGCATATATGGTATGCATTATAATATTAGAGATCATACGACTTTTTCACTCATACATATAATGAAAAGCTTTCTTAAAGAAACATTAATTTTGAAACCAAAATATCATTTTAATAAAGATTATATATGACATTCTCAATTATTGTTTAAGCTAGATCACTAACTTGTAAATTTATTATTAGAAAGAAATCACCATTCAATGATTAAAAAAATTGAGTGAAAACCTTTTTTACTTATATTTACTTAATTTGTAACATTTTACACTCCATTTAACCAATTATTTCAACTAATATATTAATTGTAGTATACTTTTCCTATTCAAGACCATTATGAATTGAATTTCTATATAAAATCACACACACATAATGCATATGTGCACTTAATACACCCCCATGAAAAAATAGGTTGTTTACATAAAAAATATGAATAAAATATGATAAATGAAGTGAATTATATAAAATCAAATTCATTATAAAATAAATAATATGGTAAATAACTCCCTTCTCCAACATATCCTCTTTTACATGTGTTTTTTATCATTTTTTTATTTGTTTCCTCTTGTAATCCTATTATTCAAAATTAACCATCACAATGTGTAAAAAATAAATTAATGTAATCAAAATGTGCTGTAAACAAATAAATTAAAAAATCATTATTTTTGATTGGTTTTATGAAAACACAGTCATCAGTTTTTTACATTTCATCCTGGAAATTTTTTTGTAACTATCCATTTTTAGATGATAAATTTGGATTCCTTGGTAGGAATGACTATTATTTGTTAATACATGGTTCCTCCTAATGACAAAATTTTCATTATACGAAGTGGATCTGTGAACAAAGTGTTCGTCATACTTTTTATATCAACTTGTTGGAGGTCACCATGTCTAAAAAAATCTAGTAAACACTCAAACTTATCCATTATGGACGTTTTCATAGTTTAGTGTTGATTTTATGAAGAATTTATTAGGGTGTTATAATTATGTTATAATCATTCTACAAAATAATATTTCATGTCTACTATGGATTATACTATTCTATTATCTACCCCAAACATACTTTTTAATTATTCTCATAGGGTTTTATCCATAAAATTTTCAAAATTGATGTCTATGGTTATTTTTATTTTTAATATTCTCATGTAGATAATTTTACCCTATAATTTCCGTTTACAACTAAATTTCTATAAATAATAAAATATAAACATCTTAAAATTAGTTTATTTTTTTTGATTTTTTAATAAATGTTTATTAAAATAATTTCATTAAAATAAGTATTAATAACTCTAATCTCATTGTTTTGTACTTTTAATATTTTTATGAGCAAGAACCAAATTTTCATTTGAGTTTGTGTTGTGTTTTGGGAATCATTTTACCTCCAAAAAATTATATTAAAGTTGAAATATATATTAATTCATTCACAAACATTATTTGGGAATTAATAGTTTTCTCATTAATCATAACCTCATATGGAATATCTGTGATCATGTTTTTTTACCATATTATTTATAGTAGTTCTTACATATAGTTGGTCAGGATTGGATGTTACATGAGAGATAGATGTTTGGTGGTGGATTAAAAAAATTACTATTTTAATTATTTTATTTAATAAAAAAACTAATATACTCTATATAATTATGACATTATGTAAAATATTTATGGTCCAAAGCATATTCTTGGTGGATTAGAGAGGTATTAGGAAGATCTCTATTGATGTTGATAACTTGTATAAGAATCAAAATTTTCCATCTAGTGTATATCCTTTATATATGAGTCTAATTCATTATTTTGGACCTCATATAGATTCTTAATGAGTTAGAAAAGGTATTAAGGTGATTCGTGGATTTTTCAGAGCCCAGAACAAATTTTTTTTGGGAAACTGGCCATGTCTGTTGTTTGGCACACATATGACGCACTATTTTCTTAACTGCAAAGATTGTCTTTTCTCAGGAAGAACCAAATAGCATAGTTGGTGAACGACTGTGTGGCCTGACTGTCCAAGTGAACATTAATTTTTAGGTACTAATCCATAGTTTTCATAAAGTATTCCAAACCATGGGAACAAAATGTGCACATGCTACTAGGAAGATTATTTTACTTTTTTCATTAATAATCTAATAAAGCCACCTCCTTCCTCCTAATATGATTTCCTACAAGACTATCTTATGTTTCTCACATTTTAGGGATTATTAATCCCTACAATATAGATTAAAGGATCTCCTTCATCTAGGATATTATTTAGCTTATGTTTTTCACATTTGATGCACCAAGATATGCACTCAAGTTTATTTTAGGGTTTCTTATTATCTCACTTTCACGACCTAGTTATCGAGGTGTGATCCTTTTTCCTTTTCACTCAAATTTACTCCATTCTAAGAGAAAATATAGGCCAATATCATCAAAAAAGGATCGTACAACCACAAGGTTGGTGTTTTATAACTCCATCCATATGTTTATAGATTTTGGAATTGTCGTGTGGGGCCCACTAGTTTAATCATGTGTTGATTATAGAATTTATATTCCATCCTTATAATCATCAGAACTATATGGTTATTATATTTCCAAATATGGGATTATATTTTTGTGGTTGTTCCCACAGTTCTCATCAAACCATATAGGATGTTATGACATAATTGTCATTTTAGGTTTTCGATACGTTTTCCCCATTATTTATGTGTGCCTTGTATTGAACTTACTAAGGGTAATATTTTCTACATAAAATGTATTTAATTCAATTGTGAATTTCATAATGGGAAGTAACATTTGTGATCATCACTTGGATCTCTTATGGTATGTTGTTCCTTTAATATTATAATTTTAAATGGAAATTGGAAACTATACTAAGTATATGACTTTGCCTATCGAAATGTAATTTAATAATAGGATGAATGTATATAACATCCCTTACCATGTTGATGGAAGGTAGAAGATTGAAACATAATTATTGAATATCCACTATATGGTTTTAAAAAATTGATGCATGATACATGGACATATCACACTAATGAAAGTTATGTATTTAACTAAATGGTCTTATTCATGAATTATGAATTGATTATATGGTTGCATGCTACGTGGTCATATAAAAGTAATGAAATACAATTATTGAACAAAAAAAATATTATATGACTTAATTATCAAAATAAGAGTTTCCTCAAATGAGTTCAACATGGATTCTTATCCGGGAGTGCTGGGATCACTCAGGACCCCATTCTATATTGAAGGATATGTTGTTCTTAGCTTGAGACCCATATAGAACCTGATTCTTATCTATCATTGGATGCCTAGAATGAAACCATAGGATGTCTCATGTAGTACTATGGGATTCCTTGGATACATTTCTTCGATCCATCATTGATAGTTAGGTGTCCTGGTTAATACCCATCGAGCCAAGACATTTCGTAGACCCATTTAACCTTAGATGAACTCCTTAGACTCAGTATGAATATAATTTTTGAATGCCTTGTACTATTGTACTAGGATTACACTCTTACCCCTTAGCTAGACTCAAATACTTCTAAGTTAGTGGACCTTGAGGTCTATGTTTCCTTTGATATTAGATTGGATATTAATTATTAACTGTTATCAATCATAGATTCCTTATTTCATCTTGGAGACATCACAATTTATACTATCAATAGGTGTTGTCAGTGTTGTCTATGCCTCACATGTACTATCAATATAAATTGGTAATTATTTATTTAAAGAAACTGTTTACATGTATCGACACATGCCTAGGGATGAAGTATGTACTTGGGTATTTGGTTACATTATAAAACATTACTTTATTTTGTGCATTTTTGAACACTATTATGTTCTATTACATGTGCAATATGTTTTAGAAATCATTTTTGGTGGACCATTAATATTTATCTCACACCCTCTTGGGGAACCGTTTTCTAAATTGAGTATATTACATGAATTTGAGAGTTAATAAAGGGATGGATATGAATTGAACCCCTTGATTTATTTCTATTTTGGATTGAGCTTTATAGAAGACGACCGAGCCAAAGATCGAGATTATTTGGATAATCTTAATTTCCTCAATATTTTTTAGGAAGCTATTTTGCCTACTTTATTGTATCATTGTTTTTTGGTGGTATATATGGATTTTTCGGAGGAAAAACAAATGTTTTTCTGGAAACTAGCTATGTCTCTTTGTTGGAACACAGTTGACGCACTATTTTCCTAACTTCATGGATTGTCTTTCCTCACGCAGAACCAAATAGCATAGTTGGTGCATGACCATGTGGCCTAAATGTTCAATAGAAAATTAATTATTAAGTACTCTTCCATGGTTTGAACATTATATTCCAAACCATAGGGACAAAATTTGCACATTCTACTTTAAAGTGAAATTTACAATTTTACATTAATGATTAAATAAAGCCTCCTCCTTCCTCCTAATCTTACTTCTTTCAGGATTATCCTATTTTACACACATTATGGGGATTTTTAATCCTTAAAAAATATATTGAAGGATCTCCTTCATTTGGGATCTGATTTAGCTTATGTTATTCACATTGAATGCACGTGGATAATTACTCAAGTCTATTTCATAATTTCTTCTTATCTCATTATCATGACCTAGTTATCGAGGTGTGAGCCTTTTTCCTTTTCCCTCAAATATACCACATTCAAAGAATAAATACAGGCCAATATCAAAGTAGAAGGATCGTACAACCCTGAGGTGGGTGTTTTATAACTCATACCTTTTGTTTCTATATTTTGGAATTTTCGTGTGGGGCTCACTGATTTCATCGGGTGCTGATTATAAAATTTATATTACATGCTTGTAATCATTAAAAATATATGGTTATTCTATTTCTAAATATGTGATTATTTTTAGTGGATATTCTGATAGTTCTCATTATACCATGAAAGATGTTTTTACATAATGGTCATTTTAACGTTTTGACCAGTTTTCCCCATCATTTGGGTGTGCCTTGTCTTGAAAATACTAAGGGTAATGTTGTCTAAACAAAATGGATTGAATCCTACTGTGAATTAAAAATTGTAATGTTCCATTTGTGATCATCACTATTCCCTCTTAAGGTATGTGATTCTATTAATATGCTTATGTTAAATGGAAATCGGAAAGCATACTAAGTATACGACTTTACTTATTCAAATTTAATTTAATTATAGGATGTAGGTCCATATCACCTCTTACCATGTTTATGGGAGGTATATGTGTGAAACATAATTATGGAATATCCATTATATGGTTTGAATAAATTAATGCATGAAAATTGGACTTATCACACTAATAAAAGGCATGGATTTAACAAAATGGACTCATTGATGAATTATGAATTGATTATATGGTTTCATGCTACGTTATCTTATCAAACTAATGAAATACATGTATTGAAAAAAAATATATTATATGACCTAATTATCAATATGAGAGTGGCCTCACTCATGCTCAAAATGGATTCTTATTGGGGAATTCCATGACCACTCAAGGACCCCATTCCATATTCAAGGATATGTCTTTCTTATCTTGAGACCCACCTAGAACTTGATTCTTTTCTAACATTAGATTCCTAATATGAAACAATAAGATGCCACATGTAGTACTACATGATGCCTTGGATACGCTTCTTGGATCCATCATTGAGAATTAGGTGTCATGGTTAAATCCCATCAAGCCCAGACAATTCCTAGACCCACTTTACCTTGGATGAACTCCTTAGAATTAGTAGGAATATAATTGTTGTATTACTTGTACTATTATCGGAGGATTCCACTCTTACCCCTTATCTAGACTCAAATACTACTGAGTTTGTGGCCCTTGATGTCTATGTTTCCTTTGTTATTACCTTGGAACAACATTATTAAAAGTCATCAATCATGGATTCCTAGTATCATCATCAATCCATCACTATTTATATTATCAAGAGGTGACATCAGGGTTGTCTATGCCCCACATGAACTATCAATAGAAATTGGTAATTATTTTTTTAAAATAAACTAGTAACATGTTCATACACAAGCCTATGGATGAAGTAGGTACATGGGTATTTAGTTACATTGTACATTATTACATTATTTGTGCATTTTGGAACACCGTTATGTTTTATTACATGGACTATATGTTATAGAAATCATTGTTGGTGGCCCATTAATATTTATCTGACACCCTCTCTGGGAACTGTTTCCTACACTGATAATATTACTTGAATTCAGAAGTTGATAAAGGGATGCATATGACTTGAAACTCATGATTTATTTCTATCTAAGATTGAGATTGATAGCAGATGACCGAGCCAGAGATAAGGATTATTGGGAAAAAATTAATTTCATTAATATTTTTTAGGAATCTATTATTATTACAGTAATGTATCCATGTTTTCTTATTTCGTAGATACATGTCATATCATTATCAGTTATTATAGTTCTTAGTGGTATTGTTATTGTTTTCCACATTTTTGATGTGCCTTTTCTTTAACCATTTTACCGACACTATTTATAAATGATTACCATAATATGAAACTCTACACTATGGTAATGTGGGAATAGTCTCCCCATAAACACAGCCTATTCCATTTCTACTCGTTGGTAGCCTCTAACGTTTGAGGAGATTCACTTAACCATTGTGGCCCACCAATATTGAGGAACCTATTAAGTGGAATCTAGGTTCGGGATGTCACAATGTGGTATCAAAGGGGTTTTTTCCTAACATTAATATTTCGATACAATATATTGGTGATTAGGAATTCTCAATACTGAGACATAATTCATGATATGCCATCAAGAACCCATGTTTATGGTAAAGTCTATGTTTCCTAAATTATAATTGTAGTTATATTTTTCTTATTAATGGTGAGATTATTTCCCAATTGGTGTACACACATGATCTATGTTGATGTATATTATTACTATGGTTGAGGATTTTCATTCATCCTTGGCCAGATGATATGAGGGCAAGGAGTATTGTTCCATGCATCATTATAGGAACTATAATTCAAAATTCATTCATATTTCCATGCCATATTTGTGCATTTCAATACATGCATTGCTTTATATGCCTATGGCTGTTGATTAATTTTGTGATAGTTTGCTTACATATATATTGATTTTTTTTCTATTGAGTGATTGTCTATCTCAATTAGTGATGTCTATGGGACTTCATGGATTGGGATTAGTAATTTACTATGTTTAATCATTTTTATCTCAATAAATATGTGTCATTTCCAATGATAAAGTGTATAGACACTGATTCACTATGAATGGTTATATAATATAAATTGAATCATGAAATCTAAAATTAATTGGATTCACTATGTTATCCCTTATAATCTTGTTTATGAATGGTAAAAGAGTGATCCTAGAAATTTTATGTAAAATTAAATGAAGATTATACTTGATCACTTACCAATAGTTGTCTATCTTAGTTTGTAGTTGGGGTAGTATGCCTTGTTTAGTTAATATACTTTTATTCATTATCCACTAGTGATTCTAACTTTTTTTGCTTCTAATATTCTTCAGTGTCATGTTCTTGTAATTTTTAGAACAATGCCACCACAATATCCCCATATCATACTCCATGATGGTGGCACCGACCATGTTCCAAACATAGCGGTCCCTAAGCATCTAGTCTTTCAACTAGAAGAGCCACTATAAGTACCACCTATGGTAAATTATTTTGGAACTGATTCCCGAGTTCATGATAGTTTCCAATGATTAATGTAGTCCATGCATAGTGCTCCAATGTTATACCTATGATGGCTGATCTGACTCGTGAGATCCAGGAACAACGTCTTCCCACCTTCTCAAGGGATGAAAGTCGTCCAGCTATACTGTATTTGACTGGGGCCATGCTATCTATCATAGAGAATATGGAAACTCTTACATATGGATAGTCATTAATTATACATACATGCTTCAAAATTCATACCATAGTTGGTGGGATGCAATTACCTTGGATGGTATTCATCGGGGAATGTTATGGGATGATTTCCAAACTAACTACTATGATCAATTCCTTCCCCATATTGTAGAAAAGACATATCCAAAGATTTTATGCTTCTCAAATAGAGTTCTAGGTTAGTTACAGACTATTCAATGTGTTTCAAGGACATTCATCCCTTTTCACTATATCTATCTAGTGGTGATCTTTCGCATTCTAGACGATTTGAAAATGTCCTCTAGTATTCCATGTGCACATACATGAATGACTTTATCCTTCATACCTTCTTTGAAATATTAAATAATTCTTTTATCACTATGTGTAATATGAGTGATGAAAACAATGCTTTTTTTAAAGGATCAGTTTTGCGTAATGAATGTCGTTCTTCCAGTGGTAGGATGTTTTTTCTCAAGGTTTATCATTATGGAAAAGACAACTATAGATATTTTTGTGAAAGATAATTGGTGATTCATAAGTTTGGATGATGTAGGGAATATAATACTTAATTTGAAAAATACCCACTAGAGTGTTGGTCCTGTGGCTGTATGGGGAATCATCATTATTTCCGGAAGGCCATTCCACTATATTTGAGTGGGAAATGTTCTTGACCACCTCCACTTTCTGGGGAAGTTTCATTTACACCGCATTAGGTGGGGAGTTGGAATATAAATGGTTGGACTAGATGAGGGGGAGGTTGTGGCCATTGTAGCGAGAACCTTATTGACCATAAATGGCTGCAGGGCAGTTCTAATCATGTTTGTCAATCAGTTTCATAGGTAAATGGATTAGGTCCACTGAATGCATTACATTTAATACCAGAGGATCTAGATTTTAAACCATCTATAATACGAGAAACAATTCGGGTAGCTTCCACTACAGTATCTCTATTATTTGATACATGTTCTTCAAACCCTTCTATCTCTGTATCTATTGTGGAGAGTCTCAGATGAGACATGCACTATTACTCTGGTGTAACAACCCTAGATACACCATTGGGAATACATATAGGGGGAATATTATAGTGTAGGGATTTCCCCTTGATGAATGAATTTACCCATTCTTATGGAACATCTTCATTCTCAAGATTTAAGGCATCAATTTAATTGATTCTATGGATTGGATAGTTATATATCATTATTTTTGTAGACTACAATCACCACAGGGTATCGTTTACATCACTAGTGGATATTTTTTATATATATAATGGTGAGTGGGATGTCCACCATACTTGAGTGGGACTAATGAATTAGGGCCAATGTGGATTAACTGCCCATATTTCAAATATTATAAAGGATGATAATGGATTATGAACAGAGGATTTCCTTCTAGTTGTTGATTTTTGTAGGGACATATTTCTAGATGAATTTTCTGGCTCACCTACTTAGACAGGGGTAGATTTTACCATTGATCATGTTCCTGGAGAAGCTATATTGTACATACCTTAGTATATTATATCTCTAAATAATACTTTTTATCTCAAGATACAACTATGGGATTTAAAGGCCAAAGGATTTATACAGCCTAGTATATCTTCATGGGGTTCACCCATGATTCTATCCCATATAGAAGATGACAACATATGTATGTGCTTGTATTATAGAAAGTTGAAACAGATTACAGTCAAGGATCTGTACCCACTAAATATTATTTATGATCTCTTGGATAAACTCTAAGGAGATAAGGTATTATCCAAGATTGAACTAATATCAAGATATCAACATGTGTGCATCAGGCCATTAAACATACCTCATGAATCTTTTTGTATCACATATAGTATGTATGATTTCCTTGTTATTCTGTTTGGCCTTACGAAATCTCCCGTTATTTTCATGGCTCGGATGAATCATGTTTTTTCACAACTATTTGGTCTCCTTTGTCATGGAGTTTTTGGATGACATCCTGGTGTATTATCATAGACATAGTGACCATTTCATTCATCTTAAGATTTTTTTTGAGTACATTGATATACTATAATAATTATGACAATCATGCTAAGTGCCTCATCTAGATAAAAAATGTTCACTTCTTGGTTCATATCATATTATAATTAGGTGTGTATTTTGATTCTGCAAATGTTAGTGATGTAGTTATTTAAGGGAATCTCATGAACATGTTTGATATGCATAGTTTTTTAGGGTTGTATGTCTATTACAGGAATTTCATTTAGGACTTATCACTTCTTTCTTCAATGCTTAATGGTATTGTAAAGATGCGTGTTAAGTTCCTGTTGTTAGAATCATGTGATAAATCCTTTTAGGTAATAAAAGGGAGGCTCGTTCCATCACATATTCTAACATTTATAAAGAATATAAATGGTTATTACATATTTTTTGATACATCAAGAATCAGCCTATGATTAGGGAAGATGGGAGAATATAGAGTGATTGCGAATGGGTCTCTATAGTTAATCCCTCATGATAGAAATTTACAAACGCATGAACTTGAGATAGAAGAAGTCTTCCACACCTTACATTGCTGGAGACACTATCTATTAGGTTATTGAATTATGTTTTACATGGACCAAAAGAGTCTAAAACATATCTTTACCTGACGTGACATGAACCTCAAACAATAGATATTGTTCAAATATCAACAATACTTTTATTTTGATCTTTATAATATTACTATTAATGGAAATGTTGTTTCATATGCACTGAGTTAGAAAATTTGGGCACAAGATGTAGAGGAAGACAGTGATGAATAGAAGATAATGGCCCACTTATATGAGATGAATATAGAGTTTCATAGTAACTAAAATTAGTATTATCTCACATCATTGGTAGTTACCAATTCCCTCCTTGGGAATGTGACGAGTATGTAATGTTATGATCTCGAACCTGATTGGTATGTTGGCAGAGACGACATCCTACATATCCATTGCCCTATCGGGGTCCCTAGAGATATTAGAGAGGATTTGATTATAGTGTCACACACATCATAGCAGGTAGTTCATCCAGGAATGTTAGTGATGTATCGAGACATGCAAAGCCAGTATTGGTGGCTTGGAGTGAAACATTAAATAGTTGCATTATGACTTGGTTTTCCACCTGAAACAGGTAAGGGTAGAACACTAGAGTCCTATAAGCTTGTTACAACAACATACCATCCCATAACGGAAATGGGAATATGTTTCCATGGATTTTTTATTTGGTTTACTTAGGTCTCCTAGAGGTAACGATGTTGTACTAGTTATCGTTGATAGGTTGATGAATGTAGAACACTCATTTCTACTCAAGAGACATTCCCAGTTGATGAGATTGGAATACTGAATGTCCATGAGATTTTATAACTACAAGGGGTCCCTCATACTATCATTTTAGAAAAGGATTCTTATATCACATCATATTTCGATTTGAGTTTGTATAAGGCTATGGGAACAAAGGTTATTCTATGGAATGATTCTCTTACTTATACGGATGGGATGTCCGAATGGACGATATGTGATCTATAGGATATCCTACAAGAATTTGTCCATGATTTTAGTTGTTCATGGGATTATAATATCCCTCTCATTGAGTTTACCATTAATAACAACTTTATAGTGACATTTTATATGGGCCTTTTTGAGGCCTTGTATGCTAGGTCGTTCTGTTTATCCCTTTGATTTCTAGAGGTAGGTGACGACTCCCTAATAGGTCCTTATCTCATTCAGGAGACTTCATAGTATGTTCATATGACCAATAGGTGTATTAATATTGCTCAGTCTAGACTAAAATCATATGATGGTCACTATTGAATACCACTAGAGTTCAAGGTCAGATATCATGTTCTCCTTAAGGTATCACCAAAGGAAAAGAATAAAATATTATAGATGCAATGAATTTTTTATCATTATTACATAGGGTTGTTAGGGATTCTAGAGAGAGTTGGACTGATATACTATCAGTTTCTATTAACTCATTGGTACCATTACATGCATGATGTGTTCATGTTTCTCAACATTTCCAATATCAGACTGACCCATAAAATACATTTTATTCAGAGGATGTTGAGTCCAATGTTGATGTTACCATTAAAGTGTATCCAGTACGCATCCATCATCAGAGCATGAAGGATCTCAGAGGCTGGTTGTCCCACTAGTATGGGTGATATGGCAGCACAACCACATGCAGGATGAGGAATGGGAGTTGGAGGCCAACGTACGTGCCCAGTGGAAAGAGTGGTTTTCAGATGGTATTTCTCCACCCTTGAAGGTGAACTTTGGAATGAGTTCTTTTAAGGTGAGAAGACTGTATGAAACATTTTTTCACTCATGTTTGGATACATTATATTTCGTCATAATTCATTATTTTGGACCAAATGTGGATGATTCATGAGTTAACAATGATCATAGGGGTTATTGGGGATTTTTCTTAAACCAGAAGACATGTTTTTGGGGAACTGAACAAGTTGCATAGTTGGTACATAGTTGGTTGATGGCTTTCCCAACCTTTTAGATGGTCAATTTTTAAGAAGAACCATATCACATAGTTGGCACATTGTCATTCAACCTGACTATGCAAGTACCCTTTATTTCTCATGTACCCATGCCAGTTTTTGCATGGTTTTCCATACCGTGCGGACAAACTGCACACAGTCTATTTTTAGGGTAATTTAACTCTTTTTTCCATAAAGATCTAATTAAGCCTCCTACATCGTCCTAATCTGTGTTCTAATGGTATTAACCAATTTTTGTATTCATTTTCATGTTTTTGACAACATTAGGTAGTGACTAAAGGATCTCTTTTTTGGGTATCCAACTGAGATTTTGTTCATCACGTTGGACGCACCAACAGTTAGTACTTGAGTCTATTTGAGCCTCCCTTATTCTAACATTCTATCAACCTTGTAATCAAGGTGTTATTGTTTTTTCCCATGATCAGAGATCTACTCTACTCTAAGATGAATTATAGACTGGTATAATAGTTTAAGGATCATGCAATCCTATGATGGGTGTTCTATAACTCGTCCCATATGTTCATTGATTTTGGAATTGTTGTGTGGGGCCAAGCGATTTCATTAGTATTTGTTAATAGATTTTTTATTCCATTATTATAAACAATAGAACCGTATAGATATATTATTTTAAAATATGTGATTAATTCTTGGTGGTTACACCACAATTCTCAACCTCTTATGTAGGATGTTTTTACAAAATTTTCATTTTAGTGTTTTGAAACATTTGTGTCATCATTTGGGTGTACCTTTTCTTGACCTTCATAATGGTAAGATATTCTGTATTAAATGGATTAAATAATATTTTGAATTCCATAATTTCAATTACCATGTATGTTTATAACATGAACCACCTATTATATGTGCTTCAATTGATATACTAATCTTAAATGTAAATTGAAAAGTATACTGAGTATATGAATTGACCTGTTCAAATGTAATTGAATAACAGGTTTCCAGTCTATAGAATCCCTTAAATTGATGATGTAAGGTAGTAGAGTGAACACTAATAATTGAATATACCATATGTGGTTTTAATAATTGGCTTCATGCTACTTGGACTTATCACACGAATAAAAGGAATGTCTTGAACTAAATGGACTTATTGATGAATTAGTAATTGATTAAAGGGTTCCACGCTGTAAGAGATTATCATAATAATGAAAGAAAAGGCATGAACCTAATGAAATATTATATGACTTAATTGTCAAAATAAGAGTGTCCAAACTCTAGCTCACCTTGAATTCTTATTAGAAAATGCCATAAGCTCTCAGGGACCCATTTTAGAATTCATTAATATAGCTTGCTTAGCATAATACCAACATTGAACATGATTATTCTCTACAATTGGCTGCCCTATATGAAACTGTATAATCCCTCATGTAGAACAATAGGTTTCATTGGATACAGTCCTTTGATTTATCATTGAAAAGTAGGTTCCTTGTTGAAAACCTATTGGGCACTGTCATTACATCGCCCCGTTTTACCATGGATGAACTCCTTGGACTTGGTAGGCATCACATGGTGGAACTAGTTGGAAAATTCTCCTAGTATTACACTCTTACACCACAGATAAACTCAGATACTACCGATTGAAAGACTCATGAGTTCTATGTTTCCTAGGTTATTAACTTGGAACATCATTATTAAATTTCATCAATCATGATTTCATTGTTACATCTCTGAGCCATCAATATTTATACCATCACGGGGTGATGTAAGTGTTGAATATGCCTCACATAATCTATCAATATAAAATGGAAAATACTTTATTAATCGAACATGCTACTTGTTCCGAAAATATCCAATGGTTTATGTATGTACGTTGTTATTTTGTTACATTTTTCATCTATACATAATATAGTCATGCTTTCACATTGTTATATTCTAATACAAGGGTCGGATGTTATAGTCTCTTTTAGTGGTATCCCACTGAGATTTATCTCACAACTTCCTCAGGTGCTATTTGGTACACATAGTATATTAAATTAATTAACGTGTTGATAAAGGGAAGCATAGGTATTCAAAGACTTGGTTGCTTACTTTTTAGAATGGAACATGATAACATATGACCAAGCCGGAGCTCTGGATGCATGGGATGGTATTAATTTCCATTATATTTTTTTGTAACTTGATATCCATGGTATCACCTATCCATGCATTTCAATTTCTAGATATATTACATATCATCATCCAATATTACTATTCTTAATGTTATTATTTTTATTGTCCCTATTACTAATGTTCTTTATGTTTACTCATATTGCTTCCACTATTTACTTATGATTATATTCATACACTATGATACATTGTGGTAATGAGGACATTGATTCACCCATATACAATCCTGAGGGCCTCACTGCTAGTTTGAAGCCTCTAGAGTTCGGGGATATGTGCTTTAGGCCAAGTGGTCTACCATGCACGATGTACCTATTAAGTGGAATCTATATCAAGGAAGACACAAATTTTGAACATGAATTGTTGAAGAATGATTATGGGAATCCTGATATGAATGATGATTTTTTCCTATAATTAACATCAATTGTAGTGAATAAGGTCTTCATCAGTGATTGATACATTCTTGAGGTAGGGATCAAAATTTTATTAGTTTATTCCCTTTTAATTTGATTTATGGTCTTATTTTAAATATATTACTTACTTAATTTATTTAATTTATGATATTGAGATCAAGAATTAATTTTATACTTTCCGTAATACTATCAATATTTCAGTATACAAATAATTCATAGTGTTATTTTATAGAATTTGTGATAATTTCCTCAGTATTCATTGTCTATCAATGATCACACTTCATTCTAGTGTCTCCCCCCAAAATTCCTTATATTATTCACCATTAGTATTAAATATGAATTTCATAGAGCCAATTGTGGTAATAAAATCCTTGATCCATCATATATAGTCTTGAATCACATCTCATAAACATCATAAATAGATTGCATAATATCCATTGATATCGAATAATCCCAATTAATAAATCATACCTAGTCCTATGCCACATCATGACGTGGGGAATAAAATCCCACTATATTCAATCTCAACTGATCATCTCACAATATTCCTTCTAATAAATACATATTTCAAATTACATCCCACATATAATTGAAATATAATATATCATGGCATTTCATTTCATTTATATCTTCATCAATACCTTATAATAATTACATTCTATGGTATTGTGGAAATCATGTTCTATTGCCATGGTCATATAATATTTGTTTCAAACATATAATATAATACATATATAATCTCACATAAACCCAATATAATAAAAAACATATTTTATATTAACCATATACACATAATTAAAAATTGGTATTTTGTCCCACACCTATTTCCAAAGTCTTCTAGTGGATAATAAATTGTTTAACATCATTATTTAAATAATTAAAGTTTTTTATAATATAATATAAATTACAATTTTAAATTATATATAGTTTAGAACCTAAACACTCTACCTATATCCAGAAATTTGACCACAAAATATACTTCCATGTTTTAACAAGATGGTGGAGAAGGAATTATTGGCCCAAAAAATAAAAAGATAAAAAGACTACAATATAACTCAATGATTTCATATGGGGGAATCCTTAATCAAACCCTTACTATTTTCATTCCTCTAAAAGGATAATAAAGATTAACGGAACCAATTCATATCAACCACATCATTTTTAAACTCATGAAATCCTCCAATGGAGTGATATGATAATAGTCCAACACATTTTAAAAAATTTCCATTAACCTTAACATGCATTATCTCAAGTTGTAGTACCCAGATGGTCAATCAAGCCATTGAATTTCTTTAACCAATAAATAATGGTTAAAGGAAATTATTTATGATTAATTCTAGCATCATTACACATAGGTATTAGGAACACCAATCACACATTTCATAAATAAATCATAATCCCTCAATATTAGATAAGGACCACATACCTCAAACCAAAGGAACTTATCTCCTGAAAGATCACTTATTGAATAATTATTATATGGAATGAATAAATAAATCTATGATAATACAAAAACATATTTATTATTAGAATATGATGATGCTAAATAAAGGTAAAATATAAATATAACATAATGGGTTGTTAAAATTTAACAAGATAATATCTTACAATAGATGCATAATGAATTTTTAGTACAGACTAAGACAAACCAATAGTTAGATGAAGAATATTGATGTGAGAAGATGTGGAATGTGTAAAACAAATATGGATATAAATGAGATGTTATAGGCTTTATTTATGTTAAAATTTTAATTAATAATACAATTTATGTAAAAAATCTGAAAAACAATTCATTATACCCCTGTGAACATAGTCAAATCACAGTAGTAACAAGGTCCCCATACCAAATATGCACTCGGGGGTCACATGGAACCTAATAGATCCTCTAGTTCTATAGGATCAAATCCTACCATTTGGATACCCTATAATAAACAATCATGTACTGGGTAGAATATTTCGAAAGATAGATCTATTGATACAATGACCATTCTTTCAAAATACACATCTAAATCCTTTCTAACACCATAAACATCCATATTTCATCAAAATAAAGGAGGTTCAGGAAAATTAATGTAATACATATCATGTTGATGTTTTTTACATAATTTTTAGATTATATAACAAAGAATAAATTATATAACAAAATTATTATATCTCAATGATTGTAATATATATCTTATAGTTTTATTTTATTATATATTTCTCTAAAGGAATATAATAATAATTTTTTAATATATATTTTTAATTTTTTTGGAATATAAATTATCATTAATCCATATCAAAAAAAAATTTCATCGATAATCTAGATTAAGATTACATACTTTTAAATAAATATATTATAGTACATTGGTATAAATCATGAATTCTAATAAATATGTTCCATTTTATTTCCCAAAATATATTATTTTTTTTCAAATTATAAATCGGATGGTATCATTGTTTTTACATTTTATGTGTTTTATTACAGACTCCAAATTTTATATTTATTGTAATTTTCCCCCATGACATAATAATTAAATTTTTTAAATCAATTATTGATATTATTTGTGTATCATTTGTTTCAGATTATCATTATTACTTAGATTATCAATGATATTTTACAAATAATTTCATAACATAATAATGTAACCCGATTTCTCTTATTTTCTAATTTAATATTATAAAATTCGATGTTATCATATTCCAAATACAAGATTATACACCATTGATTTATGATTATTATATTATGTATTATTATATTGATTGATTCTAGATACAAGATAACTTATTCTATATTCTATAGTCAATATTAAAAAACACAATTTCCAAGATGAATATATTTTGTGTTACATAGATTTTGGATTATCACTTTTAACAAGTCATATCATAACATAATACTCTTATTTTCCAAGTTAATAGTGATGAATATTATTCACTCCTATATTCATAACTATTAGTTTTACTCATAATATTATCATTAATTTATGAATTTTTTAATACTTGGTTTATCCCATAGATCATATTATCAGTTATATATATTATACAAATTATTTCAAATAAAGTTCAATAATACATGTAATCAATTTTTGTTTTCAATAATGAAATTGGTAAATTGGTTATATGGAGCACATTTTTGGTATCAAATTTAATTATATTATAATGATGTGAATTATTATTAATTAGCATTGAATTATCTATATCATAATATATATATATATAACACAGATATAACATATACAATGAATAGATCTTTATATATATATCGATTTAAAATTAGTGTATTGTTTTTAAAAAATTGTTAGGTATAATTATTCTGTAATGAAACTAATCAGTTTACTTATACAACGGTTTTAGGAAGTGTTAATTATTATATTTTAATTATAAAATTGACGTGTATATATTTTTTATAAGTAAATAAAAAATATATTTATATGTGTCCAAAATAATATTGTAATGTATTGAAAACATTTTATAACATTTTTGTCAATGTAACAAATAAGTTATAAATACGAATGTAAAAAATAATAAATATTACTATAATTGAAAACTAAAATGATAGGATACAATGAATTTACATTCCCTATTTTTTGATATATAATATATCATTAGAAACAAAAAAATTTATTTCCTATAAAATATATGTTGTTTAGAATATTTTTTATCGAGAATAGTATATGAGAAGCAAGTGTGGCATTGATTCTCATAGGTCCAAAAAATTAATTCTTTAACCACTTCAATAAATTCAATATCACCTAAAAATAAACCCAAGGAATAGAAAAAAGCCTATAAATTTTATGATTAATTTAATAAAGTTTTAATTTATATTCATAGGAAGTTGGAACTATAACCCTAATTATTGGTATTCATAAATAATCAAGTTCTCTAATTATGGGTCATAAAATTGAAATATACCAAACGAAAAATATCCATTATAACAGTATAATTTTCAATCACTTGTAAAAAATAATTATTTTAATGTAAATTTCTAAAAAAATAAATCTGTTACTTTTGGGTATATCAAATTCACTTCTGACCAATACGTAAGATTTAAATTTCAATTTTTTTTTCTTTTGGTGAAAATTTATATAATTTTAACATCATAAATATTAGTAATATTCTTATAAATACTTTAATAGAAATATAATCTCACAAATAAAATATTTATAATAGATATATATTCATAATCACCATCTTTTTAATCACATCATTATTTACACTCTGAGTATTAACATGAAAATAATTCATATAAAGATATAGTGACACAATCATGGAATTTTTTTCAGATATGTACAAATATATGATTAGAAATAATTTTTTTGAATAAATATATTTTGATTATATTTCTAAATCAACAATAATTTGGGATTTTTCAGTACTATATACAATTTTTATACTTGAAAAAAATTCGCCACTATCATTTTATATTCCTATCTTCTTTTATAAAAACACTTCCAACCTCTTAAACACTTTAATTTTTTTTATAAAACAGTTATATTATATTATCATGCCTTCATAGTGATCATGAAATAATATATCTATAAGGAAATGGATATGTATGGATTTTATAACATTATATAGGCTTTGATTGTAATCCTTAATTGGTATTTTAGAAAAATAAAATTTATTTTCATTAGTAGGATGTGATATTTTATAGTAAGCACTAATGAAATAATGAATATGATATTAGACAAAACAATTTTTTGTAATTTAATTATATGAAAAAATGAATGAATATTGGTAAAATTGATAAATAAATAGTTATTTGAAGTGTGAATAAAAATATATATTGATTTATATAAAATTATGTTATAGATTTGAAGCATATAATAGTTTGATACAGAAAAATAAATATATTGAATTTGAATCATTTATAATTTTTTCAACCCCGATTTTGGATATCCTAGATTGTATTAAGAATCAAGGGCATGAATAATTTGACTATTAATAAACCAATACATTTCAGGCCTTGCTGGGTTTCATGTGAAATAAATAGGTATAAATATCCATCTCAATTACAAATATTCATTGTAACATAGTAATTTTGAAGCATATAACTTTTACCACGAGGGAAGGAAGATGGGAACTTAGTTCACATTCACTATAGTGACCCTTCACACATACCTATATGTTAATCAATAGATATACTATTATGAAGATCAAATCATAATTATTTCTAATTAAAATGAATAAGTGAAAATCATTGGGAAAAATCTTTATTTTATGAGTTCATAATAAATAATACATGGAAATTTATAGACAACAATATAATTACTTCATGAATGAACTGAAATTATATTTTATATGTCATTGTCTCCGTTATTGTTACTTAATGAATTATAGAAAATATATCTGAATTCATGACATTAGGGTAGATATTATCAATTTACCCATAATTACGAATTTCAAATGTAAATGAATAGTTCAGTGGACAAATCAAAGGATAATGCTCATGAATATGTTTTCCCATAAGAATTTTTTATATATGATGATATCCCTATTCTATATGATATTTACAACATTTCTAAATATAAAACATGATATTTTAAATATAGTGGAATTTTTATATAAATTCTAATCTTTCCTCTGTATTTAATAATCATATCATCAATTTTTAAGAACAATTCTAACTAACAAAATTTATATAATTCTTAAATTAATGATTTAATTGAATTTTCTCATTTAACACTAGTTTCCCATTTTTCAAAATTATTATTTTTAAATAGGAATTAATAATGTTGGATTCAATGATATATATATATATATATATTGTAAATAAAGATATATTTATGTTTTTTGTTCTCATACGTGTAATGAAAATGAATTCGATACATGACATGTTATGTCATTTTGTATTGGTTTTAAATAGTTTAGATAAACATTAAATTATTCCTGTTTTTTATTTATTATTGTGATTAATGTCATAATGGATTTTTTCCTTATGTAAACCATTCATAAAGAATCATGTATTTGATACTGAATATGGATATGTTGTGATTATTGAAAATTAGTATGTTCTATAAATGTTATGTTTGATCAACCATAGATAGTTGAAATCTGTTAAAATCATCATGAATATTTGATGGGGGGAGATATCATGAAAATAATATCATTTTATATTCCTGAATAATTTATGATATGAATTTTGATAGTGGATTTAAATTATATATTGAATTCTTGAATATGTATGAAATCATCATATTCAATGTTTAGTGTGTGGAAGTGTTTCAAAAAAAATTGTATTTATTATCTATTAATTTCTTGGAATAACAGATACCATGAATAGCATAAAAAGTACTATTTATTTATGGAGATTAAAATGGAGTATAAGTAATAAATTAAACATTTTCACTCTTTTTAATAATGAAGGTTATATATATTAACAACATCCTAGAATATGCAATGAGAAATATATGTCACTCAGAGATAGTATCCAAAATATTCACCCATAGGGAGATATTATTTCCTATATAGATTATTAAATTTAATAATTTATCAATTACATTACCAGTTTATACTATTTAATTAGATGTAGTTAGTCACATTTTCAATGTTAAACTCATGAGATTGTTATAATATATTTTGTCAAAATTTACGGTGACCAACTATGAAAATGAACATGAGTATATTGATTTGAAATAATTTATGAGAAGATGATCCATGATATGTAAATGTAGGTTCATGTTCTAGTTGAGCCCAATAAATTATTTTATAAGTATTATTATTGGAGTTAAATATAAATAAATAATTCATTTATGTTTTCTCTTCATAATTTATGAATTCTTTTTTTTATATTGAATATCACTATTATACAAGAAATTTAGTTTATTCAATACTATTATTTATGTATTTTTATTCTAATTAATAAAATGACCATGGGAAGTTTTGAATAATTAGTATTTTATTTTAAATGTACTTTAAAAAATGATCCCATATGGACATACTGTAATAAGATGAAAAATATATATATTTATTTTGAAATAAAAAACCCAAAAGGACATATAATGAACAGAACACTCAATAGAAAAATTCCTTACTAATAGATTGTTTGGTACATGAAGAAAACACCACCTCATTCTATTCATGATATGATTATTTAAGTTGGGGGATCATAAATCTTATTGAATTGAAGGTGTAGCATGGAATACACTCTACACTAATATCACTATATACATTATTGTAGATTATAATCTATATTTATAGTGTTTGCCTCCTCTTTTATTTATATGAATTTATCCTTCACCTTGTCACCATTATTGAAATAAATTCTGCCCAAAAATTCATCCATCTATATTTTGGGAGTCACGAACCAAGTCAATATGAAAACCCCATCATTATTTTTAAAATTAAGATCATTTAATTATATCGGTGACTGGATCATTTGAATGAAAATATCATTAATTATGTAATTATTTATTTTTCACCCCTGGAATATAATTTCAAAAAGTTCACTTAGGAAGTGACATCCTAAGAATTTATGCCCTGAATATGGGTATCACAGCATCAATTAATGTTTCCCAGTAATAGTTTTTTTGGTTTTAATTATCCTCTTCAATTAATGAAATCGTGATTTAAAATACCCACATTTTTAATGGACTATTAAACTTAGGAATCATGATAATTCATCATTTATCATTTTTGTCTCAGATCAAGTTTTTTGTTTAATATCATTGATTTAAGTGGCTTAGCAAGATATTTCCTCTACATCCTTTATTAATATCACTTTATTCATTTTTATCCATATAAAATTTAAATATATCATATACTAAAATTAATAAGACAATAAATACACATTAATAAATATATCTATCATTTTGTAAAATATGAAATTTATATTAATAAGAATATGCATGAATTATAGATATCAAATACCACCACACATG
This sequence comes from Viscum album, assembly GCA_963277665.1. Lineage (NCBI taxonomy): Eukaryota > Viridiplantae > Streptophyta > Magnoliopsida > Santalales > Viscaceae > Viscum > Viscum album. The sequence goes on from OY728140.1 coordinate 788,906,150, forward strand.
AATTTAGTCTTCTCCCTAAGAATGAAATCTAAACATACTAGCATGGAAACTCAACCTAACATGATTTAAATGAAATATAAAAAATTATGTTATTTAATTTAAAAATAAATAGTAAATATTCAAAACAGAAAAAATATCTACATCCTAATTTTATAAATAAATCTTGTAATAAATTTTTTCTCATCCTTTTATGGAATAATGAACCTCTCATATCCTTTATTCATATTTGATGAAATATTTTTAATTTACATGAAAATGTAAATTTACCTCAATTTTATAATTTCCACTCATCATCCTAAGTAGAAATATAATTGGAATTTATCCCATGCCATGGATGAGGTTCATTACCTTATTCATTTAAAGGTTCTATATTATCTACTATATAAATACCAAAAAATCATAATTAATATCATGGACTTTAAAATTTTTCACAAATGATTATAAATAATTGAGTTGGTTGGTAAAAATGTAAATCATAGAATACCGTTAATCACTAATGATTTTTTAATGATAATAAATCAATTTCTAAATATTAAATTCACCTCTATATAATGATACACCCGCTCTCCCAAATTTAGTGTTAGATAATAAATTAATCTGTATAGTGAATTTTGAACATTGTGACTTTTTTAAATAATTCCATCAATTTTTGTACTTGGTAAAAATCTAAAAGTTGCAACCCATCACCAAATGATCTATTCGTGAATATATATTACTGTGATAAAAATATAATTGGCCATGAAATGGAAATTGTTGAATTTCATAAGAAAAAACAATTTTTCAATTTTTTTGTATCATTAAAAAATATAATATGAATTTTAAATCAGCGTATTATTCCAAAATACATTGAAATTACCCAGAAAAAATACCCTTGGAAAAAACATATGTTCCACATTGTATAAAAAATACCCCATGATTGAATAAATGTATATATTGTTTAAATACCAGAGTGTGGTAGGAAGGGAAGTATGGGTTCATAATATGTCTCTTCCATAATAAACTAGTAAATGGATTATATGTTATAAACTGAGTAATTCAAGTCTAAGTCAATGGAATATTGGAATATAAGAATAATCAATGAATCTTGTTAAACTTGATTTTTTACATTCATAGCATTGATAAGACTCCAAGAAAATTCTAGAATAAATCAATCCCAAAGTATCACTCATGTTATTTACTCATGAAAAAATGGTAAATAATTTTGTTAAATCCTCTTTGGAATTTTAAATTTTGATAAAATTTCATTTATTTAAGTGATTTAACAGTAATAAAAATCAAATGAACATAAATTTTAAAAATTAAAACATACCATGTCTCTTATAAATTTCATTTATAAAAAATTAGTAATTTAATTAAATCCAAAAATATCAAATTCAGTCTCATATATATAATTGTTCATCAATTTTCCCACATTGATATTATTATAGGTGTTATATAATGAATATAAAATACCAAATAATTATCATTTTATGTTTTTTTAGAAAATCAATAATATAATAAAAATGATTATGTTTGAGGAATGAAATTTTCTAATTAAAATTTCATGATTTAAAATTATAGAAGTAATTGAATGTTGTAATGTTATAAATTCATACTATATTATTGAATTGTTGTGATTTACCTTATGTATATTCACATTGATGGATATCCTAGATGGTTTTAGTTTTTATAGTTCAAATAACGATATATTCATTCACTGCATTAATCCTATATAGTCCAATCCATATATTTTTTTCAAGATCCATTGTTTTTACATTCATAGTAAAAATGAATATGTGAATAAAAACATTTAAATAGTATTCACATATCATTAAGATTACAAAAATAATGGGATGTATTCTCATTACCTAGATAAGAAAATAAAAAACCAAAAAACACCAGGTTGCCTCCCAAACGTGCTTCTTCTCAATATCATTGTCTCATCCGTACCTATTTTATTCATTGGTGATAATACATTTGAAGGATGTAAACCTATATAGGTTTAATGTTTTTTAGAGTTTCATATTGTCAACATATGATTCCCTTTTTTTATATGAAATAATTTTCCTTCTTCCTATGGGCATCATCTGATCTACTTCCACTTATCCAATGCAACAGTTCTTTTTCATAATTGAGAAACTTGAATAAATTTCATTGGAAATCCAAACATGATGATCATATAGAAATATAACTTTTATAGTTATTCAAAAAAAATTCTTATTATTTTATATTAGATTACATTATTTATAATCAAAATATTTTTCAACATTACCATTTCTAGTTATAGAATATTATTCCATATTGGGAATGATGTCCACATCTAGGTATTCATTGTTTACATCACATTAATTCTTTTTCCTATTTATATTAAAACTATCATGATCAATTTGGATTCTTAAAAACATTTCACAACTATGAATATTAATAAATAATCTTACACTATTCATGAATTTTTTATGAATAATAATTATCATCCTATATTTAACAATGTATTGTATAAAAAATCTACTTAGAAATGAATTGTATCAACTTTGACCATATTTGTTTTCAATGACACATTTTGGAAACATCACTATTGTATCTACCATTAATTGTATGAAACATATTATCTTAAACCCATCATTTAAAATACATCTAAATGTTTTATGTTAAAATACATTCAAAATCGATCATAAAACAAAATTATACCTTCAAAATTATTTAGAAAAATAATCATTGTATTTGAAAAGTTTGATTGTTATTTTTCTTTCTACGGGGATCCATTCACAACATAGATAAAAAATACTACATCAGTGGGATCGTTCAAATTTAATTTAGTTTATTATTGTCTAAAACCAACTCATTCATGAATTTTTATTATATATGTATATGTATATGTTTTCTAGGGCTACCATAAAAGTAATTATAATGTTTTTATTTTTGTTTTCCAGTAAACATATAGCATTAATTATCAAATTTTAATTTCTTCAACCCCTATATAAAAGGTAGACAATATATAAATTGAAGGTGTTATCCTCTTATATCAAACAAATCTACCGTATTATTTTTCTTCTTAACATGATTTTCAATTTATTTATTACTTAATTCATTAATATATTTAGTTTTCTTCTTCTTCTGTTGGTGAAAGCCTTTAAGTTACCTCATGGGTTAACATCCTTGTTTCTGGATTTTATTATTATTATCCTATTTCTTTATTTATAATTAATATTATAATCATAAAATTATAGGTTTCTATGTGTATAACATTGGAACATTGTATCATTCATTAGATATTTCATTGCTTGTCCTAAGACATTGGACAAGACTATGAATAATTGGATGGCATCCCCGATGGTTGTCATAAACATAGTCATGGTGTTATATAGTGTGATGATATAAATATTCAATGGAGAGCCTTTTATGGCTAATTTATGAAATATCTCTATTGATACCTCCGATCATGTTTCTATTATTGACACAAAACTACTATTTTACTTTTACCATTATAGTCAGTATAATTTCAATATTTATTGTATGTACATCAAGATTGTTATTTTCCTATCATGATGTTTACGTTTTTTTGGAGTATCCAACATCTCTTTAATGCAACTATTATTATTGTTATTCACCCAATATATATTTTTAGTGGGTATACTAGGGGTGAATCATTTTAGGAATATTTCATCAGAAATTGAAACTCTTAATATTATTATGTTCTCACTTACCATAAGGATCTTGACATCAAAACCATTTGGATTAATTATTATGTTCTATTATAATTTCCAAAATATAATTTATGTTAAGTAATAATTTTTTGTTTGAATTATTAATGTAAATAAAAACATGAGTAATTAATTTGTTTCACCATTCATGGGCTATGGACATGATGAAAATATTAATCTTTTTTCAACAACCAAAATAAATATTTTCCAAATCTATAAATCACATGGGTCACTCCCTTTTTAATAGTTCATTGCAGTTAAATATTAACATAGGACCACATCCTTACAATGATTTATCTTGACACACTATTACCCATGGCTGAAATTAAACACATTTCTACAAATTCCAACCATTTTCTCAATAATTTGGGATGTATGAACAGAATTTATATTACTGTATGTCTATGAACAAAAAAATTAAATTCATATTCCATTAAGGATAGATTCATCATTTTATCTTCATTTACCACTGAATTAAAATCTATGAATTCACCCATTGTGAAGCACTACATATTACTATAACAATTCTATAACTACCTCCACTTTACTATAGTCCTAAAACAACAAAACTCTTTGGTAATTCCTACTATGATTACTAATTGATTATTTTTTACTAACCTTATCTAGAAAAATTATAATTATTCTTTTTAAATCATGACATTTAACCATATTAGTGTATCTTCTATTTTCCCTCATCAAAACATTTATCAAATATGATCTATATATCATGTTTGTAAATATATAACATATTTATTATAATTCATAGATCATGTTAAAACCAATCTCTAAAATTTTCAAAAAATATAGGGTCATTCAACCCTCCTAAAACATTCTCCATTAATTTCTCAGACCTCTTATAATTTTTTACTTTAAAATATATTATTCAATTAATTTATACACATTGATATAATTAATATCCATTACACTGTAGTTTCAACTCTATTTAAAATATCATTTCAAATAATGAAAAAAACCATCAAAATTAATTTAATGATTAAAAAAATATCATTCACGGGATTATATAAATTTAGAACAAGAAGTTCAAACATCACATTATTCTAAACCACATATTTTTTCACAAAACATACGAACATTCATAACAATATAAATTTGTAAAAAATAATTTGACATTATATAAAAAAAATACAAAGCACCAAGGTCATGGTCCCGATCCTCCTATATTTTTGGAAGTGAAAATAATCATTTTATAATTACTTATTCTTTGTGGTATTATAGTTAAATTTTGTTGATTATTCATCAGTATGATGAAAACACAAGGAAGCAACATGTCCTTTCCAACATTGTTTTATTATAACACCACTAGTCTAACAAAACTTATCTTAACACATGCCTAGTTAGTATATTATATATATTTTCGTTAGCTGGTCATTGGATTAAAAAAATAGATACAAATATTAGACCATAACAACCTCCCAACCCATAATTGATGTCCCTTGATTAACTAGGTTCACTAAAATTCAACCATATGAACCACTATGTTTGGATCACTTTCCAATTTCCCATTTTTAATTGAATTTTCAAAAAAACCATATTCTATGGGAATGACTTCACTTGAGTTATTAATATTTATTTTACACCATTATAACCATAACAACTCCATGTTAGGTTCTATATATAGTAGTAGGGCCTCATCCACATATAATATATTGTGGTATTCATTGTTATATATAGAATCATGGAATGCCAACCTCCAACATTCCTATATGAGTATTAATTGTTATAAAATTCCAAGTGAAATGGTTGTCTTCTTCATGGTAGGATAATATTTACTCATTTTTGAAAAAACTCATGGTTCTTCACTTAAGACTTGCTTCATTACTTATTCCACTTGACTGAAAACAACATTTTCTAAAATTAAAACATGAATATAAAGAATTATTTTTCAAAAAAAACTATTAGAGAATATAAAAATTTTGTTTCAAAAATCTCTTAAGAACCACATTAACACATTAGTTATGTATAATTATATTTTGTTAATATTTATATTGTAAAAGTTTTTTGAGATTCCAATAGACATCATATCCTATTTTCAAAAAGATCTAACACTTTCCCATAGGATTGTTTACAACACATAATTCACTCACATGAAATCATATTTCCTCTTCTAAATATATTATGCACCATATTCACAGTGAAATAGTAATGGTATTTTTAAATTTTCCCTTTGATATGAAGGGATTCAAATTTCCACTTTAACCCCACATTTGAGGGATAATAATCAGCTGTATCTTATCCATCTCCCATTTCCAAATATCCCCCCTTGTGTTCAGGAATAAACACCATGAACTTATAACTCCTTCTTAATCATCATTCAATTCATCATGGGTATAAATTCCATTTTGAGGAATTAGTGGACTTCCTAAACTCTTTTCATAATCCCCTAAGAAGCAATCAACATTACTATTTAATCAACTCAAGATATTAATTGAGTACATTCCTAACTTGTAATCGTAGATTCCATTAAATACTCTAAGACCTCATATCAAGATCTCCAAGTAGGGAAAGTATTTTATATTAGAAAAAACATGGTTTTCCATTTCACTAAAAAACCAAAGAAAAATTCATTGTAGCATCAGTTTATTCAAAAACTAACACAACATGTGATTTTCATCCATTAACTTGAAACAATAATTGATAATATAAAATTAAATAGTGATGAGTATCACAAAACATAGTGAATTTTTTAAAACAACATTTTCATATTTTGATTCAACAGATTGCGAGCATGGTAATAATTGAAAAAAGCATACCACCAAAACACTATGTATTTTATTTCATTATTGGAATCTAATGTTTTCTGATAATGCATAACAGCCTTTAATATTCATCACAACTAACCCTGAGTATTTTATTCAAGATACCAAATCATGTTACAAAATTTTGGGATACCACTTATGTAGAATAACTTCTCCACACATATAATTTTAGATATCTAAAAAAGAAAAAAATTATAAAAAACAATAATCCACTTATTAGATAAAAAATGTCACTATTTGTTTCTAGATGCATCTATTTACCATTTTCCATCCTCATACGAGCTAAACCCAATTATATTTGTAGCAATATCTGATCTTAAATATAATACCAATCACATATTGTCTACTATCACAACCTCCCCATGGATCATTTCCCCCCTTTAATTCTACACTTCCTCCCAAATAGTAAAAACTAATAATTCATATATAGAGAGGTGTAAGTAAATTTTCCTCATCTTGTGGAATAGGGATGGTCAATCTAAATCCAACCATTACCATCCATGGATTGGGAATTTTAAAAATTATTGAATTTATAACAATGGAAGGAAATAAATTATTATATTGTATCATAATAAGATCTATCCACTAGGGTTGTTTTCCATTGAATCTTTATCAAATTATGTTTAATTGTCTTTATATATCCTAAGTTGTAAACATGTTATGTAATTGGTAAAATTTTCATATTTGAATACTTATTCTTCACTAGGTACTTCCTTATTTTCAACATCATATTCCTTGCTAGGAAAATATCGTCCTTTTTCATCCATATTTTTTATCACACAATCCACAATATTTATTGAGAAAATAATTTTTCCCCACTTCATAAATCTTGTATTTATGATGATATTTATTATCCAAATTATTAAACCAATTTTAAAACATAATATTTATATTCTAGGACAAGAATTATCCAAATAAGTCAATGGAGGGGATTATATTTTTATATATTCTATACCCATCCATTAACAACTTCTATTTAAATACCTTTCTATGTTCACAATGTAAGATGAAATAAATAATTTATCATATTACTTATACATCATTGGGAATATTCTTGTTCGAGATATGTGCATTGATAGAGTTATTTCCAAATCGTTGGTATTGTTATCGTCGAATTATCAACACATGTTGTGCCCAAATATTGAAAAATCATTACACATTGGTGATTCTTTATTTCATAGAATGGAACATTAGTATTATTTTCATGGGATTTGTTTCTTCCATGTTTTATCTTGATTTCTCATCATTATTGCATAAGGTAAGGGATTTATCATTGGGATATTAATATTATCATTTGAGATGTTCAAACTATCACCATGGACTCTCATATTATCAAAACTTTCATACAAATATTCATCCAAATGTTCTCACCTGAGTCATCATCTCAAACATTTTGTATTCTTTCTCCAAATTGTTGTTATAGTGATAAAACACTTTCTTTAAATTCTATCCCCATAGTGATATATATTATGTCCATTTTAGAATGATCTTCAACAATATGACCTTATTATTTTATCTTTATTTAAATTATTTTAACACCTAAATTAAGGATTAATTATTTATATCCAACTCTTTATTAGGGACAGATATGTAACAATTCAGTTATAAACTTCATATATGATATACGGTCGATCCTCATTATCATTAACGATAATTCCTTAAAATAGAAACATGATATTTATACCTATTTAATATATGAATCATATATTATTTTAAACTATTAATTAGAGCCAAATATTTTCAAAATATTCTAAACATGAAATTTTTAATAAATATTTATATTAGGGTCACATGTTACCATGACTGGAGAACAAGATTTCTAGGATTTATTCAATTTATTCATAATCTTTTTTCTTTCATAGATATGGTAATTTTTTATGGAATTATTTGGAAAAAATTTATTTAACTTAATCCACATGTATTTTTTGATAATTTATTGAGTTAATATATTGTACTAGTGTTACAAATGGTCTTCCTTAAATTCCTCCATAACTGAAGAATCATTAGAAATATGTATATGATTTTTCACTATGATATCCCTATGTAGACATAGTTGAAAAATTCAATCTTCCACCACATCTTATGGAATTATATTACAATCTGCATGGATGTCAGAGAAATATTTTTCACTTGATTGGAAATTATATCCCTAAAACAAAAGATTCATCATTATGGATTGGATATTTCATTAAAAATATAAAATAATGATAAAGAAATAATGGCAACAAAATACACACATACCTATGATAGAACGTGTTTTTCACATAATATGGTGTGAGAGTGAGATTATAATGAGACATTATTAGTAAATCCAGGTATACAATATCCCATAGAAATTAAAAATCATATTCTATTTAATGCATTGCATTCTCTATAGATCTTTACATTTAATCCTCATCGATCATATTTTATGATATTTAATATATATAAGTTAGTTTTACGGATATTTTCTGGATCGACTTAATAATATAACTAGAGAGATAGAGGTTTTTTATTTTATCCTCATATGGAAACATCTACAATGCATGCGTTATCAATATAACGTGAAATAAAATACAAACTACTCTCACTTCTGATCAATGGGATCACACCCCAAAAATGTATTCTGTTATTTCATTCCCTAAAAAGTCATAATAAATTAAAAAATTTAGGGGTAAGTCAATATCTCGCAATGTATAATACTAAATCATTCCATTTCCCCCTAATAATATTCTCCCTCAATTGGGATTTTTCCACACACAATTTTTTTTATCATCTTGGTCTCTTCAAAGCATCACTGAATGCATCATCATAATGGAAAAATGATATGTTTTATTCTAATTTAAAAATCTATAAAAATTTTAAAATAAATAATGATACCAATCCACTTGTATCAAAATAAAATTAGGTACTACCATTATTTAATTTTAGGCATTATGAACCTAACCATCATTGTATATGTGTTCAAAAATGGATAATACTTCAACCTTCTAGACCCTCCATGGGAAAACTTATTTCTCTTCTATAGGAATCAATTCATCAATTATACCCACATATATTCTATTTTTTATCAACGAAATTAATATCCAACGAACTCCATATATATTTTCCTTGGTTGTACATGACCTCCATTACAAAAGGATGATTATCTACTAATCAATACCCACATGATGCAGCAGAATTATGATATTCAAACTCCCAATAAAATTTTCCATGATCATTAATGATATTTAGGAAATTTGGGTCTTTAAATATTCTATACATTATATTCACATATACACATATAATAAATATATTTAAAACATGGATTTATCTCCATTTATTAAACACATTTAATAATCATTCCACACCTTCAAAATTGCATGAATCATTAGCTCAAAATATTCCCAAAATTATGAAAATATTTAATAATTTTTATTAGGTATAACATGAATCGAAACTAATATTTTTATATGTGATCCCAAAAAACCAATCTCTATGACACGTGTAAAAATACTTTACCATTTTACCTCCAAAACACCAAACACCATTGGTGTAGTCGTTGTCCATATAACCATTTTTTCTCCAAAATATAAAATTTTGGACAATGAATCTTTTATATTTATCATTATAGAAATGATGGTAATTTTACCTCAACATACAGAGAAATTTTAAATTCACTATGGTTATCATATCCTTAATGGCTTGTAACTCCACTTAATAACCACCACATATGTTACCATGGATTCATGCAGTACATTACCCATGTTTCAAATATGACATTTCATTATACACAATGAAGTGAAAATGATGCACCATGCCCACCACCACACCCATAATGGACATTCCCATAATTGACATGGTACACTAGATTTCCAAAATGAGGGACTTTATCATTTCATCCCAATATATTTTTCAGATTTTGAAATTAACTTCTAGATAATCCCTGTGTAATGGGAGTTGCCCGCCCAGGTTATCCTTCTACATTCTAAACCATGATTACTATAGCCGCTACATATAATCTTAGCTATTTATAGAAACACACCCTAAAATAGTCTTTTGGTCCTTCTAGAATCTATATTACATATAAAATCATGACATATATGCATCCAACTAGATTCTGTATTGAATTTCGATGAAAATATGCAATGTGATATGGCTATGCTCATCTAAGATTATTGTTTTGCATTCTTATGCATAACATCACATTGTGATTCATATATGTCTTGTATTTGGACTTCTTCTGCATGAACAAGAATATCTTATAAATAATTACAATATGAATATCAATTAATATTATTTTCATAAAATAAACTTATACATCATAATTTGAGATAAACTATTATACCAAGAACCATAATATCTCTTTGGTATTATTCAGTAATGTGTTTTCATCAATTCTACTATCAATAAATCTATTATGCTTTATTGAGATTCCAATAATATTTTTAATTTTCAAACAATCAAAGAATATCTATTGTGAATGTTAATATTTTTATACCTTTTCTACCTCCCCCCATTTTCCTCATTCATATTACCAATAATTTTTTTTTTCAATATCTTCAGGTAAGATATTTCTCACATCTATTGAAATTTTCATTAGTGATCCTTTTACTAGATCATATACAGTCAACATGTTTATGTGCTCTAAACCATTTTAAAATATCTATAAGAGGGACAATAATTCAATTTGGTGATCTGTAAATATTCTAATATTTTATTTCGAATGATGATAATAATTATAGACTGATTTTATTCATATTTATTAATATTAAACCACCAAAATTTTCATTGATATTTATTGGGGATGTGGTGGGAGAATATGATTCTTGATAACTCATCAATTTTTTGATAGGAAGGGTTAGAAACCATTGAATCTTCCCCAATGTATGATTAGATTTGGAATTTATGAATAATATTACTAGAAATATATGACTATAGGAATTTTTAAATACACATGCATCATATATTTTGATAAAACTACGTATTTTTTCATTATGGACCTCATGAAATAGTTATTGGATTTGATCAATGAGGAATACTCTAAAGAATATCATGTTATTGATTTTGACATGTGTGGAAAAAATTAGTAGCCTGAGTGGGATCGAATGAAAACTAGTTCATTATAGTCATTCATAATCCATTATGGATCACAGCCCAAAGTCTTATAGTTATACACAGGTTGTATAATATCTATTGTTCATCACTATAAATTTACTTAACATCTTCTTCCTTGTTATTTTTCCAACATTCCTTAAAGTTAGGATCAATATAAAGAAGGTATTTTACACATAAATTATTTGGATTGTTGTGAATCAAAAAAATGACCATGAATATATCATAATTAATGTAAATTTTCTGAAAATGATTAAATTATGTTTGAACAAAATTAAAATACTAAAAATTATAAATATACTTGGATACTTTCACTAAAGACTATATAAAATATTTGATCTCTCAAAGATTTTTTAATTTCCTATAAGTATAATATAATTTATTAATTTCTAAAATACTGATGATAATGACAATAAGTAATTATATGTAGTTATTTTTTTATTCTAGGTTGAATCCATTTTTAATTTGAACAAGAAAAAACTAAAATTAGAGTTTATTTATTGAGAAAAATAATAACAATATATGTTTTGGAAATAAATTAAAAATAAGAAGTTCCTCAATCAATAATTTTTGATTCATATACTAGTAAAGAGTATGGATTATTTTTTAGCCATATTTTTTATGGTGTTCAATCCAACTGATTCATTGGTTATGTTGATCTATATCTTATGTACTAATTCCAGTTATCACATTTTTAAATAATCATAGTTATTATTCATGGTTATTTTGAAATATAAAATAGTCATTGGTGGATTTAAACTATCTTTATTTTATTTAAAAATTACATCAAAATTAGATCATTAATATAAAATATAATAAAAGGGAAATATATAGAGTTTTAATGTATAATTGGAAACCTAATCTAGGATAATAAAGGAAAAAATACATATTCAAACATTTATGGGGGTTTAAATTACTAATCACATAAAGAAACACACCCCTCATGCTCTTCGTGAGAGGGATATAATGGTGGGGAGAGAATAAATACTACTTAATTGATGGATCAACTTGGTGGAAAACTATGCAACAACTATATTTCATTACCAGATTTAACATCCATTCTTTATTTATAGTTCTATCCACATTCCTTATTATTCAACGATGATCTATCCACGGATCAATCTCAATTACATTATTTTGGGCCATTAAATTCATTTTGGTCTATCCTAGATGTCCCTAAAATAGATAACCTAGAATAAATATCAATATTTTAAAAATATATATGTTATAATTCTATTATTTATTAAATTCATGGAATGAAATAATCATTCAGAACATGAATAATGTTTTATCAACCTCTATCATGGCATTCACTATTTTTTCTCGTGATATTAGAGAAAACTATTTTTTTCTATTAATATGGGTGTCAAGATGTGGATGTTTACATCTAGGTTATTTTTTCATTATATTACTATTTCAATTTTCATCTTCAAGATGTGAACTTATTCTTTTAATGAATTACAACAAGAATTTTCCATTAATTTTGTGAATCATGATCAAACTAGAATTTTTATTTCACCATGTCTTAATTCTTCTAGTATAACAATAAGGAATGAAGTGTCTTTCTTTTCCATTATATATACCTTTTTGTTAAATTTTATTGAAATCAATATCAATGTCTCTTATAAATACAATTAATTAATAAATAGTTATTTTTTAAAAATAATAAAATTTAATTCTTAAATAAAAAATAAAAAATAAAAATAATATATGATTGAATTATAGGCATCGCAAAGCAAAGGTTCCCATTGATTAAACAGTAAATATATTTTTAATTTTTTAACTTTTATCAAGTGAACACAATAATCTATCATATTTAGTATACATATGTTATATAGTTATGTGTTGTAGAAACACATTATAGGATATCATTAAGATATATAAGAAATTTGGAATATCACATAATTAACACGTTAACAAAAACAATAATGGATGATGATTAATATCAATGATTGGATAATGAATTTTAGTTTTTTAAAAGGAATCATAAAGAAATTTATAATTCATAAAAAATACTAGAGGAGACTTGATATGTAGTATAGAATTGGATAAAATTCAATTCATTGAAAATAATTTCTGAATAGTTCACGAAGAAATATATTAGTATCATGTCATAATTATTTTTTAAAAGATATGAATGAGTTATTATATAAATACATTATGTCATAAATAAAATCCATTACCCCATAATTAGAAGAAGTAGATGAAGGATTTACTATGATTTTAAATCATATTATGAAACATTTGAGGAACCCTATATCAACACTATGATATTAGGTGAACAAAAAATTATTTTGAAAATTAATTTCAATGTGATTTGATACAATGATTGATAAACATAAACTAATTGCACATTTTCTTTCATGACCCCTCCCACCAAAGATGCCCCTCCTAAGATGGAAGTGGTTAACGGGAGATAATGAACCCCGAGTCCCGCCTCCAGTAGGCCCTAGGGTGGCTTCTAGCACTAATGGTATGAGTTTTCACAAATATGGGAGGCATTACACTTTTTATTTATTTAGGATCGGGAAATAGGACAAGTCAACCACCAGAAAGGAAAAGAACAAGTGTATTGAAATAACCCAAATGAAGCCCGCATGCCTGTTTAAACAATTTTATAACAAGGTACACATACAAGAAATCTCAAAAGTACAATACCAAAAGAAAAAAAGAGTAAAGCAACTGCAAAAACTCCAACTGTCCGACTAGTAGAGTCTCGCACGGCCCTGGTAGTCCTCTGGGAAACCTGAAAGTAAACGTAGGGTGAGCATACAAGTATACTCAATAGGGATACCTAAATATCTCATGCATAGATGGGGAGACAACCGAATTTCCCGTGATAACAACAGAAGAAACCTAGTAAGGAATTCTATCAACCCAACCTCACCAGCCACACCCACCAAAACACAATCACAACAGGTAGTAGTATATAAGAACAAGATTATTGGGTACCCCGCACCATTCCCCATTAGTTAGATGCTCTTCCTAACGGCGAACATCTTGATGCTGCTACACTCTCCCTGCCCGCACACACCTGGGCCTCACAACCACGTATCCCGCTCGCACACACCTGGGCTTCACAACCACTTATCTCACCGGCACACACCTGGGCCTCACAACTACGTATCCCGCCCGCACACACCTGGGCCTCAAAACCACGTATCCCGCCCCCACACACCTGGGCCTCACAACCACGTATCCCGCCCACACACACCTGGGCCTCATCTCGAAGATTCTTGGAAAATTGTAAGCATCCCAAAGAGTCTTGGGACAATTCACCCCAATCGAAACCTACCCGAAGAGTCTTAGGTGTAAGGTCCCCTCAAGCCATTATAGCCTAGGGAAGAAGGAGAAGGAAGGAGCTAGTAACTAAGGGGAAAACACCCTCTCCCATGAAATGGGAGTGTTCGGCACTAAGTGCTCCACATGGGTGGGGTACGATAAAACACAAAAGATACATATATATATATATAGCAACCACTCAAACCAGCCTATGGATTCTAAATAGAGAAAATGAGCATGTGCCTTGGCACTGCTACCACAAAGCATGCATACAACAAACAACCCCAACCCCATTTAGGTTTTCACGTTTCATCAGAATCAGTTTATTAGTTCCTTAACTACAGGGAAACTATCCACAACTAACCACATCGATCGTTCGTAAAGAATATCCCTGCCATCCACAAATCAAGTTAGGAAAATAGAAGAAACACAACCAAGTCCCTTTTTATTAACCAACAAAACCATTGACTATTAATCTGGTTCCATTACCATAACCCACCATTCATTAACTCTTCCACATTTATTTATTATTCACAACCCGTAGCCCGTTCACATTTAAACCCATCTCTGCAACCTCGCTGCCAACAACCAAAACCACAACCACATTGAAACTCGTACATCATTATCCCTTTAATACCATTTATCATAGCCCCACTTCCCATCACCATCATAGCATTCTCACCAACCCACAACCAAGTCAACTGCATCCTCGCTGCTCATCCAATCCACAACAACCCACAAAACACCCCCATCACATGCCACGTAACCAAGCCAACACCCACATGTTCATTATTCCATTTTGTTTTACTAGGTTGATCACACAAGGGTTCCAGATTTTAATCGGCCAACTTTTCATGATTAACCAGATTCCGCATTTCACAAGGTTCCATTCACAAAAATGGTTTAGAAGATTGGGAAACATTTAATTGTGAAAGCAATGGACCCCAATGACTGTGATTTTCAGTAGGCATAAGCCTATTCAATTCATAACATATCAATAGGATAAACAAAGATAAACATAACAACTTTCCCCATCCCTATTCTTTAACTGGTTATTATCTTTTTTTATTGGTTCAACTATTTCTCATGAAAACAAGAGGATACCCACCACGCATGATGGACAAATTAGAGAGACGATGGTAAGATCCCTACTTCAACAGGTTCTGATCACAACACTCCCCCGAATCAACATTAGAAGACATCCATCGGTGTCCGTCACTTCCGTCAAGTCCCGGAAAAACGTCCTCGGGTGGATGTTGGGATGGAAAGGCCGAATGAAAGACAATGGATCCAAGCTCAGAAGTTATGCCTCGTCGTTACTAT
Organism: Viscum album; assembly: GCA_963277665.1. Taxonomy (NCBI): domain Eukaryota; kingdom Viridiplantae; phylum Streptophyta; class Magnoliopsida; order Santalales; family Viscaceae; genus Viscum; species Viscum album. The sequence continues at coordinate 788,922,285 of OY728140.1, forward strand.
CCCGTGGCCACTGACGGATCGTAAATCAGAGCTCGGACAAATAAGTTATGGAAGAAAGAGCCTTCGAGTTTCTTGGGAGAACTCTGCTCAGAGGATATGGGAGGAGAGGGGTGAGTTGAGAAGGAGGAGGGGACCCCTCCTATTATAGGCGAGAAAAGAAAAATCACACATCGTGTACTTTATGGTACACAGAGTATACTCGGCCGTTTCACACAGTCACCATGCAGCTTCCAACATGGCTCTGCGGCCGTTGACTGGTCAACACACAATTTGAGGGTAACGCATATGCAGGGAAGGACTACACGGCATGTAGTTTAGACACACGACGCGTACCCATTTATTTCACACGGTAAAGACACGGATTCAACACGGCACACAGCCGTTGACTGGTAACGTGTACGCGGGGAGGGACCACATGGAGTGTAGTATTGGACACACGACGTGCACCCATTATTCCACACAGCAAGGACACGGCCTTCAACACGGGGTATACTCGTAAAGGGGGGTACACAGTGTGTACTCAAACTACATGACATGTAGTTTTAAAATTCTAAAAAGTGTGAGAAATGTCCATTTACCCTCCATAATGCTTCTTGACCTTCTTTTTGACAAAGTAATGGGCCGAAGAGGTCCGTGACATTACATCAGATACCTCTTAAAACATTATCATCCCCACGAATTCAAAAATCAACCAAGATAAATCCCAAAAAGATACCACATAGGGTTCTTGTTATAACTGGAACCCAACCAACAACCCTAATCATATGCGCTAGGAATTCCTTCTCCTATATCGAGATATTATCCGCTTTAAGAGGTACTGACTCGCCTACACGAGTTTAATCACATCCTCAATAATGCGTCTCGATTAAGAATCAGGTCTTCCCACTTCTATACATTTGGATTTTTCAACTCACACTATCCCCAACACCGCCCAACCAACACACTGCCCGAACATGTGGTTTTAGGAAATTCCTTCTCCTATGTCGAGATATTATCCGCTTTAGGTGGCACTGACTCACCCACACGGGTTTAATCGCATCCGCATTAATGCGTCTCGATTAAGGGTCAGGTTTTTCCCTTTCCCATACATCCAGACATGTCACACACTACCAGGGAACATGGAAACAAAATGGTCTCACAACCGACAAGACAATCTTTCCATATATCAATGGTACAGAGTACAACATCAACACAAATCTAAAAAGAACAAGGGAAAACACAAGTCAAAACAACTTCGGGTACTGAGCGTGCATCTGGGTATCGATTTCCAAAGTGCTCTCCTCGAGGCCACCATGCCTCCAAAAAACATGGACCAAGGGAATGGTTCGTCCACGGGGCAGCTTCTCTTTACGTTCCTCGATTCTGACTGGTCGTTCCTCGAAGGTCGCATCGTCTCCCATATCTATCTCTCCCCAGTCGATAATGTGAGAGTCTTCATGTAAGTACCGACGATGTTGGGAGATGTGGAAGATGTCATGAACATTCTCCAACTGAGGTGGTAGGGCCAGCTGATATGCCACCTCGCCAACTCTCCTCAGCACCTCGAAAGGTCCGATGAACCTAGGTGAGAGGTTTCTCCTTTTCCCAAACCTCCTCTTCCCCTGTTGAGCGGAAACCTTCAAGAACACATGATATCCCACCTCAAACTCCAAGGGCATCCTCCGATGATCAGCATAAGACTTCTGTCGGTCCTGAGCTGCTTTCATCCTCTCACGTACAAGATGGACATTCTCTATGGTGTTCTGCACTACCTCTGGCCCAAGAGAACCTGTCTCACCAACCTCTTCCCAACAAATGGGTGAATGACAAGGCCTTCCATACAAGGCCTAAAATGGTGCCATTCCAATAGTAGAGTGGAATCTGTTGTTGTAGGAAAACTCTACTAAGGGAAAGTGTCGTACCCATGACCCTCCGAAATCCAGAACGCATGCTCGCAGCATGTCATCCAACGTCTAGATAGTCCGCTCTGTCTGCCCGTCAGTCTTGTGGTGGAAAGCAGTGCTAAGGCGTATCTGGGTTCCAAAAGCATGTTGTAACCCCCTCCAGTCTCGTAAGGTAAACCAAGTATCTCAGTCCGAGATGATAGTCTTCGGAACTCCATGCAACCGCACCACCTCATCCACGTACCTCTGTGGTAAGGTACTCACCGGGCCTGACTCTTTAATTGCTAAGAAGTGATCTGATTTCGTCAGTCGATCCACCACTACCCAGATAGCCTCATAACCTCCCTAAGCTCTGGGCAGTCCTGTGACGAAGTCCATTGACATGTCATCCCACTTCCACTCGGGGACATCTAAAGGATGCAACAAACCTCTGGGAACACGGTGTTCAACCTTTACTTGCTGACACACTAGGCACATAGCCACAAACTCTGCCACTGCACGTTTCACCTCGGGCCACCAAAACTGTTCCCTTAGACCTCGGTACATTTTTGAAACTCCTGGATGTCCCACCAAGTCTTATCTATGGAACTCACAGAGAACTCCCTCACGCATAGCCTCCAGAACAAACAACCTTCCATGGAAAAGCATCCGATATCGGTTGTCCTCTGACCATCCTTCTAGAGAGATTCCCTGATTGACACGATCCCACATCACTTCCACCATAGTGTCCCCCCACTGAGACTCTTCCACATGCTGAAACAAGGAGGACTGCACCATCATCTGAAACAAACAGCCTCTAACACCTTCTACCATGGCATCCAAGTGCAAGGCAACAAACTCTCCCATCGTCTTCCAAGCATCAGTGGATTCCCGAACTACTTCCTGATACGACTTCCTGCTCAGGGCAGTAGCCACAACACTTTCCTTACCTTCAGTGTAAGAGATCTCAAAGTCATAGTCTTGGATAAACATGACCCATCTCTGCTGCCGTATGTTAAGGTCACACTGGGAGAAGATATAACGCAGGCTCTTGTGATCTGAGAAGACCACAAAGCGATCCCCAAAGAGGTAATGTCGCCACAACTTCCGTGAGAACACTACTGCTGCAAGCTCTAGGTCATGGATGGAATAGTTACGCTCGTGAGGGCATAACTGCCTAGACCCATAACAGATCAATCCCTTCTTCTGCATTAGCATGTACCCCAGACCAAGGCCAGAAGCATCAAAAAACACCTCATACAACAAACCTTCCTCTGGAAACCTGAGTATGGGAGCAATGACCAACTTCTCCATCAGGTAGTCAAATGTTTTCTGGAACTGCTTTCTCTATAGGAAGACCTGGTTCTTCCTCTTCAAAGCTTTAAATAGAGAAGTAACTCGAGAGAAGTCCGAAACGAACCTCCGATAGTAACCTGCTCACCCCAGGAAACTACGAACTTCTGCCACGCTCTTGGGTGCTTCCCAAGAAACAACTGCCTCCAATTTCGATGGGTCCACTGACACTCCATGCTGAGACACCACGTGCCCAAGGAAGTGTACTTCTTGCTTCAAGAACTTACACTTCATCAATTTCCCGTAAAGATGGTGGTGTCGAAGGACTTCCAAGACTGCTCTGAGATGCTCAACGTGCTCCTCCTCTAATCTTGAGTAGATCACGATGTCATCAATAAACACAATGACGAACCGGTCCAGAAACTATCAGAAGACAAAGTTCATAAGTCCCATGAACACTGCTGGTGCATTCGTAACTCTAAACGGCATCACTACAAACTCGAAGTCCCCATATCTGCACCTGAAAGCCATCTTCGAGATGTCAATGTTCTTCACACTCCGCTGATGATATCCCGATCATAGATCAATCTTAGAAAACCAACCTGCTCCCCTCAGTTGGTCAAAGAGATCATCTATCCTTGGAAGGGGTTAGTGGTTCTTGACAGTTATCTGGTTCAACCTTCGGTAGTTTATACATAGCCTGAGACCACCATCTGCCTTCTTCACGAACAAAATTGGAGCACCCCATGGGAACACGCTGGGTCAAACAAAAACCATCTCCATCAGATCATCAATGTGAATCCACAACTCCCGCAACTCTGAAGGTGCCATCCGATAAGGGGCCATCGAAATCGGATGGGCACCAGGCTGTAAGTCTATCCCACACTCAACTTCTCGTCGGGGGGGGGGGGGGGGGGTTGAGTCACAACATCCTCAGGAAAAACATCGAGGAACTCCCCAACAAACTCTGGGAAATCCACCATTTCTGTATCAGTCAGAACCACTAATAACCCTCCTAACAATGAAATGAGAGGCTCCACATGCCGGCTTCCCACCTGATAGCTCCTCTCACCAAAAAAAGCTACACACTGCCCGTTCATGTCGGAGAACACAACTCTTCTCTGGAAGCAGTCGATAACGGCACTAATAGAAAACAACCAATCGATGCCTAGGATGACATCGTATGGCTGCATCTGTAGAAAAAAAAAGATCCCCACTAGATCGTTCTGGTCCCAATGTCAGCCCAAATCCCAGGAAACACAAGATACGCGGGTCTCGCCTCCAACTGCGGTACTCAGCACCAGTGGTATGGAATGTCTCTCTACGTCTAGTCCCAAATCATGGGCTATACCAGGTGAAAAAAAGGAGTGCGAAGCTTCCGAATCGAACGAAGAAGAAACGAGAGTAGTCAACAAACAAATCGTACCTTGCACCACCTCTAGTCCTGATGGAGTTGTCAACTCTGTTGCGTGCAACTATCCACGCCCAGCTCTTATTCCTCTTTGATGTCGTCCACCTCCCCAACCACGCCCTGTTCGAGGTACCTGGGGAGCACCCTGAGGTCGGCCTCCTCCCGCAATGTCTGCCCTCGGAGGAGCATGGTCCTACTGCAGCTGGAAGGGCCTCACCGGTAACTAGTGCTACTGAGGTGGGAGTTGAACCTTCCCACCTCCACCGTATTGATCTCAGGTCAGGCACCAACTCTGAATATACTTGAAACCTCCACAAGAGAAACATTACGGTCCAAGGCTCCTGGAAAAGGGGCGAGGACCTCAAGCACTGAACTGGATCTGCTGGGGCCTTCTCCCCACTGGCCTGAACCTAGAGGGTCCCGTCGCCAGAGACCTGCTGCTGACTGCTTTCCCCTTCAATGAACCTGGCTGAAACCCCTCACGTGGTGCACCTCCCAACGAGGTCATCCTCTCCACAACCTCTTCCTTCTTCTGTACCACCAAGTACGTTAGAAGGGTGAAGGGGGTGACAGCATACTGAAGCGAAGGGCGAAGCGCCTCCTCCAAACATCTCTCATGAGACCCCTCATTCAGAAAGAGATCCGGAGCAAAGTGCAAGAGATCTTTGAACTTGATCCCCAGTTCTCGTACTGACATACTCCCCTACTAAAGGGAGAGTATCTCCTGTCGCTTCTCTACCTTGATCATGGAAGAACGGAATTCCTCTCGGAATTCCTTTTCATAGTCAGCCCATGGAACCTCTACCTCTATCCTCTCTCCGAGGTAGAGCGTCCACCACTGTCGTGTCGCGCCTCTCAGCTGACCGACTGATAGGGGGACGCAATGCTCCCTCAGAGCACGGATCAAGGTAAAAGCGATCCCTAGATCCTCAAGCCACCCCTCTTTCTCTGTATCTGAAGTACTACCATCATACTTCTTGAGGGTCTGCCGCTGGAAAGATCAGAGAGTCTTCTGCCACTGGCTATCTTCCTCCTCTTGGTCAATCCTCAACTGATCGACCGCCTAAATCTACTGGGCCTCGGCCGTCTATGTCACTCGGGGATGTCATCCAGGTGCCATAGTTGTACAGTAAACAAGGATCTCCTAAGCCCAAGTAGCAAGGAATTCTTCAGGATTTCATTTATCATTTTAATCAATTTCTTTCCCAGAACACCCAAATCATGTAAAAAACAATCATGATGATGCATGTTCCTTCCCTAGTGTCTCTACCCTGCAATCAATGTAGTCTCACATGGTCTTTCAGTAGGCTCATAGTCCTTGCATCAAATCACTGGGGGCCCTAAAATCCCGTGTCCTGGCTGGTCTTCCATGGCCTATGTCACGCACCAAGATTAACTAGCATTGTTACCCTACCATCCCATGCAATCTTCACTGTGCCTAACTCCAGACTCCATCATCTCTCTCATCCATCAGCTCTGATACCATTCTGTCATGACACCCTCCCACCAAAGATTCCCCTCCTGAGCTGGCAATGGTGAAAGGGAGATAATGACCCTTGAGTCCTGCCTCTAGTAGGCCCCGGTGTGGCGACTAGCACTAAGGGTATGAGTTTTCACAAATATGGTTGGCATTAGCCTTTTTATTTATTTAGGATCGGGAAATAGGACAAGTCAACCACAAGAAAGGAAAAGAACAAGTGTATAGAATGAACCCAAACCAAGCCCACATGCATGTTTAATCAATTTTATAACAAGGTACAATTACAAGAAAGGTCAAAAGTACAATACCAAAAGAAAAAAAGAGTACAACAACTGCAACAACTCCAACTGTCTGACTAGTAGGGTCCCACACGGCCCTGGTAGTCCTCCTGGAAACCTGAAAGTAAACGTAGGGTGAGCATACAAGTATACTTAGTAGGGAAACCTAAATCTCTCGTGCACAGGTGGAGAGACATCCTAATGTCCCGTGAGAACAACAAAAGAAACCTAGCAAGGAATTCTATCTACCCAACCTCACCTTCCACACTCACCAAAACACAATCACAACAGGTAGTAGTATATAAGAACAAGAGTATTGGGTACCCCGCACCATTCCCCATTAGTTATATGCTCTTCCTAACAGCGAACATCCTGATGCTACCACACTCTCCCCGCCCGCACACACTTCGGCCTCACAACCATGTATCCTGTCTGCACACACCTGGGCCTCACAACCACGTATCCCGCCTGCACACACCTGAGCCTCACAACCACGTATCCCACTTGTACACACCTAAGCCTCACAACCACGTATCCCGCCTGCACACACCTGAGCCTCAAAACCACGTATCCCGCCCACACACACATGGCCCTCACAACCACGTATCCCGCCCGAACACACCTGGGCCTCATCCCGAAGATTCATGGGGAAAAGTAAGCCTGCCCAAAGAGTCTTGGGCCAATTCACCCCAATCAAAACCTACCTGAAGAGTCTTAGGTGTAAGGTCACCTCAATCCATCACAGCCTAGGGAAGAAGGAGCAGGAAGAAGCTAGTAACTAAGTGGAAAAACACCCTCTCCCATGAAATGGGAGTGTTCGGCACTAAGTGCTCAACATGGGTGGGGTGCAATAAAGCACAAAAGATACAGATATATATATATATATAGAAACCACTCAACCCAGCCTATGGCTTCTAAATAGAGAAACTGAGCACATGCCTCGGCACTACTACCACGAAGCATGCATACAACAAACAACCCCAAACCCATTTAGGTTTTCATGTTTCAGCAGAATTATTTTTTTAGTTCCTTAACTACTGGGAAACCATCCACAACTAAGCACATCGATCGTTCGTAAAGCATATCCCTGCCATCCACAAATCATGTTAGGAAAACACAAGAAACACAGCCAAGTCCCTTCTTATTAACCAACAAACCCATTGACTATTAATCTAGTTCCATTACCATAACCCAATATTCATTAACTCTTCCACTTTTATTTATTATTCACAACCTATAGCCCATTCACATTTAAACCCATCTCTGCAGCCCTACTGCCAACTACCAAAACAACAACCACACTGAAACCCATACATCATTATCCGTTTAATACCATTTATCGTAGCCACACTGCCCATCACCATCCTAGAATATGCACCAACCCATAACCAAGTCAATCGCAGCCCCACTGCTCACCCGATCCACAACAACCCACAAAACAACCCCATCACATGCCACATAACCAAGACAACACCCACATGTTCATTATCCTATTTTCATTAACCATGGTGATCACACAACGGTTCCAGATTTTAATCATCCAACTTTACATGATTAACCAGATTCCACATTTCACAAGGTTCCATTCGAAAAAACGGTTTAGAAGATAGGGAAACATTTAATTGCGCAATCAAAGGCCCCCAACGACCGTGATTTTCAGTAGGCATAAGTTTATTCAATTCATAACATATCAATAGGATAAACAAAGATAAACATAACAACTTTCCCCATCCCTGTTCTTTAACCAGTTATTATCTTTATTTAATGGTAAACTGTTTCTCATGAAAACAAGAGGATACCCACCCCGCATGATCCACATGTTAGAGAGACGAAGGTAAGATCCCTACTTCAACAGGCTCTGATCACAACGCTCCCCTGGATCAAGTTTAGAAGATGTTCGTCGGCGTCCGTCACATCCGTCGAGTCCCGGAAAAACCTCCTCGGGTGGAAGTTGGAAAGGAATGGCCGAAGGAAAGACAACAGATCCAATCTCGGAAGTTCCGCCTCATCGTTATGATCCCGTGGACACTAACAGATCGTAAATCAGATCTTGGACGAAGAAGTTATGGAAGAAAGAGCCTTCGAGTCTTTTGGGAGAACTCTGCTCAGTGGATAGGGGAGGAGAGGGGTGAGTTGAAAAGTATGAGGGGACCACTCCTTTTATAGGTGAGAAAAGAAAAAGTACACGGCGTGTACTTTACGGTACACAACATGTACTCAGCCGTTTCAAATGGACACCACGCAGCTTCCAACACGGCTCTGTGGTCGTTGACTGGTCAACACACGGTTTGAGGGTAACTCATATGTGGGGAAGGACTACATGGCGTGTAGTTTGGACACATCGCATGTACCCATTTATTTCACACGGCAAAGAGACAGCTTCAACACGGCACACGGTCGTTGACTGGTAACGCGTACGCGGGGAGGGACCACATGGTGTGTAATATTAGACACATGACATGAACCCATTATTCCACACATAAAGGACACGGCCTTCAACACGGGGTATACCAGGAAAGGGGGGTACACGACGTGTACTCAAACTACACGGCGTGTAGTTTCAAAATTTTTCAAAGCATGGGAAAAGTCCATTTTACACTCCAGAACACTTCTTGACCTTTTTTTTGACAAATGAATGGGCCGGAGAGGTCCGAGCCATTACATAAGATACTTCTTATATCATTCTCGTCCCCAAGAATTCAAAAACCAACCTAGAGGAATCCCAACAAGATACCTCTTAGGGTTCTCGTTATAACAGGAACCCAACCAACAACCCTAATCATATCTGTTAGGAATTCCTTATCCTATGTCGAGATATTATCTGCTTTAGGTGGCACTGACTCACCTGCACGGGTTTAATCGCATCCTCATTCGTATTGATGAAGAATCGGGTCTTCCCACTTCCATACATTGTAATTTTTCATCTCACACTGCCCCCAACACCGCACAACCAACACACTGCCTGAACATGTGGTTTTGGGAAAATCCTTCTCCTATGTCGAGATATTATCCACTTTAGGCGGCACTGACTCGCCCGCACAGGTTTAATCGAACCCACATTAATGTGTCTTGAATAAGGGTCAGTTTTTTACCTTTCCCACAAATCTGGACATGTCACACATTACTATGGAACAAGGAAACAAAAAGGTCTCACAACTGACAAGCCAAGCTTTCCATATATCAAAGGTACAGAGTACAACATCAAAACAATGCTCAGAAGAACAAGGGAAAACACAAGTCAAAACAACTCAGAGTACTGAACGTGCATCTGGGTCTCCCACTCGCAAGTGCTCTCCTCAAGACCGCCATGCCTCCACAACATGTGAACCAAGGGAATGGTTCATCCACGGAGTAGCTTCTCTTTACGATCCTCGATTCTGACTGGTCGTTCCTCAAAGGCCTGGTCGTCTCCCATATCTAACTCTCCCTAGTCGATAATGTGAGAGTCGTTGTGTATGTACCGATGAAGCTGGGAGACGTGGAAGACATCATGAACTTTCTTCAACTGAGGTGGTAGGGCCAGCTGATACGCCACCTCGCTGACCCGCCTCAGCACCTCAAAAGGTCCGATGAACCTAGGTGAGAGTTTGCTCCTTTTCCCAAACCTCCTCTGCCACCGTCGAGGGGAAACATTCAAGAACACTTGATCTCCCAGCTCAAACAACAAGGGCCTCCTCCGACGATCAGCATAAGACTTCTGTTGGTCCGGAGCTGCTTTCATGTTATCATGTACAAGCTGGACTATCTCTGTGGTGCCCTGCACTACCTCTGGCCCAAGAGCACCTATCTCACCAACCGCTGCCCATCAAATGGATGAATGACATGGCCTTCCATACCAGGCCTCAAACGGTTCCATGACAATATTAGAATGGAAGCTGTTGTTGTTGGAAAAATCTACTAAAGGCAAGTGTCATACCCATGACCTTACGAAATACAGAATGCATGCTCGCAGCATGTCTTCCAACGTCTGGATAGTCCGCTCTATCTTCCCGTCGATCTGGGGGTGGAAAGCAGTGCTAAGGCATAGATGGGTTCAAAAAGCATACTGTAACCCCCTCCAGACTCGTGAGGTAAACCGAGTATCCCAGTGTGAGACGATAGTCTTCGTAACTCCATGGAACCGCACCACCTCGTCCACGTACCTCTGTGCTAAGGTACTCACTGGGCCTGGCTCCTTAATTTCTAAGAAGTGAGCTGATTTCATCAGTTGATCCACCACTACCTAGATAGAGTCATAACCACCCTAAGATCCGGTTAGTCCTGTGATGAAGTCCTTTGAGATGTCATCCCACTTCCACTCGGGGACATCTAAAGGATGCGACAAACCACTGGGAACCCGGTGTTCAGCCTTTACTTGCTCACACAATAGGCACTTAGCTACAAACACTGCCACTTCCCGTTTCACCCCGGGCCACCAAAACTGTTCCCTCAGACCTCAGTACATTTTTGAAACTTCTGGATGTACCGCCAAGGCTGAGCTATGGAACTCATGGAGAACGCCCTCATACATTGCCTCTGGAACAAACAACTGCCCGTGGAAAAGCATCTGATTTCGGCTGTCCTCTATCCATCCTTCTGGAGCATTTCCCTAATTGACACAATACCGCATCACTTCCGCCTCAGAGTCCCCCCACTGAGACTCTTCCACCTACTGCAACAAGAAGGACTGCACCGTCATCTGAAACAAAAAGCCTCTAACACCTTCTACCCTAGCATTCAAGTGCAAGGCAGCCAACTCTCCCATCGCCTTCCAAGCATCTATAGATTCTCGAACTACTTCCTGACGTAACTTCCAGCTCAAGGCATCAGCCACAACGTTTCCCTTACCTTCAGTGTAAGAGATCTCAAAGTCATAGTCTTGGAGAAACTCGACCCATCTCCTCAGTCGTATGTTCAGGTCACACTGGGAGAAGATATAACGCATGCTCTTGTGATATGAGAAGACCACAAAGTGCTCCCCAAAGAGTTAATGTCACCACAACATCAGTGCGAACACTACTGCTACAAGATCTAGGTCATGGTGGCATAGTTACGCTCGTGAGGGCATACCTTCCTAGACCCATAACAGATCACTACCTTCTTCTACATCAGCAGGCACCCCATACCAAGGCCAGAAGCATCACAAAACACCTTATACAACAACCCTTTCTCTAGAAACCTGAGTACGGGAGCACTCACCAACTTCTCCTTCAGGTAGTCGAATGTTTTCTAAAACTTCTTGCTCCATAAGAAGACCTGGTTCTTCCTCGTCAAAGCTATCAATGGAGCAGAAACTCAAGATAACCCTGGAAAGAACCTCCGATAGTAACCTGATAACCCCAGGAAACTAGGAACTTATGCCACACTCTTGGGTGCTACCCAAGAAACAACTACCTCCACCTTCGACGGGTCCACTGACACTCCATGCTAGGACACCACATGCCCAAGGAAGTGTACTTTGTGCGTCACGAACTTACACTTCGACAATTTCCTGTAAAGCTGGTGGTGTCGAAGGAATTCCAACACTGCTCTGAGATGCTCAACTTGCTCCTCCTCTGATCTTGAGTAGATCAAGATGTCATCAATAAACACAATGATGAACCGGTCCAAAAACTCTCGGAAGACAAAGTTCATAAGTCCTATGAACACAGCTGGTGCATTCGTAATTCCAAACAGCATCACTACAAACTCGAAGTGCCCATATCTGCATCTGAAAGCCGTCTTTGAGATGTCACTGTCCTTCACCCTCAGCTGATGATATCCCAATCGTAGATCAATCTTAGAAAACCAACCTGCTCCCCTCAGTTGGTCGAAGAGATCATCTATCCTTGGAAGGGGGTAACGGTTCTTGACTGTTACCTGGTTCAACATTCGGTATTCTATGCATAGCCTGAGACCACCATCTGCCTTCTTCACAAACAAAACTGGAGCACCCTATGGCGGCATGTTGGGTTGAACAAAACCCTTCTCCATCAGATCTTCAATCTGAATCCACAACTCCCGCAACTCTGAAGGTGCCATCCGATAAGGGTTCATCGAAGTCAGATGGGCACCAGGCTGTAAGTCTATCCTGAACTCAACATCATGTCGAGGGGTAGAGTCACAACCACCTCGGGAAAAACATCAAGGAACTCCCCAACAACCTCTAGGACATCCACCATTTCCGTATCAGTCAGAACCACTGATAACCCGCCTAACAAAGAAAGGAGAGGCTCTATAGGCCAGCTTCCCACCTGATAGCTCCTCTCACCAAAAAAGCTACACTCGACCCATTCATGTCGAGGAACACGACTCTTCTTCGGAAGTAGTTGATAACGGCACTAATAGAAAACAACCAATCGATGCCTAGAATGACATCGTATGGCTGTATCTGTAGAAAAAGAAGATCCCCACTAGATCGATGTGGTCCCAACATCATCCCACATCCCCAGAAAACACAAGATACACGGGTTTGGACTCCAACTGGGGTACTCAGCACCAGTGGTATGGAAAGTCTCTTTACGTCTAGTCCCAATGCATGTGCTAGACCAGGTGCAACAAAGGAGTGCGAATCTCCTCAATCGAACAAAGCAGAAACAAGAGTGCTGAACAAACAAATCGTACCCCGCACCACCTCTGGTCCTGCTAGACCTGTCAACTCTGCTGCATGCAACTATCCACGCCCAGCTCCTCTACCTTTCTGATGTCGTCCACCTCCCCGACCATGCTGTGTTCGAGGTCCCTAAGCAGCACCCTGAGGCCGGCCTCCTCCCACAAAGTCTGCCCTCGGAGGAGCATGGTCCTACTGCTGTTGGAAGGGCCTCGCCGGTAACTGGTGCTACTGAGGTGGGCGCTGAACCTGCCCACCTCCACCGTACTGAGCTCCGGTCGGGCACCAACTCTGATTGTGACTGAATCCTCCACAAGAGAAACACTTCAGTCCGGGGCTCGTGGAAAAGGGGCGAGGACCTGAAGATCTGAACTGGAACTGATGGGGCCTGCTCCCCACTGGCCTGAACCTGGAAGGTCCCGTCGTAGGAGACCTGCTACTGACTGCTTTCCCCTTCAACGAACCTGGATAAAACCACTCAAGTGGTGCATCTCCCAGCGAGTGCATCCTCTCTACAACATCTTCCTTCTTCTGTACCACCAAGTACATCGGAAGGGTGAAGGGGGTGGCAGCATACTGAAGCGAAGGGTGAAGCACCTCCTCCAAACAACTTGGCCGAGACTCCTCATTCAGAAAGAGATCCAGAGCAAATCACAAGAGATCTTTGAACATGATCCCCAGTTCTTGTATTTACATACTCCCCTACTGAAGGGAGAGTAGCTCTTGTTTCTTCTCCTCCATGATCATGAAAGAAAGGAATTCCTCTCGGAATTCCTTCTCAATGTCAGCCCATGGAACCTCTACCTCTATCCTCTCTCCGAGGTAAAGCATCCACCACGGTCGCGCCGCGCCTCTCAGCTGACTGACTGGTAGAGGAACCCAGTACTCCCTCGGAGCACAGATCAAGGTAAAAGTGATCCCTCGCTCCCCAATCCACCCTTTTGTCTCCATATCCGAAGTACTACCCTCGTACTTCTTGAGGGTCTACTGCTGGAATGAACTGAGAGTCTTCTGCCACTGTCTATCTTCCTCCTCTCAGTCAATCCTCAACTGATCGACCACCAGAATCTGTTGGGCCTCAGCCGTCTGAGTCACCCGGGGATGACGTCCAGGTTCCATAGATGTACGGTAAACAAGGATCACCCAAGCCCATGTAGCAAGGAATTATCAAGGTTTCATTTTATCATTAAAATCAATTTCTTTCCCAGAACACCCAAATCATGAAAAACAAAATCATGATGATGCATGTACCTTCCCTAGGGTCTCTACCCTGCAATCAATGTAGTCTCACTTGGTCGTTCGATAGGCTCAGAGTCCTTGCATCAGATCAAGGGGGTCCCTAAAATCCCGTGTCCCAGCGAGTCTTACCTGTCCTATGTCATGCACCAAGATTAACTAACACTGTTGCCCTACCATCCCTTGCAATCCTCACTATGCCTAACTGCAGAATCCATCCTATCTCACAAGCATCAGCTCTGATACCATTCTCTCATGACCCCCTCCCACCAAAGATCCCCCCCCTGAGTTGGCAATGGTGAAAGAGAGATAATGACCCCCCCGAATCCCGCCTCCAATAGGCCCTAGGGTGGCGACTAGCACCAAGGGTATGAGTTTTCACAAATATGGGAGGCATTACCCTTTTTATTTATTTAGGATCGGGAAATAGGACAAGTAAACCACCAGAAAGGAAAATAAAAAGTGTATAGAAATAACCCAAACCAAGCCCACATGCATGTTTAAATAATTTTATAACAAGATACAAGTACAAGAAAGCTCAAAAGTACAATACCAAAAGAAAACAAGAGTACAACAACTACAAAAACTCCAACTGTCCGACTAGTAGGGTCCCGCATGGCCCTGGTAGTCCTCCTAGAAACCAGAAAGTAAATGTAGGGTGAGCATACAAGTATACTCATTAGGGAAACCTAATGCTCCCGTGCACAGATGGGGAGACATCCTAATGACCCGTGAGAACAACAGAAGAAAACTAGCAAGGAATTTTATCCACCCAACCTCACCAGCCACACTCACCAAAACAAAATCACAACAGGTAGTAGTATATAAGAACAAGAGTATTGGGTACCCCACAACATTCCCCATTAGTTAGATGCTCTTCCTAACGGCGAACGTCCTGACACTGCCAAACTCTCCCCGCCCGCACACACCTGGGCCTCACAACCACGTATCCCGCCCGCACACACCTGGGCCTCACAACCACTTATCCCGCCCGCACACACCTAGGCCTCACAACCACGTATCCCGCCCGCACACACCTGGGCCTCACAACCATGTATCCAGTCCGCACACACCAGGGCCTCACAACCACGTATCTCGCCCGCACACACCTGGGCCTCATCCCGAAGATTATTTGGAAAAAGTAAGTCTTCCCGAAGATCCTTGGGCCAGTCCACCCCAATAGAAACCTACCTGAAGAGTCTTAGGTGTAAGGTCGCCTCAAGCCATCACAGACTAGGGAAGAAGGAGCAGGAAGGAGCTAGTAACTAAGGGGGAAAACACCCTCTCCCATTAAATGGGAGTGTTCGGCACTAAGTGCTCAACATAGGTGGGGTGAGATAAAACACAAAAGATACATATATATATATATATATAGAAACAACTCAACCCATCCTATGGCTTCTAAACAGAGAAACTGAGCACGTGCCTCAGCACTGCTACCACGAAGCATGCATACAACCAACAACCCCAACCCCTTTTAGGTTTTCAGGTTTCAGCAGAATTAGTTTATTAGTTCCTTAACTACTGGGAAACTATCCCCAACTAACCACACCGATCTTTCGTAAAGAATATCCCTGCCATCCAAAAATCAAGTTAGGAAAACACAAGTAACACAACCAATTCACTTCTTATTAACCAAAAAACCAATTGACTATTAATCCCGTTCCATTACCATAACCCACCATTCATTAACTCTTCCACTTTTATTTATTATTCACAACCCATAGCCTGTTCACATTTAAACCCATCTCTGCAGCCCCACTGCCAACTACCAAAACCACAACCACACCAAAACCTGTACATCATTATCCCTTTAATACCATTTATCGCAGCCCTGCTACCCATCACCATCATAGCATTCGCACCAATCCACAACCATGTCAACCGCAGCCCCGCTGCTCACCCGATCCAAAACAACCCACAAAACACCCCCATCACATGCCACGTAACCAAGCCAACACCCACATGTTCATTATTCCATTTTTTTTAACCAGGGTGATCACAAGAGGGTTCCAGATTTTAATCGGACAACTTTACATGATTAACCAGATTCTACATTTCACAAGGTTCCATTCACAAAAACGGTTTTGAAGAGAGGGCAACATTTAATTGCGTAAGAAAAGGCCCCCAACGACCGTGATTTTCAGTAGTCATAAGCCAAATCAATTCATAGCATATAAATAGGATAAACAAAGATAAACATAAGAACTTTCCCCATCCCCGTTCTTTAACCAGTTATTATCTTTATTTAATGGTTAAACTGTTTCTCATGAAAACAAGAGGATACCCACCCCACATGTTGCACAAATTAGAGAGATGAAGGTAAAATCCCTACTTCAACAGGTTCTGATCACAACGCTCCCCCGGATCAACTTTAGAAGACGTCCATCGGTGTCCCTCACTTCCGTCGAGTCTCAAAAAAACCACCTCGGGTGGAATATGGAAAGGAAAGGCTAAAGGAAAGACAATGTATCCAATCTCAGAAGTTCCGCCTCGTTGTTATGATCCCATGGCCGCTAACAGATCATAAATCGGAGCTCGAACGAAGAAGTTATGGAAGAAAGAGCCTTCAAGTCTCTTGGGAGAACTCTGATCAGAGGAGAGGGGAGGAGAGGGGTGAGTTAAAAAGGAGGAGGGGACCCCTCCTTTTATAGGTGAGAAAATAAAAAGTACACAATGTGTACTTTATGGTACACATCAAGTACTCGGCCGTTTCACACGGTCACCACGTGGCTTCCAACACGGCTCCGCGACCGTTGACTGGTCAACACACAGTTTGAGGGTAACACATACGCAGGGAAAGACTACATGGCGTGTAGTTTGGACACACAGTGTGTACCCATTTATTTCACATTGAAAAGACACAGCATCAACATGGCACATGGCCTTTGAATGGTAACCCGTACGCGGGGAGGGACCACACGACGTGTAGTATTGGACACACGTCGTGAAACCATTATTCCACACAGCATGGACATGACCTTCAACATGGGGTATACCCGGAATGGGGGGTACACAGCATGTACTCAAACTACACGGCGTGTAGTTTCAAAATTCTGGAAAGTGTGGGAAAAGTCCATTTTACCCTCCAGAACACTTCTTGACCTTCTTTTTGACAAATGAATGGGTCGAAGAGGTCTGGGTCATTACATTATCATTACATGTCATAATAATATATGATAACCTGAGGATCATTTTTGTTTATATATCTTGAGGACTAGTTAAATTTAATTATATTTGATAGAATTTGTAATCACATATCCATAATATGTACATATTAAACTCTTTTTTGGATTCTCATAGGGAACAAGAATTTCCATAACCTAGAGATATGGAATCATTTAAATTGGGTGATATCACATGAATATAATGGGTAAACATTGGTAATTATAATAAAATATCCAATATGCGCATAATATTTTTATATGGGTATAATATGGATATATAATAAAGTTATACAAAATTAATCATATATTGTAATCCATGTAATAAAAAGTATGTCATGAATCGAATGAGTATGAAATCCTTTTCAAAAAAACACGATCCAAAAGAGTGTAACATGAATATACCAATGAATTGTTTCCAAAAAATGAATATATGGAACATTACATTCATTATATACAAAATCAGTACCCTGGTTTACAAGAAACAAAAATGTACTAATGAATATAGATGTCATGAGATATAAATTTTTAAGCAATGCGTTGGAAGGATAAAAAAGTCCCAACCCCTCAATCATCCATATATATGGTTTTTACATAAAATAAATAATTCAACATATCATATAGTACCCATGGAAAGAAAATAGGTTGTATAACCTTTTCAAAATAAATTATATATATATATCATTCAAAAATCCATTAATAATCCTAAAATGAGAATCCCTTGGAAAATTAATGCGTATCAAATGATATTCAATATCTATCTAGGTAAATGGACTTCAATAAATAATTTTTTAATTTCACTATATATATATTAAATGTATCTGGTAATGTAAATAATTTCACCATTAAATCATTTAATGTAATCTTTTTTAACATCATTTAATCAATGATATAGAAAACAAGGTATTAATAAAGGAATATTATTGAAATAATTTCATTCCAAATTCATAATTGATGGTTATAAATGTTATTGGAAATGATTAATCATGTCTTTGATATAAAATAAAATTACAACATCCATCCAAATAAATAATTTTGATAGTATCATTATATTAATTTCCAATAGAAAAAATAATTTATGTTGAAGGAAATGAAATGCTAGAATAAATAACACTGTTATAGTTTCTGAAATAATACATTAATAATAAGAAATATTTATTTTCTTTTGAATGAATTTAAAAATAAATGTTTTACACAATTAGAAAAATAATTTATTTTAGAAAACATGAAATTTATTGTTTAATATTTCATATAAAAATAATAAAAAATTGTAAAAAATTTTTCATATAAAAAAATTTAAAATAGATTTTTCCCCACATCATGAACTATTTTTGGTAAATGTTAAGAATTACGATTAATTTTTTAAATACTGTCAATTAGTATAAAATGACCATAATAAATTATTATTGAATATTTATTTATATTATTAAAATAATATAATGAATATAATCATATAAGATATGGAATACCAAAAATAGAAGATATAGTCTTATATTCATAATAATAGGAAACAATTGGCCAAATGGTAACAATAAAATAGGATTGAGAGAAGTAAAAGATTGATAATGACTACTATAAAATACAATTATATGGTATTATAGGTAAATATATTAAAATTTCATAAAAAATTCATCAAAATTACTTGCCTATCTGAAAATGAGATTAGTGATGGAATGCTCTCCATATTTGTAATGAGAGAATTGATGGATATTTAGAGGAAGTTCATTAAATTAATATTAAAATGACATGAAATTCAATGTATTTTTATATGAAATTAATAAGTAAATGAATTAAATATTTAAAATAAATTATTTTTCTAAATATTAGGCATAACTCATGAAGATGAAAATGGGATAAGAAAAACCATTTTCAAAATTGGATATGATTAATCTTTATTTTTTTGAACTAAATATGTAATATTGTCATAATTACTATTTATTTTACAAACATAAATTTATCCCGAATTTTTTTAATAAATTGAAAAAATAAAAAATAAATTAATTTATAACTTATATTTTTATTCAATTACTATATATTTTATAGTTCTAAAATATTAAATTACTGATTAGTGTGTTTTAGTGATTTTTTCGGAACAAACAATAGTATCATAATTAATGATTTTAATGATGCATTAACAACTCAATAAAAAACAATAAATATTAATTTGATTATTTTAATCATTTATTTTATATAATTATGTTCTAATGGTTATGTGTGACATTATTTCATATCATTATAGATATATGTAGTTACACCGACCTAGACATGAACATGCCATTATCGAAAGATAATTATTGTTATGATAATAGTTTCATATTGGAATAATATAACTGATAAAGAATACTAATGATGCTATTTTTATTTTCTTATTATGGGGATTTATATATGATGTGTTTTAAAAACAAAAGATAAAAAATACTATAAAAGTATATATTTATTTCATTGTGTTTGTAGTCCTCACAACACGTTGTTAACATTATAATTTCAAGATGAATGAGAGGCAACGAAGATATATTATAATAAATCTCTCCATAAGAATAATTATATTATATTACAATAATTTATTCTTCAATTACATCTCTTTAACTTAAAATTATGGAGGATTTTGAAAACTGGATGTTTTCACTTCATGGAGGCGGTTGTCCCACAATGCAAGATTGGTGGATACATTTTTCTTAATATAAAAGTGAAAAGGTGGTTAATTGTTATTCCCTAGGCATAAATAATTTTCATTCCAAATAATAATTTTGAGGTTCTATTGAAACCATAATATTATATATATAATTACATAATGAAATAGAATAATCTAGGGGAAATTTACATACATTGAGATTTTTATCATTCCATTAGAATATTTTTGTGAAATAGATTTCTTATGAAAATATATTATGAATAGTGGATCATGGAAGAGGAATTAGGTTATATGGGAAAGATAATGGGATGAGTTTCTTGTAGAATTCATGTTATTGGAGTTTTCATGAAGGGTTTGTGTGAGTATAAAGACATTAATCTCATAAAAGAAGATAAGTTTCTATCATAACATAATGTATAAAATATACAATTGGAGATGTTAAACAATTTCATATTTGGTTATCTATGAATTAGAACATCATGAAATAGGGAACCATAAATTCAAATGTAAATACACATTATCGTATTAATGTGAGGGACAAATTTCATTCAGGGTTATTATTTAAATAAAAAATCCATACTTTTGGTGAATATGATACGTCACATATGAATAAATGTGTGAATTTAAATCCCTTACCTCAAGTCTCATATTCCATCATAAAAATTTAAATCACCTAAATAATTAATATATATTTATTTAAACTATATCCCAATAAAATACTCATATATAAAATAGAATTTAAAATTTACATATAACATTAAATGACCCATTTAGTAAAAAATTGTTATTTAAAACATTTTTTGGTGATACCTACATTGTTTTTCATGCATGTTTCAATTCTTAAGTCACGATATGTGTACAATGGTCATAGTTCCAAAATATATGGAATATTAATCATGAAATAATTGTCATATATATTCATATTATATTTATTTATATTCATTTATTAATGATATATTTTGGAAAATTAACTACACCATTCATGGATACAGTTGGATGTTTGTTCATAAGAATGTTGGTACCATTTTTTTACAATGGGAAAAAATAAAGGTAAAAAATATTTTAAATTTAACAATAATAATTATATCAATGATATAATATACCTAAATTAATTATTTATTTATTACCATCAATATAAAACTGAAATGAATAATGAATCACTTGTCTTTGGGGAGGATGTTTTCACACATATACATGACCAATATCATCATTTTTAAATACATTTAAATTTAAGAAAGTAAATTATATCATGAAATAAAATAGGAATTTTTATTTCCAATGTAAAATATTTAAATATTAAATCATTCTTTAAAACCATATATTAATTATGGTGATGGAAAATTAATTACACTAGAATGTGGACATGGTATGTTGTACATAAAAACTAAAGAAGTATTTTCCGTATGATGGTAAAAATGTTGAAATGGTTTTCCAATGGTCATAAAAAATAATTATTTTTTGGATATTTAATATCATATTATTTAATTTATACCACAAATTTAGTTATGTATAATATGAAATAAAATTGGAAACAATAGGTTAATATTTAGACCTATTTGTTGAGAAACCATCTTCCTCTTAAAAATTAATCCTTAAATGGATGGACTTTTGGAATGAAGTGAATCTATAAGTTTTGTTAAAAAAATATTGGATGATATTAAATTAGTGATTTTGTTAGATATATATCTCATAAGGTTTGAGTAGTAGGGGGTATTAGGTTTTCATTAATATTTTATTGAAGGGGCACTATTGGAATTAAAAAAAGATGAAATCATAATTTAGTAATTATCAAGAGAAAATGATTCCAAAAGATAATATATTCAAACTAAAATTGTATAAGGTTGTTAAATTATCATTCAATGAATTATATATTGGTTTTTATTTCATTTTAAACAATATCATCTTTATTAACTCCTTATTTTCACAAATTTTAATCTTAACTGTTGTAACAATATTTAAAAATTAAAAGGGTTATATGATAATTAATTATTTTAAAATTGGATCTAAATAGAAAATTTATGAAATTCAAGACCATATATTATAATAATGTTATCTTTCAAGATTTTATGATTTTAACATAATTTAATAAAATATTATTTATAAAAAACATCATTAATGGAAAATCTGAGTGTAGTAAATTAATTTAAATATAGTTACACCAATAAAAATACGGAATAATAATTTAATCCATTCAAACATCAATAATATGTCATACATATTAAAAAATTTCTTGAAACATAGTAATTAAATTAAATGTTATTACGTTTAATAATTTTTTGAATACTATTTTTTATGTATCTATTAATTGAATTAATTCATTTTAATTGTGAATAAGAATACAAGGAAATTATTAAATGAAAAAGTTATAAATAAATTACGGTGATCAAAAAATTACATTATCCTGAAAATAAAATTATGAAATTAAAAGAAACACATTTTACCCTTATATAAATTTTTTAATTTTATTAATGAATAGAGAGTGACGTTTTTTGTCCTTTTTTAATTAATACAGATAATATATTCAAAAAAATATTGAACTAAGAAACCACATATTTGAGACGCAGTTGTGAATGTTGGAATTCCACTCATATAGTCAGATAACGACTAGTTTTGGGGTACCATTTAGTCCATTAATTATTATTTTTCACCACAATTACCCATTTTACCTTTATCAAGGGGTTACATTATTTGACTACTTTTACTATTCACATTGACCAAAAGTAATAAAGACATATTTACCAAACACGGACTTCCTGATTCTATATAATGGATTCATTTTTTGAGTCTAAATTCTTATAATATTAATATATTTATTTAAGTTAAATATTAAAAACGAAAGGAAAAAAATTATGAAAAAATAACATTTATTCATAAATAATTTTTCATATCAAATAAATCTATAAAATAAATTATCATGAAAATAATTATATTACAAATAATATAATAGAAGTTAATTGACTTTGAAATCATTTTATAACAAAAAAAAATTCATGTCCCAACCCTAAACAGGGCTCAAGCCACAACTACCACAAGACCACCTCCATAAGCCAGTTGTGGCTTCAAATTGAAAAGAATATCCAAAAAGGAATGAATTTTTTTAATTTACCTTTTTGAAAACACCCTGAAATATAAATTATTAAGTGTAAAGAAATGATAATAAAATTATTTTGTAGTTAAAAGGTAAATGATAAATTCAAAACCTCTACTGGGTTGAAGAATATGATAGTGAAAACTGAAAAGTAAGGGAAAAAATACATAACAAACCATAAATATGTCCTATCCTAAAAAATAACGAATTTTAGATTGTTAGAGATCACAAATACATATCTGTAAGCTATGACAACAATAAATTGTCCCACGAACCCAGTATAACTAAGATCATCTGATGTCACCGCTGACATTTCCATCGTCTTCAAAAGACACATCGTGTCTTGGAAATACCCATGTAATGGGATGTATGTACATTCACAATAATACTCCCTAAAAATGAAATATGAACCATAAAAGTCAAAAAATGAATATTATTATAGTATATTGTAAATAATATGCATCTCGACGAAAATGAAGATAAATAGTAACCTCATCCAAGTACAAGGGACTCACCTAGGTGTGTAGATGGTCTAAATGTCTAGACTTTTCTACCCTTCGCAAGAGAGTAACCTCATCCAACCATGTGAATCTAAAAATGTAATGCATGTGTCATAACATTTGAGTCATCACAAACCATGGTGGTAGATTAAAAAATCGAATGATATATATATATATTTATTCTCAATTAAAAAATTACAGTACAATTGATTATTGGGGACTTTTTCCCAATTATTTTCCTAAGAAAAGTGTCACAAAAAATTCTATAACACCCACAATAATAACCTATAATCACAGATATCTTCCTAGTATAAAAAATACAAGTCAGACCACACATATTCACTGCATCACATAGTCAAGGGGTCATAATATTTGGGATGAGGTATCCTTGCCTGGTACAAGGATTGACTTCCACTAAGTACATTGATAGATAACCCATAACATGTACCAACAAATGTAAACCACTATAATTTTATATCAAGGACTCGTTCCATGCCCAACATGAGGGTTACACTATGATTGTAGAGGACCCATAAATATCCCAACTAGAGGGTTTCACTATAGAATTAGACGGACAACCCATAACCTATGCCTATAAGAGGGTTTCACTCAGATGGTAGATATCCCAAGCCCAAATAGTTAATAAGGTTACACTATAATATTCATAAGAGGACCCATGCCCAGCCCAGCTAGAGGGGTCCACTATAAACATCAAATACCCATGCATAGCCTTGTTGGAGGGTTCAACTCAGAATTAATTTAGTGGTCATTCATGGTCACTACAATCATCAGGTGTCACTTAAACCAGTTCCACTCCATGAAACATCACAAATAATTTCAAAAAATCTACAACTGTGGTAACCATCACGTTTTACAATGTTAAAACTCAACATAAGATACCCATGGGAAACACTATAACTCCAAATTAATGATATAATTGATTTTAAATTTTCCATAAAAAGAAGTCAAGGAGTATATAATATGTGAAGGGACCCACACAACATGTTTTCATGATCAATCACATGGATATATCTCTATAGGTAAAAGATCACCAACTATGTATGGATATACTATGTGAAAGTGATCTACATGATGTGTATATGACAGTTGTGTTCTATCCAATGTTCGTGGTCATGTAATTGTATCTATCCATGGGTTTTACACTCAATTCATGCATATTTCCATTATTACACGACTTAGTATGATGCCTTATAATCCCACATGGGCCCTTTCCAATGTACATGACCACTTATCCCTTCCACCCTAAGAATTGATACAAGATGTGCATGAGGAATACACATCATTCCATTCTTATAAATTTCCAAAACCTTTGGTGATGTTGTATAGGGGATACTAGTTGGTTTATATATTATATTTATTTCATAGTTTTTCAACAACTACAACGGGTGTCATTATATCTGGTTCAAGGCACTTTGTGTTTTTTTGTTCCTAAGACTCTAATTGCATGGGTAAACCAAAAACATCTCTCCTAGAATATATTCCCTCTACATCCTCTGGGAAAATAATATTGTTTCAGATTTAGGTTATGACTACTGTAGTTTTCTCACGGGGTTTCAAATTCCACTACCATATGTTACAACAATACACATTCAAGCCAAAATACGTAGTTGTTGGAATATAATATGTACTCCAAGCCGTCCTCTGATAGTCCGAACAGAAGGTCACATTTTTTTCATCAAAATAATTTATTTGAAAGCTCATTGGAAATGCTTAGTCATGGTTAATGGATTCCATTATTGCATCATAGTGGTCAAAGGGTATTTAATCTAGGAGAAGTCCTCAAAAATGATCATGTAGTACCCCACCAATACAAGAAAATTGTAGCTATTATGCACCTTTGGTTGGATCCCAAGAACAATCTACATTGATCATCACTAGGAAAACAGATAAAATATGATTACAAATATAATTTTCCATAAATAGAACATAATGAATCAAGATTTTTCACTTCCTGATCTAACCATAAAGATGGATCTCTTGATAAAAATCTAGAATCATCTCATCTGCTCTTCATTGTACACATTTGATATAGATTTTATTAGTATTTAATCGATAATGTGGACAACAATATGGTCAAACAATGGATGGAATACCAAGTTTCTCAGTTCCATAAAAATAGTGAGGGAATTCATCACAAAAAAGGGAATCACCAGGAACACAAAGTGTCCATAGAGCCATCAAATTTCCAACTATGGAATATTAGCCTCAGTAACCCTAAAATTATTGTATGCAGAACTAATATTGATCTTTTATAACCATCTAGTTCATCACAATTGCTCTAATAGGTTTTCATTCATCAATAATAGAAATATTTTCTTTATTATTGATGAGATTAGGTGATGATGATCCATGAAAAGATGAATTTCCCCACAAGAATTTTTCCAGATCAATACTTGATCTTCCTTGGGGGACACAATGGAATTGATGAACCTATTCTCTCAAAGGTCCAACAACTCCAACCACAGAGCTAGGATCTTGGTTTGGGTCTTAAGATATGTCGTAGAAGATATTAGAGTGATCCCAAGATGCTTGTTGATGAAAAACTACATATGCCACCTTGGAGGGAGTTTTGGAACACCCATGTGGAATATATCTATATAATCATACACAATTGAAGGATTATAAATGCATGAAAATATTATTCCACCATGGGATATATCTCTTAAGAATTAGTGATGTTTTGAAACCTCTTAGTCGTAAAACCCACTAATACTCAACGAGACCTCTCTCATACATAAAGGTAAATTTCATCCCATCAGTGTGAAGGAATCTGTATCATCTAGAGTAGCGGTAAATATGGGATAGGACCATTCAAAAAAATCCATACCAATGATGAAATAATAGGGTTCCATTATGATGGCCAAAATATACCATGTAAACCTGTCTCCCTCAATAGATATATCGAATTTCCAGAAGATTAAGGATATAGAAGAACCGTTCATTGTAGGATATTAAATATAATGCTAATAATATTGATCATCAATTGGGTTCTCCAGTTATCACACTAAGAGTGTTAAAATTTTGTAATGAATGGATCCTATATCCAATAATAAATATGAATGATTATAAAACACAATGATTATACCTATAATTATCTCATGAACTGAAGGGTCATAACCCTCCAAATCCCCTATATTTATGCATCCCTAAAGGATAAACCCATGAGCCTGAAGTGGGACAACTAGTCATGATTTTGGAAGGATCTCATAGCATCATACAACACCACCAAATCCTCATTATCCTCTTCTAGCTCAACATCCCAAGGGGCCACACTACATCATCGAGGTGATCCCAGATCATGATGTTGTCTCTACCATAGTGGCATATCCTCTATTCTAATGTTCTCCTTAATACATTTGGTCAATTAGTCATAGATTATGGGACACCTCCACTCATATTCAATGAAAAACCCATCCTCAGGCTTCCATGGTTGTATGTACTTTCCTTGTTCCTCATGAATATGCCACCAAGTTTGATCATGATAGGATGTCATACACCATGATCCATATAATTAGTGATAGTTAGCTATTTTAGAAAACTCAGTTATGTGATGTACACTTCCAACTTTAGTTTCTTTTCATTCCTCTTATAGGAATCTATCTTCAAATGTGACTGATCAAACACACCGACATATGTGGGGATACACAGGGGAACCATAATGGTATGCATCTCTCTTTGAATCTCATACTCAGACATCCATGCTCAGAAATAGTATTCCTGAATCATGTATAGGGATGATCATGAAAGGATTATAAACGCAGATGTGTACTCATCCCTTATCATTCATCCCTACTATATCTATAGAATCTCCCGAATTTGAACAGAGAGTAAAAATAATGGGTAGTTCTCCTCATGAAAAAAATGTTGGCCGTAAGACCGTGAGAGTGTTGACTTGTTATGAATTTGGGTAACAAGACTCCACCAGTGCACAATTTCTCTATAGGAAACAATACCTACCAACACAACATCCTGATCCATTAGTTTCTAGATATGTTTCAAGGTATGGACCACATACTTTAGAAAATCCTTTTCATGATGTGGATTTTTCTTATTAAAAAACTATAAATGCCCCTAGAACTGTAACACCTGAAGTGTGATATGAAAGTTCACATCCTCACCCTGCACTACTGGGATGATATCATTCTCTATGGGTGGAGGTTTTGTAACCCACTCACGCATAGTAAGAAGCTCTTGGGGTAGACCTGAAAATCAGGAATCATCTCTCATGGTATCATCATCATGATTAAGAATTGTTATCCTTGTGGGATGTTTTCATAAAGTAATGATGAAATTTTAATCATGATGTACCACTGTCAGATGGTCATATATATATATATATATATGATTAGCTGACTCAATAAGGATATTCACAGACTCAATCATAGAGGATTCATGTATCATTGATAGGTCAAACTAATGTTTTTGCATGTTGAGTTGAGAATAATTTGGCCATTGTCCATTTGAATGGATACCTCATCTTCCTATACAATCCTTGGATTCCATTACCTAAGAGATACAGTCTATAAAATTGAGCACTATTACAATGTGTCCCAAGAATATCCTTATAAGAGGACTACAATAAACAATTCCCTATGGAATGAACAACTTTGATACTATCCCGAAATGGCCAGAAGGCCTTCATTTTTTTTGATTTATGATAACACCCATTTCAAAGAATGATGGGGATCCCTTACAAGGCCTTTAAGCTTAGAGATTACATGGACCATATGCCTAAAATATTACAAGACCCAATGGTCTTAGGGAATTCAAACAGAATATCT
The DNA here is from genome assembly GCA_963277665.1 of Viscum album. NCBI lineage: Eukaryota > Viridiplantae > Streptophyta > Magnoliopsida > Santalales > Viscaceae > Viscum > Viscum album. Next base: position 788,950,599 of record OY728140.1, read on the forward strand.
ACAAGTAACTGCCCCTCCCCAGCATCTGCATCGTCATTGTATCTCTCCACCATCGCATGGTTGTTTAGATAGGCGTCCCAAGAATGCATAGGCTAGACCCGATGGCATAGTCACACCCTCTCATTTTGAAAAATCCATTTGGTTCTCCTCTGGTGAGTGAACATGCTCTGATTCTACCCCCAGGGGTGCTCATTTTCTGTAGTGTATCTTGGGGACAACTGAATTGATCTTGTGATCCGAAGGAATTGTGGTGGACTGAAGGCCTTAAAGGTTTCCCGAAATCATAACATACCCAAAGGCATGGGTGGCCCAAAGGCATGAAGGATTCCTAGCCCAAACCGGTGGCCCAAGGTGAATAGTTCTGGCTGCTATAGTACTAAATAGTACATACTACTATAACTACTACACTGCATGCTACATTATGAACTACAGTCCTACTACAATACTCCCAAAATTATGCCTCAACCGAGATTCAATCCTGGGATTCCTGGATGCACATAAGGAGTCCTCGCCAACTAGGTTGAGGCTCATGTGCTCTGATACTAATATGTAATGACTTGAACATAACAGGGGCTCAATACACAACCACCTCAAGACCAACTACATAGGATATGAAGTGGAGAAACGTAAAAAAATAAATCTCATAATTGGGAGGACTTTTCCAAGTGTACATGCCCACACACACTAGACAATCTCAATGTAGATGTGAAGATGAATAATAATAAAATATTAAATATTTATAATGTAAATCATGAATAAGAAAACTCTGTTGTTTAATAGAGTATGATGGTGAAACACAATAAATAAAGGTGAAACAACACATTCCCAACCAGAAATATTTCCCAAACTAAAAAATTGGAAATTAAATTTCTGAGAGATCCCATCTCCTGATCTCTTTGGAAACACCACTGTATGTGGTTCCAAAAACCCAATATCAATATGCTCCTATAAATTCACATGCACCATATTAGTTATTTTCATATGAAATGTTACAGGTTGGAGGTTCCCACATAGGGGTGAGTTATACTTTCCTTGTAGGATTCGCTAAGATTTGAAAGGGCAATAGTAAGAGAAATAAATGGAATAGAATGAATGTATATAGTAAAATAAATGTAGGTCAAGACAAAAAGAAAGACAATGATTAACCTCATAAATGAACAATGGTATCAACACATTGTGTAGATTGACTACATGCCATGTGTTTTCCACCCATAGTAGTAGAATAAACTCATACAACCATGAGAAGGTAAACAAGGAAAGAACGTGACAAACCACTCAAGTATTCTTATCCTATGGAAGGAGAGTAACTAAATATAAAGTTGTGGATATATATATATATATATATATATATATTCTTAAACATAATCCCATGTGATAGGTTATGCTGTTCTCCATCTCACATCATGGCCCTAGAAAAGAGTCCCCAACAGTTACATATGTCTAACAATGATTCTCAACATCTTGCATATCTTGTTAGCCGAAAACATCCACGTCAGGCTATACCTCATCACTATTCCCCATAGACTAGGAGCCATAATCTCTAGGTAGATAACCCATCCCCAGGAAAAATAGGAGTGTTCTAATTACTGGATTGATATGGGACCCATTCCCTTTTCAAACATTTATTTTACACTCTTATAGTCAATGTTAGACCTATGCCCTTCCCATTTGGGGGGCTCCACTATGATGGTAGAGGACCCATGGCCATACCATCTTGACAGTTCTACTCTAGAAGACTATAGAAGAACCATGCCCTGCACCAACATGAGTGATCCACTATAAAGGTAGAGGAACTATGATCAGTCCAACTAAAGGGTTCCACTCTAGTAGTTAGTAAATCAACCAAGCCTTAAAAAACTAGAGGGTTCCACTAGATTCATCAAAGTCCCATGCACAAACTGGATGATGGGTTCCACTCAGAGTGACTCTAGTGATCTTTAATTATCACTAACATTGTCTATCATTGAATAAAAAAGTTCCATACTAAGAAAAATATTACTTAATATCAAAAAACATACAACTAAAAAACATTCAAGTTGAATTTGGAATAACACTAACGATTGGATAAATTCTGGAGAAAATATGAGCCCAGATGAAGGATATTTGAGAGTTTAAAGTCTTCTATAAAGGGAACCAAGGGATACGCAATGTCTGATTGTAGCCATATGAAATGTGGTCTCACTACCATGACCGGGCCATGTCATTGGTCGTACACCACTCACCATGTAGTTTGTTATATTGACATGTAGATAAACTACATTGTGGATCCATGTCACTGAAGGTCCCATTCGTGTTCTTGGCCATGTCATTGTATCCATATAATGTATGTGTACTCAAGAAATGTTCATGTACATCAGTAAACCATCATGTGAATGAACATGTACTCTTTCATGGGGTCTTGCATGTGTGTTCCTCGAATTGGCTCTCCCACCCAGTAATGGGATACACAATGTGTAGGAGAGATACACGTTACTCCATACTTATAAATTCCTAAATCCCCACCTTTATCATCATTTGGGATACAAAACATTTGTTCATTAGCTTATTTTGTGTGTAGTTGTGTTTTAAATAGTTTCTCAGATTTGAACTGTAAAATTTGGATCTAGCCTTTCTATTTCGATTATAGTGTCATTCCTTCCTAAAAATGGTGGATCCGGTCACATATATTTATTTCCAAACATCAGATGGCAAGAAAATAGTTCCATTTTTCTTTGAAGGATCATCAAATTCATTTCCAACCTAGAACGCCTTTTTGATATTTGATTCAGAATTAGAATAAAAAAATCTCCCATAACCATTAAACATCCAATATGTATCTCTGATTCATCAATACATCCCTCTAATAAAAATTTTTCATGATTAGAAGGCTCTGATTGGGCTCGGTACCATCCAACAATGTCCAATTTGGACTACGATGTCCATGATTAGATGAAAATGAAAAAATTAATTTTGGTAAATAAATAATGTTTTTTCATTTACAAGAATTAGCGGAAATAGTCCAGAATGGGGATATCTCGAGTTAGAAAACGAAATAATTACTAATTGAATTTCGATACATGACCACATGAAAATGCTTCAATAATTGTTATAAATCAAAAAAATATTATTATTCTAAATAAGAATAATAAAAAAGGAAGGAATCCTTATTTTTTTTGAGTCATACCTAGAGATTGGAACATTCGTCATCGATGAATGAAATCTCAAATGATTGTTGGAAGTTGTTTTGTTCACAATGCTCTGATCTTATTTGATCTATATATTCATCGTCTTCTAAAATGAATATGTAATAAAAGGTGAAAGGAGATGATCTAGAATCCACCTAGGGTTTATAAAGATAACCAATGAGAACGCCTAATTCTGTTGGATTTAAATAAATTCCAATAAGGATAAAATTATAAATAAATTAAATTTATTAATGAATTTAAAGTATGAATGTACTACCAACTGGTAAGATTTATGAACTCCCCAATATGACTTATCATATATCAGAACATGGGAAACATCATGTTCTGGAATGAATAGTGGTTATAATATTATTATATGATCATTTATATAATATTTATACCATTTCATTTAAAAAATTATGCATGCTCAATCTAAAATATATTTAAAATTAATTTAAAATTAATTTCATGAACCTCGGGTCTCAATTTCACACACAATGTCTAAACCTAGATCTAGAAATATATTTAAAAATATTTCAATGTATTATTAAAGAAAAACTTATTATCTTAAATTTTAATTAGTAAATTTTTTAATCAAAAATATATTTTTCACTAATAATCATTATATTTTACTATTAACTACAAAATAATTATTTTTAGAAATATTCCAAAAAAATATAACATGGGGTAATTTTGATATCATTATTTCCAATAATATATTCTTTTAAAAATTAAATATCTAAATTATCCAAAACATATTTATATTATTATTTAAACAAAAAAATTTGTGAAAAAAAATTATATGAAATTAATGAATACAAATATTTGGGTTCTTACACCATAAAACATTATCAATAATTTCATATATGTTATAAACATTACATTATTTCAATGTTTTATATATTATATTAAAACCCTCAATTTCAATGACAATGTTATAGTGATTACTGTATAATAATATTTTTTTGGTTCCTTTGATATTGACGTAGCAAATGGTATACTTATTCAAACATAGTGTTCTTTTTAAATCATACGGTAACACAAGTTTAACTTGTCAAGGAAATATAAAAAATGATACTAATGTATTGGGATTTATGATAAAATATTTAATCAATCAATTAATCATTTTCATATATGGTATTAAGATGGGTTGATGTCCTTTTCTCTTAGATTTTATCTTCTATAATTTTTTGGTTATACATTATGAAATATTATTTTACCTATGTAATTTATATTTAATTAATTGAAGTAAAATTGAACATGATACCTATTTTGAACATATTTTTTAAAATTATATAATCTTTTCTCATATTAATTTTCTATGTGTAAGAGAACATACGGTTTAGAAATGTACATATAACATGTAAAATCGAATTTTTAAATTATTTATATTTGTTACCTTACTATTTATGGTCATGTTAAATTTATAAAATCAATTAGTTTACAATAACTAAAATGAATACTACTATAAAATATTATTTTTATGTAATATAACTAAATACAAAACAAAAATTTTCCATTATAATATTATATTAAAAGCCGAATCAATTTTTTTATACTACTTATGTTATAAAAAATTAAACTGAATACATTTTTGAAAATTTAGTATATTAATTTCCAATTTTATTTTTTATATTAGTAATCAAATATTTATCAATAATATTTTTAATACACTATTAAGTCAGACTTTTACTTTTATAAGGATTCGTTTTTGGTAGAAATGTTAATTCCACCATTCATCAAAAAACATAATATTTTAGAACCATCCGAAATATATATCCTATGGTCAAATTTTTATTCACTATTAAAAAATTAATTTCAATATTTTTAGTTAATATTTATAAATTTATTATTTCTTTTTTAAATGAAAATAGAAAATATAATGAAAACAAGAATTTATTTAAAAATTATTTTTAAACATTAAGTAATATTAATATTATATCATATAAATTTATGAAATAAATAAAATTAATATATTAGTAAATATATAGTGCTATTTTTTTTAAACTTAATTTCTTCTGTTAAAATAGTGACATATAATAAAGTAGATATATTTAAAAATATATCTTTTATAAAAAACATTTTTTAAAAAGGAAATTAAAATTATTTATTTATGTTATTAATTTTAATTTTTATATTCAATGTATATAGAATTTTTTTTTGATTTTTATAAATATATCATTTCATATTTAAATAATAATAATAATAATATTTCATAACTCATATATATATATATATTAATATTTTATTTTACATTCATTATGTGTTATCATATTGAACATTGATTAATAGAAACACACAAGATACATATACCTATTAGATACATGTATATCAAAAGAACAAATTATCAATATCAATTTTTTTCAATAACTATATTTAAAATGGACTTATTTAATTATTTTATATTGATGTGAAAGAATCATGCCTTCCCATCTCCCTACTCAAATCCAATGTATTATTTTCATTCTTTACATTTTATATCTCAATTAATAGTTCCTCTATTCGCGATTTAGTTTCTCATTAAAGGTATCTATCAGTTATAGGAAAAAATCATAAGTGAAGATGAAATAAGATATATAATAGTTTTTAGGATTTTATTTATCTAAATTTATTAACCAATTTTAATTTATTAAAAATTAAATAATGTAATAATTAATTGGTAGTTACATACGGTTTCGGGTTATATTACTATAAATAATTAAATATTAATGAATTGCATTTTGTTATTTTAATTGCATTTATTTATGACTTATTAAAAAAATTATTTCACTTCTTTGGAATAAATAAATAAATATTTAATAAGATTCTATGGAAAATTAAAAATATTTAAAGATTTATTTTTATATTGGAGTTTGAATAAATGTTATACAATGAATTTTAATATTGTGCAATGATAATTAAAATACATTTCATGATATTTTTTATACCAAAAAATTATCCATTTTAAATTTATATGTCATTTAAGAATTGTATAATAGTATAAATTGAGAGACATAAACAATATTTTCAATGTATTTAATAAAAAAATGTTTACCTTCCACTTTGATCACATAGAATTTTTTTTGGTAAAATAGATAGATAATTTATCATTGATGGAGATATAGAGTTATGTGACACATGTATAAATATATCATCATGCCTAATTTGTGTTTGATCTAATATAACAAAGTTATTTATAAATGATTCAATACTGAGTTAATTTATATGATAGATATGTCTAGATAACTATGCCGGGCTTTAGAGTAGAATAATGTTGAAATTCATATAAGAATTTGGGAATTTTATGATTTTTCATAAGATCACACATCAAGTGAGCTTCTTATGGCATCTTTCATTCCATGGTATTAGTGTTGCAAACATTGAGTATTTAAAAAACATTTTCCTTCTCATTCTAACAAACAATTCATCATTAATTTTAAAACATTTATGTGGGTATTGGGATATCAATTCCAGGACACCACAAACGTATCCACTCAATAATAACATTTTTTCAACTATGTAACCCCTAATGATATGTTCATTCGTATATTATATATACATATCTTACTATTTCCATAATCATAGGTTCATTATTCATTAATTTATTATATGAGATCTATACAAAAAAACTCATTAGGTTGAAAACATTTAAATGAATGGAAAAATTGAGAATAAGATTTTTTTAATATGTATATTTTCAATGATTTAAATGCTATTATATATTTTCCATCTATCATCAGTAACTCATAATTGAAATTAAAACTATGATAATATTGGGGAATTAATAAGGTCTTTTTTATTACCTTAATTCCTTCAATTGGTATCCATTAATGTTGTAAAATCATGGAGCATCTTTTATTTAGTTTTATGTTAGTTTTAATTTTATTAAGGAATCTCTTACGGTAATGATTATAAATTATATTTCTTTGAACAAGTAATATGATATTAATTTAGAATATAACATTACAATATTTTTAATTAGTTATTTGTTTCATTGAAATGGTTTAATTTTTTTTTCTGAGTTTGAGTAATGATTTTCTCAAAATATTTTGATTCGATTTTTTATTCTTGAGTTACCTTATATAAAAATTTTATTATTATTTTATATAAAATATTTTTTCATTTTTTCATTATAAAATGAATTGAAATTTTGATACTATTTAAAATATTTTTTAGACAAATTGTTAATGGGTTATATATAGCTTCACACAAAAACACACTAATAATCACAAGAAAAATTAGGTGGTGAAATTATGGACGTTTGATAAAAACCATAAAAAACTCATGATGTCAATTTCAGAATTTTTATGGGGATTGAGAAAAAATAGTATTATTATAATAATTCATCAGTATGATAGTTAATCTAAAATAGGGGATTAATTATGATGAAATTCATCAAAATGTATCAAAAAATATGGATATATAAATATAATATTGACCAATATATAATCAGAGTAAAACATATATGCATGGTGGAAATTAAATTTGATGGATCATAGTGAACATATGACAAATGAAAAGATAATGATGAAATAAAAACAAGTAATTAATGTTTAGGCATAACATATATAAATAAAACATAAAATATTGATTCAAAACTAATGTGCCATTTAAATTATATTAAAAATCAAAATTTTATTCAATGTATAAGAAAAATATATAACCTTGATTCATGATATCCTTGACATTAAAATTTTAAATGTTCTATATTCAAATCCATTGTATTCCTTTGAAATAACCCAAGGAAATATATGTCTTAAAATTCACGTGAAGACTACAAATTATCCTATCTAAACGTATGACAGCCAATTACCTGGAGGCCCTTCATTTAACCCATGAGATAGTATTAGTGTCCATGTGGAGGCACTCTTTCATCCAACTTAGGATACCCTAAGCATCCTGATCTATTGGTTAACTGATTCTAAAAGACAAAAAAATAAATCGTCTATAAAAATCAATAGATTATGATGGATTAGAATCACATAAATTATAAAAATAAGATATGTAATGGGAATTATAGTGAATTACTAACACAATGGTATATCATAGTAGAAACAATCAAAAAAATATAATCTTATATACACGTTTGATAGAAATATATTTCATACGTTAATAATGTTATATAATTAACTTTAATCCTGAATCATATCATCTATTGCAATCACAATGCAATTAATATTTTTTTAAGAAACATTCAATGGTTGAAATTTCAATTCCCTATGATCATTTGTAACTAAATCATAAGTATATTTATCATATTTCAATGAAATCATAAATAATTGACATAATAAAATGACATTGACTCATCATTTCTATAGTTCTCATCAATACAGAAACTCTTAAAGAGAAAATTCATATATCAGTATTTGTACCCTTTATAATTAAGGTTACCAAAAATTCATTTTATAATATTAAAACATTCCAAAAAATATAGTTTTTTTTATTAATTATATCATTAGTATAACATTATTTTTAAAAAAAGTTATAATTTGATTATATTACACTTAAATACCCCGCTTTTTAAAAATAAAAAAGCTAATTGAAAAAATATAAAAACAATATTTCGTGTTATGAAGAAATTAAATAAATATTATTGTAAATCAAAACATATTTCATAGGCATCAAATAAAAATATTTTTTCTCAAATCTATCCTGAGAATAAAAATACAACACAACATAAAAATGCTTTACACCTTGTAAATAAGAAAATTATATAGAGTTTCAAAATATCCCCATGAATAATGCGAAATAAAATTATTTCAAAAAATCCCCTTATAATTTACTCAAAAATTAATATCCCTATGTGATTGTAAAAAAAATGAAATGATCTAAAGTTATAGATTATGTTAATTTTAAATGTAAAATAATGTAAAGGAAACAATAATTCTTTAAGAATCCTATCGACATTATGATTTCAAATATATATATTTTAATAATAAAATCACACTTATTTTTTAGGTTATTTCCCTAAAAAATAAACATATTACATGATAAAAAAATTCAACATTCAAAATTTTTATGCCTTAAACAAATAAAAAAATTATTTAGGGCCAAAAAATTGAAAACATCAATAACAAAGTTATTAATGTCCAAATTTTTTTAATTAGTATATAAAATCAAATAAAAAAATTATAAAATTATAAAATAGTGATGTATACGAAAAATATAACATAACCACTGAAAAAATAGTCTAAGTGACATATATACAAAAATTTATTTTAGAATTTGGAATCCTATTAGTAATAAATATAAATAAATAATTAAATTAATTTTTTTTATATTGGGATATGATAATTATAATCATCTGACATTAAAATAAGTAATTCATTCGAAATTTATAATTTAGTATTTTTAGAGGATTTTGTATCATATTTTTTTGAATCATTATCTTTCTTTTTAGATATTCTAACATAACATCTTGTATTATCATCATTTCTTTGATTTACTCAATAATTATTTTTGTGATTCTAATGATTGAATTATTCTTACAAGTAGATATTCTGAAAATCAAATAACTTATTTTATTCCCTAATTAATCAATCTTACTAAAAAATATTTTATCCTTGTCATTAATAACATAAAAACATTCATTACTCCTAACATATAGTTATTATATATCCTCATGATGTAATAACTATAAGTAATTTTGAATCTTGTCATAATTTTATATAGATAAAATATTATATGAAGAATTTCACAGATTCTATGAATGGTATTCCTCGTCATTGAAATTTCATAATCAGACCCTAGTTTTATAAATATATTCTATATGTTTCATTAAAGGGTTTATTATTGAAAAATAACATGATGTTCATAAATTATATTTGTCCTAGTATCAATATCTCATAAAATTGCCAATAAATTATCAATCATATTCACTACGATATAATGTGAATAATTTTATTTGTTTCAATTATTTGTGTTATTGAGTTGTTAGTTGATTCATAATGGTTATTATATTTATGACTTTTGATTTTACAAATATCCATTTCATCCTTTGGATCAACAGTTTTCTTAGGATTGTCATCCATAATATTTATGGCCTCATCAAATTTTTCAATATCTATTCAATTTATGATATTTTCATCATTTGAAAAATCTTATTAATAATGTTACATGAATTTAATGTAGATGACTACTAACTAAATTGATATTACAATGAGATATTTTTTTGAACATGAAAAAGATACAAAGTCACAATATTAGTTAATTGAACTGATGACTCCACCACTGATAAATCATTTTGAAAATTATTTTTAGTAATATGTTTATAGTGTTTTCAATATTTTTTCAACATAATTTTCAATTTTTATTTCCCTAATCAATATATCATCTTATATGGATGAAAAAAATTAATAGTAGATCCAGTATGAATTTCATCTAACGATTTAGAGGATTATTCACTATAATTATGAATAGAGGAGAGGGGATCTTATTTTTTACTGACTCCCATTTTTTATACTTTCCAATATCTAAGAAATCACCATTCAATCAACTGAATTGATATTCAAAATTATTATTTTAAAATAAAATATTCATAAAATATATTTCATTCTTTTATGTTGTTTTAAATATAATGAATACAAATTTATTTTTTTCTATTCTTTTATGTAGTGATGATCACAAAATATGATTTAAAAGTATTATTTATAAAAAAATATAAATTTATGAAATTTTATATGTTTAACATCTCCATATGTATGTTTTTAATTCTTTTATGGATGTAAATTTTTATTTTATAAATCAATGAATAAGTGTATATATACTATTTCATAGATTAATGTCATATATATATTAATTATACATATAATTATTTTTATAAAAAATTTATTTTCATTAAAATAATTTATCATTTATATCCACGAGAATATATTAGTATTAATTATATTTTCATTTCCTAATTCTTCTTGAGCCCAATTCTAAACTCCTTCAAATTAACTATATTTTAAAAGATCCTTTTATAGAAATTAGCTACAATACATAATTTTTATTGTAGTTCATATCACATCTATATATTTCCAAATAATCATTGAAACGTTAAATTTTCAGTAATTAAAATGGGAATCCAGTAAGTAAACATGTCAAATTTTTATTTCAAAAATGTTTGTACCAATTAAAATACAATTATAGATTTTGGTGGATGATAATAAATTTATAAAATAATATCATTAATAATAGAAAACTCATCAGTATAGGATTTTGAAATGGTTTTACAAAAAGTAAAAATATTGATGTATAAAAAAAGACTACCCCAAATTTTAGTTCTACTAAAATTAGTAAATATTGAAAGGGATAAATTAATAATTTTCTCAAAATGTATAATAGATACCATATTCTCCCCATAAAATTATAAAAACTAAATGGATCTATAAAACACATGAATTAAAACATTATGGAACAACATGTAGTATTCTCTTTAAACAGTTACATATTCCCAACCCTATAACTTGTAACATAATTCAATATAAAATCATACATACAATATAACACATGATAATTCAACATTTCTAAAATAATTTCACTCTTAGAAATTTATCCAAATTATTTAATTAAACAAGAGATATATGAAAAGTGATCTGTAAGATCATAAGTGCTTCCATTGTAATTCTACAATGAAGACCCGAAACATATTATTTATCCCCATTCAATATATAGGATTCATAAACAATAAAGGGAATAATCATATTCACTATTAGTATACCATCCATATAATTTCCCATGAATTAATATATCATTATGACCCTTAAAAAATATAAATTTTCAACATCAATAATATTATTCATTAAATATCTATAGAAAATATATAAAAATATTAAAATACCATAGTAATATTAATTTTTTTTCAAATTAATTACCTGTATTCAATTTTTCTAATGTCACAATATACATTATATAGCTCTATAAATTTCTTCTTCATGATACACCTGATTGATTATATTTATTCATAGGTGCTCAAATAAAATATCTACATATATTAACTTCTTTTAAATTAAAATTATTCTTTTTGAAAAGTTATATTGAAAAAAAAATCCAAAAATATAGATGTTATTCATGAAATGTAATAAGAAAAACATTTAAAATTAAAAACCCTTTCTTAAAATAATATTTATTAAAATATGAATTTTCTAAAAATCATTAAATATATGTTACCATGTAATAGTGATATAAATCCATCTTCTAATATACATTGTCATATAATCATCATAAATTAATTTCTTTGGTCGATAAACCTTGTTTAGTATATAGGTGACTAAAAAAAGGACCATTAAAACCCTTATTTTTTTCTTTGTGGTTATATGCATATTGTTACTTTGGAGGCGTTTGCCTATGCATGTCTGTTTATGACCGTCTGGTCTTGCTTGGTCTGTTAGGACAGCTTGTTTACATTCCATGCCTAGTATTGTAGGATATAGTGTTTTGTATATTTGACCTCCAAATATGTTGTTTATTTCTAGAAAAGTTGTTCTTGAGGTATAATTTGGCCGATACGCGCTGCTGTTCTTGCTTGACTTATACAGGGCCTTGAGAACTTGGTGTAGTAGACCATAGGGAGAATTGATGTAAGGTCTTCACCAGAGTGTCTCTTTTCTTTAACGATGAAAGATCACATGGGGAACTGACGTAATTTCTTTCAAAGAGTGTCTATAGTTCCTTGATGCGTTCCCTAGGGGGAATGTGACTTATGTTCTTCCCTAGAGAACATTTAGTTACTGATACGAGTCTATGGGATGAATTGGCAGTGAGTGGTTCCTCCGAGAGTCTGTGCTTAAACTGAACTAGAGGAGTACGAAATGATTACTACCTAGAGGTTTACTTATTTGTGTTTTCCTAATTTGATTATTTGTAGCTTAATATATCAAAGTGAATGCTTTCAAACTGTGGATTTTTTTCTGTTGAGTACTTACTTGTTTACTGCTTCCTCTTATTTATTAACTGCCATATATTTACTGACTATTATAAAAATATCATGTGGTGGTTGTCTACTGGGATTTAATCTCACACATTGTTTCATACATGCTTTTGGGCCCAAATAGAATATATTGTTGTAGGTATAGATAATGTAAAGTTACCTTCTACATCAGGTACCAGATTGTTGAAGAGTTGTAGAGCTTGATACCAAACTATGTCTTGTGATGCTAAGGAGTTGTTTACTTGATTTTCTTTTATACGGGGATTAGTTCTGTATTCAGCATTGTGACTTTTTTGGATTCTTTTCTAGACGTATGTATCATGCATCATTTTATATATGTACTTCATTTGTTTCTTCGTCATTCTTCCATTGTTAATTGTTGTTTAGTATGTTTACCGCTTCTACTATTGTATATCTGTTCTACTTCCACTGTGTTACTCTTCTAATGAGGGCATAGTTTCCCTACTCTCACACTCAAGGCCCTCCCTTCTAGTCAGCATCCTCTGGAATTTTGGGATATTTTCTTGAGGCAATGTGACCAACCACGTATGGGGCGCCTATGGGCGGCTTTCGGAACCGGGACATTAGAAAGTGGTATTAGAGAAATTATTTCTCCTGACTTACTATTTGGATCCTATATCCAAGTATAGGATAGAATGGGTAATTGGTAATAAGTTATTCCTGAGAGTACCTAACTCATGTATAGGTAAAATCCAATCTATCTCGTTATTGGAAATTTTATGGTTTTACAATTTTATAGTGGATTTTATTTTAACTGTTGGGTGATTGACATGTTTTGCGCTATTATTGTTGTTGTTATCGAGATTCTATTTCTATTGCAACCCGATTAGATGAGGGTATTCCATCTCATGCATCATATAGGAACTTTCTAGTAATCACATGTCATGTAATCTTTCCATGCAATTTATGGTGCATTTTCAATTTCATGTTGTTGTGATAAGTGTTGTGTAAGATATGCATGATGTTGTGATAGATTCCTTGATAATAATGCATGATGTTTGATAGGGTATTGGATCGTGTAAGGTTTTGTTTGATTTGACGCCAAACATGTTTCTTGAGAAGTTATAGTCCCCCATGAATCAAAATTTATGGGATCATTGATCTCTTATTCTTGTCTATGAGAAGTAAAAGTTTCCAAGAATTGATTTTTGGGGAGTATGGGCCCTCACGGATCAGAATTTGGCATTGTACTGTTTGTTTCAGTGTTTTAATGGGGTTCAAAGATGTTCCTGAGGCTTAATGTCTGAAAAAACCCAGAATAAATGGCATATAATGATTAATACACACCACATGCTCTTCTGGTCATGAAGAAACTATTTTTCTTAAGTACATTTTGTGTACTGTATGTTCACATTGTGTAGTGTCTAATTGTGTCACTAGCTGCATGAGAAGAGACATGGGGATGGGAAATCCTTAGGTGAACACGATGTGTATCGGTTGTACACATCGTGTTGTGTAGACCTTGTGTCCACCCATGTGACTAACAACACAGATGGATAAAAACTTAAGCAATACATGTCGTGTCAGTCTTGAACTTGCCATGTAGGGAAATCCATGGAATCCGCCCATGTAATAAACAACATAGGTCAGTGGAAATATTAGTACCCACCATATCCATCTGGAACACGTTGTGTAGTGGGAGCCGTGTATCTGGCTGTGTCACTAAAAACATGGGTCAGTGAAGATCATCTAGTACACGCTGTGTTCGGTGCTATCAGGTCGTGTATTCTTGTTCTATGAGAACCGTGTGGACTAGACATGTAAGGGAACTTGGGTAGGGGAAGTGGATTCAAGTACATGCCATGATTAAGGATAACAGGCCGTGTATCGGCTTGTTACACGACCAGTTTGAAAATAAGTACACGCCCATGTGAAATGATTAAAGGAACATACCATGTAGGCATTATACATGCCTTGTATCTATGTTTTGAAAAAATATGAATGCTTTATTTCTCTTGTTCCCTTCTTACCCTTCTAGCTTTCATTCATTGATAATCTTGATCAAAGGTGTGCATTTGACCTTGCAGAGCCATGCCACCAAGTCATCCTCTGGTTGTACGCCTGTTATAGGGAAACAACCAGACACCGAACATGATTGATTAGGGACTACCTACAGATCCTCCATTTGAGACAGTCTTGGAACCAGCCATCATTCCGGACATAGGTGCTGATGCTCAATTCTGAGGGGGATTTATATGGTTCATGTAGACTTTCTGAGGAGTACCGCATTCTTCCCCTTCTATGGAAGAGCTGACACGTGTTACTCAGCAGCATTATCCTCAAACCTTCACAAGAAAAGTAGGACCTTAAGATGCAGAGTTATGGTTAGAATCCATTCTTTCTATCATCGAGCAACGTGATATGCCATCAGAGAGGAGGGTGAAGCTCGCTACGTACATGCTTCAGGATTTTTCAAAGAGATGGTGGGATGTGATCTCACAAGCGGAACACCAGTAGGTTATGGATTGGGATGAGTTCCAGTGTTCCTTCTATGACAACTTCTATCCAGATACATTGAGGCCCAATCGTACCCGATAGTTTATGAGTCTGGTGCAGTGTACTCTTTCAGTTATGGAGTACTACTCTAGCTTCACCGAGATGCAGCGCTTCATGCCTATTCCAGGAGGTGATGAGTTTTTCTTTGCAAGGAAGGCTGAAGATGGTCTAAGGAACCGCATCTGATCACAGGTGAACATCTTCAGCATAACCTCTATCCCTTCCATAGTCATCTGGGAGCTGGTCACAAAGCACAAATTGAGGAATTCTGGAGTTTTGAGACAGGTAGTATTGGTATCTAGAGTATGTATCCCACATACTGACAGTTGGAAGCACCTTAGGTATTCTACGTGTGGAGATATAAGGTGGTGAAAGATATCTTCTCGTAGCCTGGTTGTGATCTAATAGTGTAGGAAGAGCGGGAATATGAGGCCACATTACTCGACATGCCCAGTGGAGTGACGATATGGTATCAATTTGGGCCATATTCAACGCTTTTGTCAGATTTCTTCACTAATATCTGCTTATAGGGGTTCTTCTATGACTCCTCATTCAAGAGAAACATCTCCAGTTCCTCCTCAATCTAGGAACTAGAGCTCTTCCGGCCAATCAGGCCGAGGTGGAGGTCATGGCCAAGATAGCTAGTCTCCAGGATTCAAATGGCAATATGGTGGATCAGCTCAGAGTGACCAGGCAGGGTCATAGGGCCGCGGTGCTAGCCATACATTTGCAGTGGAGTAGAACCAGCAAGAGTTTGATCCTGGAACTTCCATAGGTTGAGGTACAATCTTTGTTGCCTCAGTTTTAGTTTCTACTATTTTCAATACTGGTTCTTCCCATAGTTTATATAAGTTTCTGTTGTGGAGAGCCTTTGGATATGCATATTTTCTTATACTGGTATCTTGACGTTAGACACATTATTGGGAACAAGAATGACTAGTGTACGTCGGTGTAAGAAGTTCCCTCTAGAGTTTGGTGGATGTCACCTCTTTTGGGACCTGTATGTCTTAGAGATGGCTTGCTATGATTTCATTCATGGAATGTACCACTTTGTTCCCTTCTAGGAAGTCGTCAACTGTTATCACCGTTGGGTGAGTTTGACATCACTAGTGGGAATATCATTTCTTCATAAGGGATTGTGGGATTTCTAGGTGAGAAGATCTCTACATGAGCATCATGGGTTTGGAGGATTTACTGCACAGATTGTTATCATATACCTGGATGACCAGGGGACATCACAGTTGGACTTTCTTCTAGTGGTGGATCAATTTTGAGATTTCTTTCCAGAGGAATTTTTAGTTTTTCTTCTAGTATGTGAGGTATAATTTTCCCTTGAGCATGTTCTAGGAGTGGAGCCAGTGTACATTCCTTCTTATAGGATGGCTACACCAGAGTTACGGGAGCTCAAGAATCAGTTGGGGGAGTTACAAACATAGGGTTTCATCCAAACTAGTACTTCTCTATGGGATTCGCCTGTCTTGTTGGTGAAGAAGGAAGAAGATAACCTCATTATTTTTGTGGATTATCAGAAGCTGAACCAGTTGATGATCAAGAACTCATGTCCCTTATTCAAGATTGATGATCTCTTTGATCAGCTTCAAGGAGCCCGGGTGTTCTAGAAGATTTAATTGAGATCCGGTTATCATCATTTGTGAATTAGACCATCTGATATACCTCTGATAGACATCCGAAGTAGGTATAGTCTATAAGAGTATGTGCTTATTCCCTACGGTCTCACGAACACACCTACAAACTTTATGGAGCTGATGAACTGAGTGTTCCATATATACTTGAATTATTTTATGGTAGTCTTCATGAACGATATCATGGTGTACTCTAACACTAGACATGACCATGCTACCTATCTTGATATCATTTGGGTTACACTTATAGAGAATCAGTTATATCATATTCTCTCAAAATGAAACTTTTTTATAGACTAGATTCCTTCTTGGGTCATGTTATCTTAGAGATAGGTGTATCAGTTAATGAAGAAAAAAGTGAGAGTAGTAGTTTCCGTGGAGTAGATAAAGAATTTCATTGAGGTTTAAGGTTTTCTATGGCTGGATGGACACTACAGATGTTTCATGTAGGACATTTCACACTTAACAGCACCAATGATGGTTCTGACTATGAAGGGTGCAATGTTCATCTGGTTAGATTCTTATCAGTCAGTCTTTTAAGAGATGAAAGGGAGGTTTAACTCAGAACCGATACTAGTACTACCAGATCTAGGAAATATCTATATTGTTTACTACGATGCATCAGGTATAGGTCTTGAAGGAGTTATTATGTAAGTGGAAGGAGTCGTTGCGTATGGGGCCCAACAGTTGATGCCACATGGGAGGAATTACCCAAAACACGATCCTGAGTTGGATGAAGTTGTTCATGCCTTATTCTATTAGAGACATAATCTTCTGGGGGATAATTTTTTGGTCTTCACCATCCAAAAAAGTCTGAATTATTTCTTTATTCATCATGACGTAAATTTGAGACAACAAAGGTGGGTAGAGTACCTTTAGTCTTTTTTACTTTGAGCTTACCTACACGCATAGGAATGAAAATGCAGTGGCTGATGAACTGAGTAGGAGAACTCAGATACATGCAGTTCAGGAGGCCATCAATGAGTGGAAGCTTATGGCTCTATTCTATGAGATGCATTGGGAGGTGCACAATAGGCCGGGGCAAGCATTTCTTTCTATTTTAGCTATCACCTCTACACTACTTGATCGATTGCGAATTAGGTAGCTATCAAATTTTGAAGGCCTAGTCCTACGGGAAAGTGTGTTAGGAGAGGACCTTATTCCTAGATGGACCATAGGAATGGATGAGATCTTGCATTTTCATTGGTGCATATGGGTGCTAGTAGACATACATGTGGAGATGATGTAGGGAATTCACTCCTCAGTTTGGGCAGTTCATCCTGTTTTCACTGAGATGTATCATGATCTACACCATCTGTATTAGTGGCTAGGTATGAAGAGAGATGTTGCTAGTTTCATGATGATGTGTTCCACCTGTCAGTAGGTCAATGCGGAAAATCATCAACCAATAGTTATTTTTTAGTAGTTAAACATTTTTGAGTGGAAATGGAATTATGTCGCAATGTACTCTAGGACAGGTTTTCCAAGGTCACCTCAAGGGAATGGTGTTTTTTGGGTTGTCTTTGATAGACTCACAAAAGTTTCTCATTTCTTGTCGATCAAGGAGACTTTCAGTGTTAATGAGCTTCTAAGACTATACATCTAAGAGATTTTATGTTTACACGGGGCACCACACTCCATTGTCAAATATAGGGATTCAGGTTTTACTTCTCCGGTTTGGAAAGGGTGATAGAAGGATTTGGGTACACATGTACTTTTGAGTACAACATAACATCCCAAGAAAGATGGCTAGTCCGAGGGTACGACTCAGGTGCTTGAGGAAAGGTTGTGAGCATACATCCTCAATTTTGTATGTTCTTGGGAGAGGAAAATACCTCATGTGGAGTTTTACTATAACGATAGTTTTCAAGTAACCATTTAGATGCAACCTTATGAGGCTTTGTACGGTAGGACATTCTGATCACCCTTATGCTGACTAGATTGGAGAGGTAGCTTCGCTTGGACCTCGTCTTGTCCCTAAGACCACAAAGCATATATGGTTGATTCGGAAGAGGATGGATATAACATAGTCTTGATAGAATTCTTATGTTGACCGTCATAGATGACCCCTGGTGTTCGAGGTCGGAGATCAGGTTTTCTGACATGTCACACTGAGGTTGGGGAAAACAAGGATTGGGAGAGAGGGTAAGATTTCGTCGAGGTATGTCAGGCAGCTTGAGGTGTTGGATATAGTTGGGGCAGTTGACTATCGGTTTCACTTACCTCAGTGGTATCAGGCTATGCACGACGTCTTCCACATTTATTGGCATCGACGTTACTTCTAAGAACTCTGTCATGTCTTCCAACCAGAGGAGGTTTAGTTGGAATTGGATGCATCGCTTGAGGAGCAACCTATCCGGATTTTCGATCGTAGTGTGAAGGTTCTTAATGGTCGTTCTTTTCCACTGGTACGAGTGCTATGGCATCACATGAGAGTATAGGATGAGACTTCGGAGAGGGATATCGATGTACTATTGCAGTGTCCAGAGTTGTTTGGGGATTCGTCTTTTACGCCTCCTTGCTAGGGAAATTCACGGACAAATTTATTTAAGGGAGGATGTTTGTAAGAACCTGGACCTTTTATTCAGGTATGTTTTTCTATTTATGGTGTTTTTGAGAAAAATCAGAGATTTTTTAAATTTCTTATGTACACGACGTGTACCTTTTGAGTACATTCCAAGTACTCAGTTACCATGGGTAGCTGAGTGTAGGCCATGTCACGGTCGTACACACAGCCATGTCACGGTCTTACAAATAGTCATGGGTGGGGATGTAGAGACTGCCTAATGTAGGGGGGAAGAGATGGAATGTACATGATGTGTATTTTTGTTTTTTCATTAAACTAACTGGGGTTGCGTCTGATGGACAGAACCGTCTACTTATCGACCTAGTTCATCCAAGAGGACCCGTACGACCATGATCTTTCTCCGAGTCCCCGACCAAGTGTCTGTCATTCGAATCAACCACCGTCTATTACGATGGGATCGCCTCAGTAAGATCTTCCTTCTTCTTGATCTTCATTTATCGGTTCCTTGCCTTTATCAAGTTATCATCGGTTGAACATTTTTAGCGTTTTTTAGATCTATGATGTTCTTTGGAAATTCAAGGATTGAGGTTCACATATATTGATCATACAACACCAAGGTTGGTGGTTTGTGCCTTTCCGTTGAATGCATTTTACTTATAATTAAAATTTTCCAATACCCTTTAATCGGGAATTCGGTGTTTACTGTTTTGGCCCAGTTAATTTTATGGTATTCTTGTATGATTGAATATTTGTTAATTGAATGAGAATAGGATTAATTTCTTTGCATTAGAGGTGTTTTCCAATACATGTTTGTTTATGACTGTTTGTTCATGCTTGACCTGTTAGGCTTCCATGTTCACATGCCATGCCTAGTGATGTAGGATGGAGTGTTTTGTATATCGGACATGCTGATATGTTGTAGAATGGTATCCAAGTAGATCTTGAGGTTAACTTTTCCTGATACGTGCTACTATGATTTCTTGACTTACACAAGTCTGTGAGAACCAGGTGTAGTAGACCGTAGGGAGAATGGACGTTAGTGCTTTTCCTAAGTGTCTGTTTAATTTTACGATGAAATACTACATGGGTAATTGACATAAGTGCTTCCTCAGAGTGTCTGTAGTTCATCGACACGGGCCACATGGTGAATCTGATGTAAGTGCTTCCCTAGATCAACATTCGTTACCGATTCGAGACTATAAGAGCAATTGATGGTGAATTCTTCCTCAGAGAGTATATAATTAAGATGAACCAGAGGGATTGGGTGTGAGTACATCTGAGAGGGTTACCTATTTGTGTTTTTCTGATTTTATTAGCTACTAGTTGATATATGAAACTAAATGATTTGAAACTATGGATTTTTTATTGCTGAGGATTTCCTTGTTTACTACATCATGTTATTTATTACTTTCTATATATTTACTGACTGTTAGGCGCAAATCTTGAGGTGGTTGTATACTATGATTTAGTATCACACGCAGTTTTGGCCATGGGTTTTGGCCCAAAAATATTATATTATTGTAGGTATAGATAAGGGAAATCACCCTTCTACTATAGGTACTTGATTGCTATGGATCTAGAGAGAGTGAGACCAATCTATGTCTAGCGATGATGAAGTGTTTTTTAAATGCTGAGGAGTTTTTTACATGCTTTTCTTTTGTACTTCGATTTGTTCTATATTCAACATTATGACTTGTTTGGATGATTTCCTAGACATATGTATAATGCATCATTTTATATATTTTCTGTAGTTGTCTCTTCATCTGTCTTCCACTACTTACAGTTGTTTAGTATGTTTACCTCTTACTCTATTGTATATCTATTTTACATATACTGTGTTACTCTGCCAATGAGGGAATAGTTTCCCCACAATCACACCCTAGGTCCTCACTACAAGTCAGCAGCCTCTAGTGTTAGAGTAAATGTGCTTGAGGCCATGTGAGCAACCGAGCATGGGGCATCAATGGGTGGCTTCCGAAACAAGGACGTTACAATGAAATGGGTTATAGATACCCCACATAAAAGGATGAGGATCACGAAGCACCCCATTAGAAGGTGGTGTGGATATCTCTCCTATCATGAGGCCTTTTCCTGGGGGATGACTGAGGGACAGATCCTAGGGAAAAAAACGGTGCATGCTAGGCCCAAAGCAGAAAATATCATGATCATGGGCTAGACTAGGCCATTAAAAATGGTATTTGAGCTGGTGTACATTTGATGTTCCAATGAGGATGTTGGGCCGTTCATGGGGGATGGGTTATGGAAATCCAACGTCGAAGCAGGATGATCACAAAGCACCCCTTTATAAGGTGGTGTGGATACATCTACCACACTAAGGCCTTTTCTTGGGGGATTCCCAAAGGGCTAGATCCCAGGGAAAATAAAACTGTGCAGGCTAGGATCAAAGTGAACAATATCATGATCGTGGGCTAGACTGGTCCTTTGCATTAATCCATGTATGTATGATATTATCAATATAATAGAAGCTATAAGAAATGGATATGTAACCTAGCAAGGTATTTGATCAAATAATATATTAACTAGAAGGCTTATAATTTGTCAATAATGGAGATGGTGATATTCCATTTATATATGAGGGAAAGGATACACTATGAATAATAATAAAGATTAGATAATATGTAGATAAATATATCATAATCTAGTAATGTGGTATGATTGAATAAAAAATTAAAATATATGTCATCATACTAAACTCAACCAATCACATACGGATAAAGTTTTGATACATTTTATGACTTATCTCCTATTTAAACAACATTAAATACATTTTAACTTTAACCGTGATAACATAAGTTCTTACCATGATAAAATAATGAATTGAAAATAATATTGGAGTACTTGTAAATTTTTTGGAAAAGTTGATTCAAAATATGGAATAAATTTTATTTTTTTCCATTTTATTATATGGATGAAATTACTTTTAATATATAAATAAAAAACCCATGAAAAATATTATTTTTTAATTACCTGGTTTTATGTGTGAAAATAAATATACATTGAATTCTTCAAAAAGATGGTTTGTATGATTTTTCTATTTATTAAATAATATTTTTTTTGTTATATGATTCTATATCAATACAAAACCTAATTTTACATTTTGATCATAACTTTAAATAAAGATACCCAACTATAGTTTTTTTTGAGAATAATATAACATATCTCTAAAAAAGGCGTTATTGGTTTAAAAATATCAAAATAATGTTTTAAAAAACTATTACACCAATTAAAATTACATTTTCATGAAATAAACTCAAAAGATAAGATATTGTATTGTGTTAAAGTCATTTTAATTCTTTACAAAAAAAAATTTACCCCGTTTTACTAGTTTTACCCTTACTTAGGTTTCAAATCTTTACTATGGTACTATTAACAATGAAATAAAATTAAAATGAAAAAATTACATTAGATTAATTATTTTTAATTAAAATATTGAATACATAATATATGATTCAATTCCTAAGTGTGATTGTTTTTAATATGAATAGATGAGATGGAATGAAAATTGTTTTTAAGAAACTGCATCTTTTAGTATAAAAAATGGATTATTATTATTTAATAACTATATGAAAAAAATGAATCTAATTTTTTTGAGTAAATAATATTATAAATTCATTAACATCCTTATTCAATTGATATTTTTTAATTAATTAAATTAAATAAATAATGAAAAAATTAAAATAATTATTTGAAATTGGATTATTAAGAATAAAATGACTCTATTAAAAATTAAAGTATAACATAGATTAAGAACTAATTAAATTGATTATTTGAATTTAAAGTAGAATATTTTTACACTAATATAGAATTCAAATATCGATAAAAATTTAAAATTACATGATTTAATGAAATTAAGTGACATATTTAAAAAGAAGTATTTTTTAGTATCAATAAAAAAGTAAATATTTTTAGAAATTTTCTCAATGATCACTGTAATATATTTTTCACATGATGATTTCAAAAATAATATCAATTACAAAAAAAAATTTAGCATAATAAATATATTATTAATGCATTAAATGAAATAAACCCAATTTTTTAAGAAATGATTTTTTGAAACATAAAATGGCCTTAGGTAAAATTAAATAATTATATATAATTAAATAAAGAAATTACATTAAATAATAAATTTATACATATATATATATATATATTCATTTTTATTGAAAACTTCTATGTAATAGATATGTTATAATCATCCCAATTATATAATAATAATTCTATTTTTTTATTATAGATCACTTATATTTAAGAGTTTCATGTTAATAATTATTGTGATAATAGTGTTATTTTAAAATATTTTTAGGGTTTGTCATTATACCAACAATAAAAATATTATTTCCATAAAATTTATAATTTAGTTATAAATGGTTTAATGTTTGAAAACACATTTTTTGAAATCCCCCAATGTAAAATGGATAATAAGACATCAATTAAAAAGTGGAAATTAGAAACAAAATTGTTAGATGAAATAAAATATAAATATTTTCTCTGATAAGGAAAATATTTATAGACATTGGATATATAGACATATAGGTGGTAAAAACCGTCATATGAATAATATCAGGTTGTAAAGAACATGATCACTAGATTATTAATTAGAAAAAAATCAATAAATATGTTAAGGTATAAAGACAATAATTTCATCCCAAATGAATGGAATAGGATGCTATTTTTATTTCAGTATCGTTTTTCATGATTTAGGGGATTGTTTTAGTATCAATATAGAGAACATGATGAATTAATAAACATGATGAAATAATTATATAATCCAATTGTTCTTCACTTAATCCAAATTTCATCTCATAATCTAGGAAATGTATATTAATGATGATATTTTAATACATGAAACTTTAAAAATAATTTTTAGGTAAATAATATAAATTAATTCTTTCAAAATATATTTATTAAAACCAATATAGTTTGAATAAGTTATCTAATATGGAAGAATCACCGAATGATGAAATAATACATTAATCACTATAATATAAATAATAAAACCCATAGATCATCATATACAATTCTAAAAATAGTTAACCTTAAGAATCCTTCAAAATATATCTAACCAAATTCAAATCCCAAAACATTTGATACATTGCTAAAAAATATTCAAAATCTACTTAACTTTAATCTGTAAATAAGAGTAAATAGTTTATAATGTCTCATAACAAAAACGTGAGCACTATAATAATATATTACCTTTAAAAATTATAATATGTTCCCAAAATAATCATAACCAATATAAAAACATCATAAAAATGATTTGAAAAAAATATTCTAATAAAACTATCGAATATATTCCATAAATCAAAAAATTATATAAACATTAATATAAACCCATTTTCAACAAATCAATAATTAATTTATAGGTAATCAATGTTATAAAATTTAATTTATCAATATTAATCATATATTTTTCAAAAAAAATATTATTATATTTTCATGAAGAATATATTATGTGTTATCTATACCTAAATATTTCATTTTCCAAAAATACCACCTTACAACAAAATATCTATTCATTATAACAAATACTATTCATAATATTTTTGAAAATCCTTAAAGAACTAACTAATACAAAAAATTATAATATTTATTTGTATTCATTAAAATAAAATATCATTGATAAAATACTTATACAACATAGTAATCAAATCCAAATAAATATTCAATTAAATCATTTCACTTCAATGATTGGGATATCACAAACTATTCATTAGATTATGAGTAAGACATTCATTTTGGGAATTATCATGCATAATTTCCTAGATCCACCCATATATTACATATAACTATAAACTATTACTCATAGTAAACATCATATTCATCCACAGAGTTATTGATTTTTAATAAATAATTACTTATTAAGGAAATAATTTTAAACAAATAATAAACATCTCATTCCATTGATACATTTACATTAGTAATTTTTCCCATATAACAGTAATATAAGAAGTTGAATCATATCCCTTCTATGGTCAACATTAAAAGAAATCCCTTAAAAAGAAATTTTTTCTCTTATTAGGTGTGTTAGTAAATACACCAAGGTGGAAGTTTTTAATTACACAACAAGATATTAGATTATGTAAAAAAATATTTTTTTAAATCCAACTCCCATTTAATTTGGATTCTTAGGACAAAATCCATTACACTATCTGTCAGATACATAATTAACACTATGGATCACATTCCCATTCATTGAATAAATATATAAATCATCATGCAAGATACAATATATATAATGATAAGCTATATAATTTCAAAAATGATACATAAGATGTAAAAATAATGACCCCTTATTTTAAATCTATCAAACCATACATTTAACCTTTTTCATTCAATGGAATCATCTATTAAAATACTTTATAATGATTTATAATGAAATTTTGAATTAACCCATGTTTATACCACCAATATCATCTTACCCATTTTTTATTCTTAGGCCGATTCATCTTACAGTAGTTTCTATATATTAAATACCAATGACAATCCTTAAATTTTTACTCTTATGTGCATCAATTGAATAACCACATCCATATTCATGTATCATTACATGGATTAATTTTCATATAAAACAAAAAATATATATGTTAAATTATTTTTTTATATGATCTTACACATAGGATTATCCCTAGATTTTTCAAAAAAACGTATATAATATTAATCATAAAAAATAATTTAACCCTTCATTAATACAATCTCTAGTGATCTGAATATAACATATATAAATTCTATAAAATTTTAGATTAATTTTCAATAAATATCATAAAAATACACAAAATATTACCATAATGGACTAGTAGTTTCAGACTAGATATATAAAAATAATATTTTAGGAAATATCATTAATAATATCATAAATTCTCAACTTATATAGTACCTTTATTATAACTTCATTATATAAAAATTTAGATCATAACAAAGGAAAATAGTAAGAAAGGGTGATCTCATATGCCTATTAATGGTAATCATGGGAGATTATATCGATTGTTATATATATTCCTATGATAAGATTCAAGGTATTTAGTCATGATCATAACATGCAATGTTCATTCCCAATAACTCATAGAATATAAACAATGATTCATGTTATAAAATGTTAACATGTCACAATATTGTATATTCAAACAAAATCATTATTCATGTGTTAAAATGTTATCATAACCACATTTGATATGATTGTAACACCATCATAGCAATAAAAACTATATTATACATCATGGTAAACTAAAAATATCATTATATAGTAGGGGATCATGTATCAACAACTATTTCACATATCATGACAGATCAAACATTACTACATGTTTCCCATATCATAGTATATCAGGAATCCTAACATGATCCCCATTGTGGATTGAGAATATAAAATCTTTCCACATCATTATATAATGAGATATGTGTCTTCTAAAAATTTATTTTATGGTTTTAATGGACCCTCCCATCAAATAATAGAAACCAAACATTAATTTTATACAAAATTATTGAATGTTCATCATTTCAAAAAACCATTAGCCATAGAATAAAAGTGTTTTATAATTATTTCATAATTAAAAAACCAAAAGTCACTAATATATAAAAAATAATGATGTTGTCGTTAGATCATTACACCAGTTATGTATAACTACACTTAATGAAATATTCCATAGATCAACAATACCATTAAAATATCATTCAAATGTTTATTTTAAAACATGATAAAATTTCAATTTCCATTTATATAATTTTTAATTTATGTTACCAGTATATTTAGAAATTAAATTCATTATAGAATAATTATGGAAACATGAAATGTAACTTCCAATGTAATCAATTTTTAGGATTTCATAAAAATCCATTCATATTGTATATATTAAATTGGAAAATTCCTATCATATTTTTTTGTAAAAAGACAAAAAAAAATTATAAAAATGTTTCTATATAAAAAGTTGTCTTGAAAACATTAAATAATTTAAAAGATATTAAACAATGACCATTAAAACGTTTCATGAATATTTAATAACATCTTCAATTTTTTTTGAAGATCATGGGCATTGAATAAATATTTCAACAATGAATGTAGAAATAAGGTCATTTTTCTCTTAAAACATTTCCCCAATAATATTATGTACTAAAAAGTGAAAAAATAGTACTAATACAAAAACATTAAATTAATAACCATATGAAAAACATTTATGGGAAAAATGATAATATCAATATAATTTCCCTTAATTGAAATTTACCATATAAAATCTCAAAAAAATGATATTCCAACCAAAACCATTACAGATTATTAAAAAGTGAAATTATAATAATCATTACTGAACAAAAGATAAAATTAAACATCAAATACCATTAAAATTAATATGTTAATGATAAAAAATTAAAATGGTTATTATTTACAACACATAAGCATAAATAGTTTCGTAACATATGTCATGTCCTAACAAAAAAATATTGAGAGGAGGATCCCTTACATATTTGGTAACATATGAATATAATCATCATTAACATAATAATTTTTATATTATTTTTAAACAATATGATTTAAAAAATTTAAATGATATAATATATAGATTGATCAATATACAAGCAACATGAAACAATTAATTGGTGAATATGGAATATGTAACTCAAAAAAATATACATGAAACAGCTGCCTCAAGTATCATCACATATCATATATATTTGAAAATAATGTATTATAACTATAAATAAATTATAAATATAATTCATAAGCATAATATTTTTTATAATACCATATATGATTGAATTATCACATGTTATCACCCATTTATCAAAAATGATTTATTAAAATCAATTTTATGTGTGAGATTGGATTTATTTTTCATTCATGTTTTCGGTTATAATTCCTGGTCCATGTACATAGATCATGGATCTTTAATATACAAGAAATTTAATCAAGGAATTAATAAAATATTTAATCATTATATTTAATTTTATAAAAATTCATTTAATTTGGTGATGAAAAACGACTTATATCACATCCCGAAGATGGTTTTCTGTAGATACTAATGAGTATTGTTTTAATATTTCTAAGGTTGAAATGAAATAATATTTAATAGTAATTAACCGATATAATTTTAATAAACTCATATATTTAATACATATGGGTTAGATCCATCATTATTACCATCAATTTTTAGAGGTGATGAAAACAAATAATAGCATCACTTCATGGTGGGGGTAGACCACACATACAAAGAAGGGGTATTTTAGCTTCCCCTTCATTGGAAAAGAGGTAGATAATGGATGTTACATCATAATAATAAAAATTTATCATATTTAATTTAAATATTTAATTACATTATCATGGATACCAGATATTTATATATTGTATAAAAACAATTATGTTTGAATATACCCTGTAAAGAGGGTTACCTCTTTGTTGAGAAACATCCTTTGGATTGCACATTAATCCTTCAAGAGATAGTATTATGGAATGAATAAAATCACTAAAAATTGTAGACTGAAAATGGTATTTCTGTTGGGATTATAATGGATATAAGGAATGAAATATTTTTAATAAGGGACAATATGATGTTCACTTTAACATATGAGGGAAATGATACACTTGAAATTACATAAAATATTGATTAATAAATATATCATAATTATATCATGTGGACCCAAAAGAAACAAAATTAAAATAAAAAAATGATAGTGTTTGAATAAAATCAAGCGTTAACATTAAAACAAGTCATTGATACATTTCCATTCCTAAATCGTAAATAAATATATTTAACACCATTTTAACCTTAACCATGATAATTCGACTTTTTGGTTATATTAAAATAACTAAATAACCAAAAATAAAAGGTTTAATTTAATTTATTTATTTATATTTTGATTCCCAATATAAATTAAATTTTATTAGATTTCATTTCTATAGATTGAAAAAATTAATTTTCATATAAAAATAAGAAACACAAGAAAAATAATTTTTAGTAAAATGTCATGTTTTAACTATAAAAATATATTTAAATTGAAAAAAATTAATTTTTTACGATCATTGATATTTTTGGTTATTAAATAAATAAAGGCAGTTTAAGACATTTGGAGCATACAAAAACTGAATGGAAACTTCCACCCATACCATTAAATGAATATAAACAAAAAATAATTTTTCATAAATAATGTATAAATTTTATTCACAAAAGACAATATTTATTTCAAAAATTATGAATTATGTATTGAAATATCTAACAAAACTCATTAAAAATATATTTAGTAAAAAAAATATAGTTCTAATTTAATAAAGATTGGTATTATAGGTTATTTCTTAATAAGATCACACTGGTGGAAGGAACTAAATTTTTAGACAATTTGACCATGAGGTTTTGAGGCTTGTACAACTATTCACATCAGGATCATTATTCATGATTATCATTCATTGAAAATCCCAGCAGTTCACACATATATAATTATGGACAGACAATCTACCCATATATAAGTTGTCAATTGTTTTTTGGGACCCAATTTCACATTGGTACAAACATTGGTCAAGTGGATGGGATATTGGGCTCGTCACACTCTTTTAGGGGGGATTTTTCCTTCACTTAGAATCTCTTATAAATTTTAGATATGTTCAAAAAAATCTTCCTTGTCTTGATATATAACTAGTTACCATAATAAAATGATTTTTTGATAAATCAAATTATATTTAGAAGGATATCTATTAGTGTTTCCAAATGTATGTATCTGAGGTTATTAATCTATTTCCCATTTTTGGGTAGCTTCTTATACGATTTAATAATATCACAGAGCACTTTAGAATGTGATTTCATCCTAGGATGGTATTAATATTTTGATGATAACAATGAGAATATGGGATATTTCTTTTGTATCCTATTTTTAATAAGAATAAAAACCCATAAAGTTTGTTAAATTAGTGTAGTATATCGTTATGCATAAAAAAATAAACTTTGGCATTTATGAACTATGTTTTACCTCTTCATCTTATTGGAGGAATATTATATATCCTACTTATGGAAGGAATCAGATTCAATGCAGTTTTATCTTTCTCTTAGGTCAGGACCTATGTTGGATGCCCATGTATTGGGGTATCCATATCATTCCCATGATTTAATTTGACATAGTGAGCTTTCCCTAGCTAGTGGAGAATAAATTTGAAAATGATGTGATCACAAAAACTCTATAAGACCACATGAACCATGATCTATGAGATAAACAAGGGATATCAGGTAATTATCAAAAAATCATTTCAATGTATGACTTCTGGGCATGGAAAATCATTTTTTATGCATTCTATACGATTCACGCCATAAGAGTGTATCCTACATATCCTAGTTATGGAAGCAATCAATGTAATTATGGTTATATTTTTATCTATATCTGATGGTGGATATGGAATTATGATCAGACCATGGTTGAGATTTGGACATGTTGGTTGGAATGATGAATACATAGAAAAAACTACACCAAGGTGGATTCCTATTTGAGCTTATGAAGATGAAAGGAATCCTACAGATTTTGGATATAGAATGAATCTATGGTATATTTGTTCGATTTATTATGGATTACACACTGGGGATTTTTTAATAAACGGTAGTAACATAATTCCACTAATAGGGGCTTACACACAAAGTATTTCCTAGTATGAGGTCATTTATATAATTCCATTAATCAAGGAAAAGACACCGAGGCTAACATAATATAAGGGAATCCATATCATAACTTATATTAGGGATTATATATTATGGTTTCCATAATTTTTTCAGTCATATAATGTCATTGACATGTGATTACAATCTATATCCACCCTAATATATCCCTTGTACAAGGTTATCGCATCACGTGATGTCTATTTGGGACATCCTGGTCATCGTCTTAACATGTATGACATTATTCAGGACATGTGATTGGGTGTCCATACATGTCTTGGTTAACTAGTATGCATTTCCAGTGGAAATCAAATTATGTAGTTGATGTATCCAAAGTACATCACATAATATGAATGTCTTGTTTTGATACCATCACACTATTATGACTAACATGTCTAGAGGACATCTCAACACTGGGAACACTTGTCTTGGTTTCAATCATGTGATCAAGGATGAATTGACTGGAAGGTGTACCATGATCAAGGCCATCTTGTAAATATGACATTTCATGACCTCAATGGATTTTCCTATAGACATTGTACATCCTATCTAACGTATATTGGTGTCACCACATGATTTGGGAAAACATGTCTAGAGGGTATAACATTTTTTAGCTGCTGATCCTAGAGGACACTACGAGATAAGGGTGGAATTTCTTAAGGGAATTTCACAATATTATTTACATGTCCAAGGGATGTTGGATGGTCTATATTGAATGTAGAGGGAGTGTATCATCACATGTGTGACATGTTCTAGGATAGTCACTTGATATATATTGGTCATGAGAATCATATTAGGATCATTGATTTTTTTTGAAAAATAATTCGTTCTTTTTATCATTATATTATCCTTCATCTCACATATGGATTATGTTTTTTAGTGATGGATGATTTTAGGATTTTCTTAATGAAGATTATATTAGGGATTTCAGATATGTAACACTGTTGACATTATTATGTCCATCATGTAGTTTGTGAAATTATCATGTGTAGTTCCTCTATATGATACATGATCCCATAGGTTGTTTGATGTATTTTTTCTACCAGAATACCATTGTGATATCATGAGTAGCCACTCTGAGAATTCGATTCCATATGAGATTGGTCATGGATCATTGGATGTTATCATTTTTTATTAAGGGTTTGTATATATTGGCCTCACCACTATTATTATACAACACTTTGGTTTGTGAGTATCTTGATGATTAATGGGGAATTCAATGGAGGATTTTGGTTTTATATTCTTTTCACAATGGTTTCATTGGTCATTCATGGGTGTTTCATGATAATAAATGACAATGATAATGATTCACCTTTTCCCCTTTTATGACACCCCATTCGATATAAGAGATTTCTTCTAACCATGTTGACATGCCTTGAGAATATTACAAGTTTAGGCCATCTAATAAAAGGGACATAAAAAGACTCTTATTCTTGTAGGAAGGCTTTAATGTGATTAAAGATGAGTTTTCTAGGGTCATCTATGACACAAAGGAGACATTTATATGTTAATTGATGAGACCAAGCCAAATTTTGGTGATAGATTCCATGTGATTTTACTGACATATTATGGGGGCCTCAGTGGAATCAATGATGATTTCCTAAGGAGAATAATCCCTTTCATGTGATGATCAACTTATCCTTGCTCCACAAGAAGCGTATATATTGTTCCCTTTTATATCATTTTTTATTACAGAAAGGCTAGAGATCTCTTGAATCAGTTTTTTTTTTCAAAGATGACATATTTCCTCATCAATAATGCATCTCATGAAAAATAACAGGTCTTATGTTGATGTACAATAATTATTATGTATATAACTCATGTATTTTCATACATATGAAGGTGAAAAATAATGTTTAATGGACATGTGAAAGACCCTTCACAGGATGATGGGGCAATGCCATCGGCCACTTGCAAGATAAGGTATACATGATTCTATGGATTCTATACTATCGTGAAAACTACATTGGAACGTCGTAAGAAGATCATAAAACACATAAGGAAGATATATTTAACATATTTTCACCATTATTTCAAATGAGTTTTGGATTTTCATCAGGAATCGCCCATTTTACAAGCGTCTTGACAAAGATGAGTGTTTATGGTACCATCAACAAGATCAGTGAGTTTCTTGGATGCCTTCATAATAAAAAAAGTTTTTCCAACGAGATATTCCCAATCTAAGGAATTCCATCTGTTTGAGTTGAATTGGTTTCATGAAATTACTATGGTCATCTCATGATGTATCCTTTGGGAGTTTATGTGATTCATGTATTCATTCCACCTTCGCTTCCATTGAATTGTGAAGAAAATAATTATAGACTTGTATGTATTTAATCCAATTTATCTTTTTCATTGCTCATTTGGTCGGAATAATAAAATTAATCTCTCAGGAGTGATGTATGTAGGGAAAATAGAATAATTATAAGGACCATAAATGCCCGACATAGTCTCTTAGGCTACTTGTAGTTTTTGTCATGGGTGATATTTGGTTTTTTTTGGAAACCACTGGAATTTTGCAGAGGTACCTATAAATTGGGTTGCAGATGGGAACATATTCATTGTAAATATCAACCTATAAATCAATTTTTATTGGATTATTCCAAATGACACCTTCAGAAGACCTTCAACAAGAATTAATCGTGACATCAGTCCTCATAAATATTTCATGTGGACCATTTTATGTGGTCTGATTTGGCTAAGAATGTTTTTAAACCATTCTTATAATATATCTTTGGTAATTTTTGAACGTTGGAATTACGAATGTATTTTTATCATCGATAGATTCACATTATCTGTAGGTTTGGTCAGGGGAACATATGACTATTATGTGTTTCATGTGGCCAAATCAAGGTCATGTGATCTTGAGTCTTATAAAGGGTAACGTGATTACTAAATTTCAAGTGGGTTATGCATTTTTTGATGTATCATGTGGTTTAATTTTATCCTTGAAATTTTCACAAGGTGGTTCTCAAAAACCAATTTCAGGACATGTGATCATGGATCCCTTTATAAGTCCTGAAATTCTCATGATTCCTATGGTTTTATACATTTATCATGATTGGATTTTCACTTATCTTTCATATGGTTCTTGAATTTATTCTGATAGATTCGATATCCCATAATATTTTTTATACTTAAACTATATTGAGTTCCTTGATTACTACTAACCATAATGTTGAACCCTAATATCTTTTGCACACTAACAATTAGGTTTTGAAAAGGCTTCTCCCCTACTAGATGATGTTAACATCTCTTATCCTAGTAGTAACCTTAAATCTTTCAAGATTTCAAACCCCCATTATTTTATTTAGATGATTGTTTCTAATGATGTACAACTTGTTGTGTCACAATCCCATTGGATGTATTATATGTTGGAGAACTCATTTATATGTTCATACAGCTGAAATGTTTCTCACTATCCCGTTACTCAATGATACTCAATAACATTAATCTCTTCTTCGAACATACTGGTTGTAAATTAGAGCATGGAATTATATTTACATTTTAGTGGAAACATTTCTTGATGAGTTGGAATCATCATTTTGGTTTTGGTAGAGTTTCTTAGAATTTGTTAACCACGTACACTTTGTCCATCATTATGAAGCAGAATGGATTTCCAACATCATAATTTATTATTCTTATCAAAAAAATGTTCATATATTTGTGCTATTGAGCAATTTTTTCCATCTATTCAACAATTAATTAGAAGTCAACGATTTGAAAAAATACTCCCCTTGGGGACATGTATGAGGAATTGCTTCATAATATGGGCATCTAGGATGACTCTATACAGTCTATAATTATAGAAACTGATATTCTCAGTATTTTTAATGAAAATTTATGGATAGATATGAATGTACTATAAATTATCTTTTTTAATGATTGGATCAACATTTTCTCAATAGAATCAGAGTTCGACTGACAATTGTTCACTCTCAGTTTGGTCCATCTCAGACAATCTATGGAAGTAAAAACTCATATTTAGAAATCCTATAAGTCATGGAAGGTACCATATAGGTATACCGATTGATGTAAAATATGTTTGTAGGCATTATTCTGGCAAGTTTCATGGCCATGTTCTAGAATGTGTGTATTTTATTAGCTAGGGGAACACATTCGGGTATCTGAGTTACCATGTTGTGGATGCCACAATTAGTAGAAGGAAGACCACTTAATATGAATGTAAATACTCTTTCATGCCTTTAACATCAACTAGTCCATATTCTGTAAGGAAAATTACCTTATATGAACATTGATAATTTCTTGTTTTTATTTTGATGGTTAGGGGAGACCTTCTAGGGGTGAAAATACCTAAACACTACCAGTGTTACTAATTCATTGTTTATCCGCATGAATGTGGGAAATCCCTAGACCTGAGTCCATACTACAAGTACCTAATGTATTTACTGATCTATTTATACAATATGAATGCTTTGATTTCAGGCATTATACGTCACCTACTAGGATAATTATTGATAATTGGAGAGGCTCTCTTGATGAAATGTCATATAATATATCCCTGTGGGGAATGGTTTTCATAGTCATGATGTATGTGATGACCATCTTTGAGTCTTATACTCCATATCAATTCACAAAAAATGGCAACGTCCAAAGGTTTTCTTCCCTCTCCACAAAAAAAACATTGGTGGGGATCTTGATATTAGGATTATCCACCAATTATGATAGAAATTAGTTCATGAGGATACTAATGGTAAGATTAGGATCCCACATACTAGAATCCTTGTCCACCCAGATTATTATTATTCAGTGTATTGGGAGTAATTTTACTTTAGTGATGTGATTAATAGACTAGTTCATCACGTAGAAAAATCATGTGCTTTACGAACCCCATTATTAATAGTAATAATGGTGCTGATTTAAGATTCGAGAAAGCCTTAGAAGATGCATTCTCATTCTAGAGACAACCAACCCATTTGTGTGGGATAATATTTCACTGAATATGGATATTCTATATTATCAACATATGATATTCCTTTTGGGGAGGTGTATATAGGGTTTATTACTCTATTACTTCTTCATCAATTTATCGGGTTCTTCCATATTATAGCATACACTATCTAGAAGTTACATAGCACATACATAGTGCAGCATTGTCGAAAATTAGACTCACACCATGATTATCATGAATCTCAAGATGAATTTTTATGACCATGAACATTTTCTCTATCTTTCTCACATTTTTTTGGTGGGTGTATTTGACCTCAAAAAATTATATGAAATTATACAAAATATAAACATCTTGAACAAAGTGTTTGTAATAGTGATAGGGGATTACATGATCTTGATGATGGGACTCCATTGGAATAACTAAGGATGGGACCATCGGAGGCACTGGAATATAGTGATCAGTTCATAAATAAGATTCATGCCCAAATGGATGTTGTGACCTCACCTGTAGAGATAAATGATGAGATCTTTACTCTCTCAATTTTTAACACATTGGAGGAATCAAACTCACTAGAAACCACTTGGAAATGACGTCATGATCTTTTTTACTTTTATTGAAACCATTCACCATTGAGAAGCAATTGAAGAACAAGGGAGGGAAGCCCTTAATTGGAAAATCAACACCTCACATCAAAATCTTTCTGAGTTTTCCATATTAGTCCATAAAGTTTTATTTTATTGTGAGAATAAATGTATTTTTTTTGAATCCTCAAAGAGGTTCTGAAATGTATTGATCCCCCATTTTATATTATTAATGAATAAATAGTCTAAACTAAATATATATATATATATATATATATATATATATATATTCTAATTTAGTTTAATCATTACATGCATAAAATTTTATCGATGTTGTGTTTTATGAATTTTCATCAATACTGATACATAATATAATATCAAGTAAACATGAAATACTATATTTGAATATTTAAATCCTTAATGATAATTATTGATAAATTCCCGTCAATTACCACTAACATAAGATTCATAATTGTTGTATCTAATCCAGTTTACTTAATATTATCTTATTCACAAAAGGATTATTTACTTATAACATATGTGTACCAGATGGAGAATGATCTATCATTTCAAGAATGTCATGTATTTCTCGAGTTCAACATGATTTTTTTGAAGGAATATGATGTGAACTAAAATTTTTAAATCATTTTTCATTATATTAAAGTAATTTTTTTATATGCATCATTAAGGGGAATACATAGCTGGATAATAATTGGACTTTACTCAGGTCAACCACTTATGGGTTTTCTTCATTACATGATTTGTTCCATTTCTATTTTATGAGGTCTTAATATTTCTTGGATCATAGAATGTGCATGACTTATGAGTAATGACCCAACATTTTACAGGATTTCATTGTCTAATATTTAGCATTGTGATTATCATGTCTCTTTTGGTCCTACATACTATACCATTACTATGTATTATTATATGTTCTTCTAGTTTAAACCTTATATTTATATATTTTTGAGTATTTATTATCAGAACATCTATTGATGGTAGTTTAGGGTATTTCATCTTGGACCTTGAATTTCTTTAGTTATGTTATTTTATCAAACAGATTATATCACTAGAAATATGTAATATGAGCATCAACATTCTTTGTGTGTTTTAATTTCTTGAAGTAAGGACTTATTCCATGTATTTAAACTTCATATCGTAAATATATAGATATAATTCATATTTTAAATTCATTCTTCTATGAAATAACATAATATGTTGTTTAATGTATTTATTCTACTACATCATTGGAGAATATGAAATATAGAACGTACATTACAGTGACGACCCAAAACAGTATGTGGTTCTATATTCCATCATGGCATTGTTGGGGAACATGAAGATAAATGTTTCCTTTATTGAAAACATGATATGCCTCTGGTTGGTAGGTCAAAAACCTTATGTATTGATTTTGTGGTCAAATAGAGGATCCCCCACTATTTTCATTACTAATATAAGATTTTTAGGTTTATTATTTGTGAAGTGTGAAACACTAGGGAATCTTTCCCCTCTTAGAAATAACAAATATGCATTGAGTGAATCACAACCAAAAAGTGTGTGTCGAAAAATATTCGATAAGGAAGGCATCAAGTGGGTGACCCATAACTCATTGAGGTTCTAGGGTCTTCAATAATGTTACCAGAATCATAATTGTTGGGGTTAATTTCTTGTAAGGAGTATATTCCTCATTTTGTATTTCCAAATACCTTATGCGCTGCTATAAATTTCAAACAATGATGTCCCACCATTTTCAAGGGTTATAAAATATTTTATAAGACTCAAATGTCCATATGATGACGTTGGTTTTGGAGGAAAAGCTAAACATTATGGGATTTTGAACAAAGAGAATTTTTTTGAAATTAAATTATGAAGCTCATGACCTAAACATCATGGGTTTGTGTATTAAGGTATGAGGAATCAATAAGAAAAAAAATAGATTGCGACATTCCATCTTTGATAAAGGGTACAAAAATGGTGATGTAACATTGGGGAGGTCGAATCTACATGAATATTTTGGTTATAAGGGCTATAAATCATAGTCCCATGTATTCGATTCATGACTATGATATGAGAAAATCATGACAAGAATGTACCAAAACACTCCAAGGTGTTGATTTCTTATATGCCGATGTTAGGGATCACAAGGCTTATAATGCACTTTTTATGATGTGACCCATTTTTTTGATGACCATAGGAACATTTGTATGTGAAATAGACATACATGCATTTTTATAAATATGGTCTATTTATGTATTTTATTTCTTCCACGGTCCATGTATGGTTTTTATAAATCTGATTCACTCAAATCATGAAGGCTGACATATTGAAAATGAAATATTCATGAAGGGTTCAAGCACCCTAAAAGCTGTTTTTCTACCTAGTGAACATGTTATCGTGGTCTGAGAGGTATCTAATAATTGTACTAAATTCTTACCAAACCATGGTGGTCCAGCAAACATGACTTGGGATTTACTAGGGCTACAAAGTGGGCTCTATGAGCATTATTCATCATTTATTTATTCTCTAATTATTGGCTAAACTCTGGTTATGAAGAGTAAAACATGTGAAGACTTTAATTGTTACCAAGATTACATGTATGGGTTTTCATCTTGATCAGTTTTCTGTCTCTTTCATTAGTAATTTAATTTCTTGTGATTTTCATCAAAAAAGTATATATTTTAATGTCATGTATATTTGACAAATGTTCTTGTATTTTTTGGTCACAACACACATTACCCAATAAGAGGGGAATGTTACAAAGGATATTAATTATGATTCCAAGGGGTAAGAGTACTCCATCATCATTTAGAGCGGGATATGAAAATATTGTAATGTTTGGATTCATATAATCATGTCATCAGTAATAATATAGAACAATCATGATAGGGATAGAACACAACGCCCTTAGGTGTTGGGTTTATGACAACCCTGCTTTTATTACAATCTTAAACATGATTTTCTACATAAAATATTCACTTGATACAACATGGACGATCGAGAGGTATAGTGTTTTTGAGGATTAGTATCATTACATAACAACTTAAAACATGAAATACAACATCTTTATTGAAAAAATCCTTTACATGACCACTACATTCCCTGGTACTTAACATTGCATGGGATACCCTGAGGACATGCATCAGAAAAGGGTGAGGTATAAAGCCCAGTAAAAGAATAAAAACGGAATACATGAGGAGTAAAACACATTTTAGACTATAGTAATATCAATAGAGAACAATAGAAACATAATAATAAAGGCATGATAAAGCATGATAATCATAACATGGAAATGTGGCAACAACAAGTAACATGGAATTAGCATGAGCCAAGGCTCATTGCACATGGAGCCTGAGTAAATTATAATTGCACATGAAGCATGAGTAAACCCTCATTTCACATGAATTATTATGAGTCAACACTCATTGCACATGAAGTATCATAATACTATACTTTACCCAATGCATTGGAGCGCTATAAGGGCGCACCCTTCTTAAACATTTCATTTCATGCATAAGTGTGCCACATTGGTCATAAAACATGGATTCATAAAACATTATCATTTATTCCAAAATAAAGAAATGTGGTATTCATGCATGAAACTTTATAATAAATAAGTAAATGTTCATAAATTTGAATACCCTTTATTGAGAAATGGGCATGTTATTCACTACACAATGACATTGGCTTAGAAAATCGGTGCGATTTCGGCAGCGTAACGTGGTGACATAAGAATTCATAAAAATGGTTGATGAGAGAGAAAGGGGTTACTCATAATATTTACCTGTAATGTAAATTAAGTAGTTCATGTAGATAAATTTCCCAACAATTATAATGGAAATTAGATTCATGATACAAAAGTATTGCTTGAATGTAAATGAGGAGAGAGAAGTTCCTTTAGAATTTCGGTATAGTAACAGGTGTTCATGGAAGGCATTTAATAAGTGAGAAAGGGTCCCCCATCATTGAAACATAAATAAGGAAGTATGAGGGAGGTTAGAAATGATAACCCAACATTCATAATTGAAATTTAATGGGAAAAACAACTTAAAGAAAAATGGACAAAAACGAGAAAGGAAGAAAAAACCCTTACTTTGAAGTGTGCTTCCAAAGGCTTGAGAGAGGCTTGAGAGAGAATTATTGGGATATTGGGGCACCTTGGGAGGATTATATAGAGAGTAGTCTAGAGGTTGGAAGAACCATGAAGGCTTTGAGGGAGGAGGAAGTGGGAGCTTGGGTGGGTTTATATAGAAAAGGTGAGTGAATTATTTATTATTTAGGTTTGGGACCCCTTACATTAAACTAATCCATAACAAAAATCAACTCCTAGTTTTTTCCCTTTTTTTTGGAAAAGGATATAGGAAAAAAATATTTTATATGGCCAAATCCTGAACTTCTTGAAATAATGGGGTTTCTTAGGTGGAGGTGACTCACACTCCCATGGAAAATAATTTCAAAAGGAAATATTTTTTATAAGTCTTGAGGGGTCCATTAATGCTTTTTAAAAAAAATCAAACAAACCCAAAATCACATTATTGAAATGGTAAAACATATATTTTCCTAACATAAAGCTTATAGTATCTTATTACATCACTATTGGGTCATTATGATGTCATAAAACACATTATATATTTAAACGGTAATTAATTTTTACCCAAAAATTTGACTATCTCAGAAAATTATGAAAAATTCACCGTTTGATAAAATCGATGTCATGATTCCAGAAATAACATTTATTTCATCAAAATAATTTCCTAAATATGTTAATTTTCACTTTTAAAATAAAAACTGACATTTATTGAAAATTCAAGGGTTTTGACTAAAATGGCTTTCAAACTTTAATAAAAATTACAATTTCATTCATAAAATTAAAGATTATTTATTTTTAATAAAAATTAATTTAATAATAATAATAATATTTTATTAAAATATTATTTATTTCAAAAATCCATTATTTCTATTAAATATAATTCTTAATTACAGAATAACTAAAAAAACTATTTGTACTTTAAAAACTATTTACAATGTATTAATAATGTCAAGAAATTATATTCATTATTATATACAAAAATAATGTTCATGAACATAGTACTAGAGATTTGTTACATAACCCCTTAAAAAAGCCGCATAAGACCTATGGGTATGGTGTGCGATGGTGAAAAACTCTTGGGGTGGCTCAGATAACATCACTCGAGTGGTAATCTCTATCACCATCTACTTTTCCCATGGATGGACTCGTTCGAGATTGACATGGTGGAGAACAACATGGGCTTGTTCAAGAGCGAATCCCAAAGACACCACCTCTTTTCCAAGCTCCGACAAATGGTCTTCATATGGAGCAATTCTACTGGATGAGGCAATCGCTTCTTTTTTCTGAGTAAATTGGGTTTGTAAAAGATTTTTATTTATATTAATCATGTGATCACTGTTCAACCACTATAAAAGTAATGGTCACAACTCATTACATAAAACCAATGTAGTTTGACATTTTATAAAAACATTTTACATAAAGAGACATTTAATTAGATCAAGAGGGATTTCCATTAATGAAACTTTTGGTCATTACAATATTCCCCACTTAAGGAATTTCGTCCTCGTAATTTCCTTTTCCCAAACTAAAATAGATATGGGTAACTTAGCTTCATCATTTCATCTGATTCCCATGCCGCCTCTTTAAACCTGTGGTTTCTCCACAACACCTTGACGTGGGGCATCGCCTTATTTTGCAGAACTTTTTCTCTATGATATAATATCTTCACTAGTTTCTCCTCATAAGAAATATCATCCTCCAACTGCACCACCTCAGAAGAGAGTACATGTGAAGGGTCCGTAATATACTTCTTTAATAGGGATACATGAAAGACATCATGTACTTTGGCCTTCATAGGTGGAAGTTCTAGTCGATAGGCCACAGCCCAGACACATTCAAGAAACTCGATGGGGCCTACGTACCTTGGACTTAACTTCCCTTTCATTCCAAACCTCATGACCTTATTCCATGGAGATATCAGTAGAAAAACCATGTCTACAACTTTAAACTAAAGTTCTCATCGACGATTATCTACATAACTCTACTGTCGACTATAGGATTCCTTGATATGCTGCTGAATGGTTTTCACCTTCTCCACCATTTCCTCAACCATTTCTAGTCCAAGCAGCATA
This sequence comes from Viscum album, assembly GCA_963277665.1. Lineage (NCBI taxonomy): Eukaryota > Viridiplantae > Streptophyta > Magnoliopsida > Santalales > Viscaceae > Viscum > Viscum album. Next base: position 788,993,633 of record OY728140.1, read on the forward strand.
TGTTCACTAACCTCGTCACAACATGCTGGTGTTCTGCACCTTTTCCCATACAGGGCTTCATAAGGTTCCATTTGGATGCTCGAGTGGAAACTGTTATTATAAGAGAACTCAACCAGATGAAGATGTTGATCCCATCCTCTTTTAAAGTCCATTTAGCATGCTCTAAACATGTCCTCAAGTGTTTGGATAGTTTGCCCGGATTGGCCATCAGTTTGAGGATGATAGGTCGTACTGAAGTTCAGTTCACTATTCAGAGCATGTTGAAGACTCTTCCAAAACATAGAGGTGAATCTTGGATCTCAGTCAGACACAATAGATATTGGTACTCCATGCAGCATTACCACTTCAGTGATATATATCTGTGCCAATTGATCTAATGAGAAATCCTCCCGAATAGCAATGAAGTGTGCAATCTTTTTAAGACGATCCTCCACAACCCAGATTGTATTGTTTCCTTTGGTATTCCTCGAATGTCTGGTGACAAAGTCCAAAGTGATGTTATCCCATTTCCATTCTAGTATGGGAAACAGTTGCATCATCCCCTTATACTTCTGACTCTCTGCCTTCACCTGCTGGAACACCAAGCACATTGATGTATATTCAGCGATCTCCTTCTTCATATTATCCCACCAAAAAATTTCTCAGAGATCTCGATACATATTTGTGATCTATGGGTGAATAGAGAAATTTAAACTTTGTGCATCATCCAAAAGTTCCTTCTTTAGATTCAGACTTGATGGAACACATAGTCTTTTCCCAAATCGCACAATTCCTTCTTTATTAACATTAAACTCCGATGATTTACCTTTTTCGATAGATTCCACTTTTTCCTAAATTCCCACATCATCCTTTTGAGCATCCTTTAACCTATCCAAAGAGATAGTTTAGAAATAATTTATGAGAGAATTAATGATGTTCCCTTCTTTATGATTCTCATTTCCATCTTCATCAAGTCTAAGATGATTGGATCCTTCTAAATTCTCATCATTGATAGAATCGCTGGGTCCTTTCTACTTAGGGCATCTGCCACCTTGTTCAATTTCCCAGGGTGGTAATGTATTGAACATTCATAATCCTTAATGAACTCTATCCATATTCTCTGGCTCATATTAAGCTCTTTCCATGTGAATATATATTTAGGACTCTTGTGGCCAGTATATATCTCACATTTCTCCCCATAGAGACAATGTTGCTAGATTTTCAATGTAAATATCACCGCCTCCAACTCCAGATCATGCATTGGATAGTTTCTCTCATAGATTTTCAACTGCCTTGATGCATAAGATATCACTTTATCATTCTGCATCATCACACAACAGAATCCCTTCTTCATATCATCACTGAATACCACAAAAAATTCCCCCACTTGTCGGTAATGTGAGCATGGGCGCAGTGATAAGCCTCCTTTTCAACTCCTTGAAGCTTACTTCGCATTCATCACTCCAAGAAAAATTTACTCCCTTTAGAGTTATCATGGTAAGAGGGTTGGATAATCATGAGAAATTTCTCATAAATCGTCATTAATATCCAGCTAACCCCAAGATGCTACAGATATCTGTTACTGATGTTGGCCTCAACCAGCCCTCAATTGCATCTATTTTGGAGGGATCCACAGATATCCCATTGTTTGTGGTGATATGGCCCAATAATGATACTTCCTTCAATGAGAACTCACACTTGCTATACTTTGCATAAAGCTTTTCATTGCGAATAGTCTCAAGTATAGTTCTTAAATTATCCTCATGATCCTCCATGGTTTTGAGTATATTAAAATATCATCTATAAAGACTACCACAAATTTGTCAAGGTAATCTCTGAAGACTCAATTCATCAAGACCATGAAGATTTCTGGAGCATTAGTGAGTCCAAAAGGCATTACTATAAATTCATAGTTCCCATATCTTGTCCGAAAATCAGTCTTGGGGACATCTTACTTCTTCACCCTTACTTGATAATATCCCAACTGTAAATCTACCTTAGATAAGTATTGTGCTCTGTGCAGTTGATCGAACAAGTCATCGATCCGTGGTAGAGGATACTTGTTCTTTATTGTGATTTTTTTATGTTCATGATAATCGATGAAAAGCCGCATTGAGCTACCCTTCTTCTTGATGAAGATGACTGATGCACCCCATGGTGAAGCATTTCAGTGTATAAACCCTTCATCCAGATTCTCCTGTAGTTTTTTTCAGATCTTCAAGCTCCATGATAGCCATTCTATATAGAGTCTTGGATATTGGTAGAGACCCTGGTATATGTTCAATTGATAATTAAACGTCTCTTTTAGGAGGAAGACCAGACAGTTCCTCGAGAAACACATCAGAAAATTCACTCACAATAGGCTTTTCCTCAAGGGTGTTTTCTTCCTTGGACTCAATAATCTGAGCCAGATACGTGTTCTCATAGGGCACTAATATCCATGCTTGAGATGATGGTTCTAAATGAGATTCAACTTCCTCCTTAAACTTGTAAATAATCAGGGGTCGATTCTCTATATAGAGTGTGATTTCCCTCTCCTGAAAATTTATGTTTGCTCTATATAAGGAATGCCAATCCATGGCACGAATTGCATCAAATTGCACTAGAGGGAGTATGATGAGGTTCTCTGAGAAATTCAATCCATATATTATAACAGCGGAGGACTTATATTCATGGGATGAAATGATTTCCCCATTTGTTGTACTCATTGAAATCTTCACTTCCACGATTTTTGGTGGTTCTATGATTGTTATACTAAACATTTGAGATATAAAGGAATGCATAGAACTTGAACCAAAAAGTACATTCTCTATTCTTGAATGAATAACTAGCGTACCTGTCACCACTTCTTTTTTGGTGTTCACTTCATTAGAAGTGATGGAAAAGTCTCTTCCTTGGTGCCTTGGAGGATGTTGGTTGCCTTCGAAAACCCTTAGATTAGGGAACTGATTTGAAAAATGCCCTGGTTCTTTGTAGTTGTAGCAATGAACAACACGTTGAGGCTCGAACAGATTGTTCCTCTCCTCTGTCACAGTCGTGGGTCTTTCTTGCTGACAGTTAACAGCTTGGTGCCCTTCTCTTCCACACCTAAAGCATTTCCTCATCCCCTTGAGGCATTTTCAGGGTTCGTCTTTCCGCACTTTTGGAAAGTGGGGTCAAAGATCTTCTTAGGACCATTGGATTTATCCATCAGACTACCATAATTGAATTATACCTTACGCTTCTTATCCCCATGATACCCATGTGATTCCCCGATCTCCATTTCAACCTTGAGGGCACATCATACAATTTCCTCATAGCTGTCGAAGTCACAGATCACAAATGCTTTCCACAGGCTAGGCATCAGCCCACCAATGAAGCGTTCAACCTTGCATTCGGGGGTAACAACAAAGCCGAAAGCGTATCGTGCAACCATTTTTGCCTCGTACGCTCTAACAGATTCTTCATCTTTTTTGCTTTAGGGAAAGGAAGTATATTTCCATCTTAAGCCAGTGGGTGCATGGAAATATTTATTGAAAAAAATCATCCGGAAATCCATCCATTCCAACGCCTTGATCTCCTCCTCAGGCTTCGTATTTTTGATCAACGTCCACCATTGATCATATTCACCCTCTATACGATAAGATCCCAGGATAACCTTCCCTAGTTCAGAACATTAAAGGATGGAGAAGATCTTTTCAATGGAGTTGATCCACTGTTCAGCGATCATGGGATCAGATAATCCACTAAAAGTAGGAGGCCTTTGTCTCATGAAGCTCTTGATAGAAACTTGTTCCTTCTTAGAGGGGTTTGGACATTCCTCATGACCCATGTTTCTATTCAATGCTTGAGTTAGCTGAGAGAGAAGAGTGATAATGTTCGCGATTCCCGCTCCCATTGGATTCAGCATCTCATTATAATAGTCATCACAGTGATCTTCACATCAGTTGTTAGCCTGAGTCCTCCTATTACCAACCATTGGATGGAATAAAAGGAAAGTGAGGGGGTAGCAAATAAATTGTAATCCAAAAACTAAGGTTGATGACTTACAAATAAACATTTATTTCCTTAACTCATGCGTCTATAGGCTTCAATCTACGATTTTCATGATCTACTTTATAACATATATTCTTAGGGGTATTTTTTTAATTCCCTTAATAAGCGTTCATAATAAGCTTGTGAATTTATCAAAATGTATCCCCCGGGAGTGTCATAACCAAGAGTGCAGCAAGGCCCATTGTCATGCACCAGTCCATGTTCGAGTCTAGCTCAAAAACTTTGTTTTTGGGTTTTACCCCTAGGATACATCAGTGCCAGAGCCGCCTCTACATGCTCGTATCCAGACAGGGATATATTTGTTTGATAAACCACTAACTCAGTACTTACCATAACTTAGGGATGTTTTTATTATACTTAGCCTTTTATCTAAGGAATTACTAGGGTTTTCTAATCCTAATCCCAAAAATAACTAAACCTATCCTCTGATACCAATTATGACAACCCTGCCTTTATTACATACTAAAATATGATTTATTAAATAAACTATTCACATGATACAACATGGAAGATCAAGAGGTCTAGTGTCTTTGGTGATTAGGATCATTACATAAAAACTTAAAACATGAAATACAACATCTTTATTGAAAACATCCTTTACATGACCACTACATTCCCTCGTACTTAACATTGCATGGGATAACCCGAGGACATGCATAAGAAAAGGTTGAGCTATAAAGCCCAGTAAGGGAATAAACATGGAATACCTGAGGAGTAAAATACATGGTAGAAAATAGGAATATAAATAGAGCACAAGATAAACCTGAATATAAAGGCATGATATAGCATGATAATCATAACATTGATATGTGGCAACAACACTTAACATGGAATTAGCATGAGCCAAGGCACATTGCACATGGAGCGTGAGTAAATTCTCATTGCACATGAAGCATGAGTAAACCATCGTTGTACTTTAATTACCATGATTAAACACTCATTGGAAGTGAAGTATCATGAAACTATACTTTACCCAATGCACTGGAGTGCTATAAGGGCACACCCTTCTTAAACATTTCATTTCATGCATAAGTGTGCCACATAGGTCATAAAACATGGATTGATAAAACATAATTATTTATTCCATGATAAATGAATGTGGAATTCATACATGACACTTTATAATCAATATGTAAATGTTCATAAAGGTGAATAACCTTGATGGAGAAATGGGCATGGTATTCACTACACAATGGCATTGGCTTAGAAAATCGGTGTGATTTCGGCAGCGTAATGGCATGACATAAGAATTCATAAAAATGGCTGATGAGAGAGAAAGGTGTTACTCATCATATATACATGTAATGAACCGTAAGGAGGTCATATAGATACATGTACCATCAATTTTAATAGAATTTATATTCATGATACAAAAGTATTTCTTGAATGTAAATGAGGAGAGAGAAGTTCCTTTCGGAATTTTGGCATAGTAACGGGTGTACATGGGAGGAATTTAATGAGAGATAAAGGGTCTCTCATCATTAAAACATAAATAGGGATGTATGAGTGTGGTGTGAAAACATAACCCAACAATAATAATTGAAATTAAAATGGCAAAACAATTTAAAGAAGATTGGACAAAAATGAGAAAGGAAGAAAAAACCCTTACTTGGAAGTGTGCTTCCAAAGGCTTGAGAGAGGCTTGATAGAGGCTTCTTGGGAGCATAGGGAATCTTGGGAGGATTATAGAGAGAGTAGTTCATAGGTTGGATGAACTCCAAATGATTTTAGTGAGGATGAAGTGGGAGCTTGGGTGGGTTTATATAGGAAAGGTGAGTGAATTATTTATTATTTAGGTTTGGGACCACTTACATTAAACTATTCCAATCCAAAAAATAGATCATGGTTTTTGACCATGGTTTTTGTAAAATAGGAGAGTAAAACAATATTTTATATGGTAAAAGTCATGACCTATTAAAATAATGGGGTTGCATATGTGGATGTGAGTCACACTCCCATGGAAAATAATTTAAAAAGACAAGATGTTTAATATGTTTTGAGGGGTCCATTAATGCTTTGTAAAATATGTCAAACAAACCCAAAATCACATTGTTTTAATGGTAAAACATATATTGGCAGAAAATAAAGATTATAGTTTTTTATTAAATCACTATTGGGTCATTATGATGTCATAAAATATATTATATATTTAAACTGTAATTAATTTTTACCCAAAAAATTGACTATCTTAGAAAGTTATGATAAATTCACCATTGGATAATTTTGACATCCTGATTCCTGAAATAACATTTATTTTATCTGAATAATTTTCTAAATATGTTAATTTTCACTTTTAAAATAAAAACCAACATTTATCGAAAAATCACGAGTTTTGAGAAAAATGGCTTTCAAACCTTAATAAAAATTATAATTGCATTCATAAAAATATAAGATTATTTATTTTTACTAAAACATAATTAAATAATAATAATAATATTTTATTAAAATATTATTTTAATAAATAATCCCTTAATTTAATAAAATAAAATTCTTAATTAAATAATAACTAAAAACACTATTTGTACTTTAAAAACTGTTTACAATATATCAATAATGACTAGAAACTATATTCATTATTATATACAAAAATAATGTTCATGAACATAGTATAATAAATCTATTACATAACCCCTTAAAACAGCCACATAAAAACTAAGGGTAAGGTGTACGATGGTGACAGACTCTTGGGGTGGCTCGGATAACATCGCTCGAGTGGTAATCTCTATCAACTTCCAATTTTCCCTTAGACGGTCTCGTTCGAGCTTGACATGGTGAAGATCATCTTGGGCTTAGTAAAGAGTGAAGACCATAGATGCCACCTCTTTTCTGAGCTTCAACAAATGGACTTCATATGGAGAAATTCTACTGGAAGAGTCCATCGCTTCTTTTGTCTGTGTAAATTGGGTTCTTTAAAGCCTTATATTTATACTAATCATGTGATCACTATTCAATGGATATAAAATTAACAGTCACAAATAATAACATAAAACCAAATAATTATGACATTTTCTATAAACATTTTACATAAAGTGACATTTAATTAGATCAAGAGGGATTTCCATTAATGAAACTTCGAGTCGTTACAGGGTACATCCCTGGTGATGTCAGGATCTGAAGCGTCAAAATTCATTGTCACATGGCCATGATTCGATAGGATGGTAGATATGAGAAATTTTATATTGATAGTATATTAAATCAATGATATAAATTTTACTTTGTAAAGGTATTGGATATTTTTAGAAATCCCATATTTCTCAAGACATGGTGTTCGATTTATGATCAAAAGGTACTAAAAGATGATTGTAACACCCCATAATCATTTCTGGATGGGGTCTGTCTGTTTTTGTCATTTTACCAGAAATTGTAATAGGTGGTGGAATGAAAATTTATATTTTAATAAGTGGAGTATTATTCCATTCCTTGGTGTTTAATGTCATGCAATGAGGATGTAGGAAACAATGTTAAATATTGGGAAAAATTTCATTGAGGGAAGGTTTCAATAGTCTTGGAATTTCAATGCATAGAGCATGATTGACCTACGTGTAGGATTATTGGTGGATATCCATACACCAAAGACTTTATTTTTCATATATATGATATGAACATGTGATCCTTATGTAGATATGACTTATGTTTAGAAAAAAATGAGCTTTTTTGACTCAATCACTTTTCAAAAATAGGTATATGTTGTTTATTTCCTAAATTTTAATATCATGTGGCTATGATAATCACTGCATAGGTCCAACCCATATGTAGTTACATATTAATTGTATTATTTAATATGTTTGGTATGAACCTAGGATCAAATATTAGGGTGTCTATATGTGTCTTATAATTTTAGGAATCAATCCACACATAGTTGTTGATTGAAATTTCCTTGTAAATGTATAATCCATACACAAGGAAATGAAAATTTATATATTTGTGATTTTATATATATGCTATAATTGATATATGGGAACAACGATGTATCCTATAAAGATAGGAATCAAGATTAATGTTGTTATAGAGTGAGAATATCATTGTACAAGTATGACCCAAACCCATAGGGGTAATTTATCTCCTTGATTGTTATATAAGGACCTTATATTGGTTATCCGGGAATCACTATATATATTGTGACAATAAGAATAAAAAAGTTTCTTCCTGAATATGAAACACGCAAAAAAGGTTTGAGCCATGTAAATAAATGTACATTATTCCTATTGATTGTTGTAGCGAGACCTAATATTGGAGATCAGGGCATCAGTACATACCCTCGAATGATTGGAATCAAGCAACATTTATTTCATGAGAGACCATACTACTTAATTTCATCCACAAAGGATATAGAATCCTCATTGGGAGAAGGTAATAATGTGATCGGTCCCATGAATGATGGTATGGGAGTCACCATGTATCTTTTTACGCAATGAGTCAAGCCACACGTAATTCTAGAATATATGTGTGGTGGGATACTAACAACAGTGATTGTGGTCCCCTCATGTGTGGTCTATGGAAATGAACAGTTTTATGTCATGAAAGTTACATCAATAGAATAGCTTAACATCAGGTAGTGAAGAATCATGTGTTTCATTTTAGGGTATTATATTCAAGACCCTGCTAACCCTACTGTGAACTGATATTCCTTGATCATGTGGAGAATCCTTCACCAAAATTACTATGCTCATATGAGATATTATTTATGTGGGTAAAAAGGAATGGATAATATTCCACCTTGAATAGGGGAAATTTGGTAATGTTTAGGTAAATTTTGTATTATAAGATTTCTCAGTGAAGATATAGGATCATCGTGTCCCTAAGCATCTCATTGGAATGAGATTAAATCACTATATAGTTATTAAAAACCCATTTAGATATAGTGTCTTATAGTAAGGATATCATCCTTTATGATAAATGTAATGTTGTAAGGATTATTTTTGTATCACAACATTTTCTATGATGGCAGGAACCAATGCAAATGTATTTCCTGAAACCGAGAATTTTTTTCATGTAGTAAGTTCAACATCAATGTAGTTTAATGTCGTTTATAAAGGATGAGGTTCACCCTTTGTGGATGAAAATGATTATTAGCGATATGTAGAGTTTTAAATCTTGTGGCGTGGAAAAATTCCATTTAGTTTAACTTCATGTGGTCAAGACATGATAAGATATGTAGTTTAGATTCTAGTTGAATAGACTTCTAGGAAATTTGACATCAAGTAGCCTTGAAATTATTTGTATAGTTTATAGTCATATGATTAGGATGTGTTTGTATAGTTTAACATCATGAGATTGAGAAACGTTTGTGTAGTTTAATATCATATTACTGGGATAAGATATAATTCTTTATGGAATCATTGTAATGTATTTCTTATGAAACATTACATTGTTGGGGGTGTGACATGATCCATGTCCATTGTTACCAATGAGTAATCTTCATTGTGATAGATATTATATATGAAAAAAATAACATCCAGTTTATGGTTTCATCTTTGGGGGTTTATTTTCTAGTATGATTGGGGTCCTAAGAGCCAATACAAATTCTCATTGGAGTAAGTAATGAAGGTGAAACATTTTATTTAAGGCTTACGAAATCTTATTATGATGGACATCATGGTTGTGCAATGAGTTTAACTATCAATCATCAAGAAATATAATTCATCCAACATATTTTGTGATTTCTTTTCCTCAATGAGAATTGAAAATCTATTAGAAGTTTGTGAAGTGGTAATTACATGGGTAACACCATTTCATTTCCATACCTAAACGTAAAGGGGTTTGATTGTGTATAAATATTTGTGGTGGTATGGTACAATCATAGAGTATGATGGATCTTGTTTGATCATTAATTGTTGTCTCTATTCACCAAATTATAGATTATATTTGACATAGTCCTATTTAATTTCTCATTCTATCCATTATCCACTTCATGATAGTTGAATGAGTGATTTGACTCAAATTAGTACTCCTAGTAAGTTTTTATTAACCCTATAGAATATTAGTTGGTGATGTTTTCTATTAATATTGTGTAAGGTTCATCAATCCTCATTATGACATGCAACTTCATGAAGTTGATGTTATTTATTTAATTTACATTTTTGAGAGATATATTCATATCCTCTTTGAATAATAATTCGATAAAATAGGATTGTTCTTAAACTACATGGATTTGGTTAGGGGATATAGGCCTACAGTATTGATTCACCTTAAAAATGACCTCGAATGATTAGTTGTGTGTTTAAACTCTATTATTTTATGGATGGCGGTTTCACAAATATGGAATGCATTATTTATATAGTGAATTCCATGTAGTCCTATATCATTTTTTCTATTAATAACTGATACTTCTAATTGGGTGGGATAGCCTATTCCTAGACTAATAAGCATTGCATGATCATACATTTTCTTTTTCCATGTTGTCATGAGTCTCTCTTTTGGATTTTCATATGAGGAGGATTTTTTCAATTCATTTCTTGTATAATAATTTCTTCTCAATCAAACAATCTCACATGATATTTTTTGTTTCTCGACATCAAATATGTTACCTTTCGACTCTTCTGTAGGGAGGACACCATTTTGGAGATAACCAACTAATGGATCCAAACATACTGGAGTGTAAATAGTTTCATAATTACTTGGGTCTATGTTGACTTGATTTATTTATTCCATGTCACAAACAATTATTAACAAGCCATTATTTTATGCATGTTGTGGACTAAAAAATCCTCGTGAATAAAGGATGGTTTTGTGTGAATGAATTATCTAATGGATCAATTTGAGAATTATATGATTGTGTAACATGATGTGATGTGGGTTCAAATGGGAACTATTCCATTATAAATCTGATGTGGACAATAATATGAAACACTTTATTTTTGGATGGAATATTCACAATTGATATGTTTTATCCCTTGCTCTTGAATCCCCTATAATGTTCAGGTATGATATTTTCAATTTTAGTTAATGATTTATGCGATCAATGTGGGTTGGATATTTGGACTCATTATTCATGCAACATTTGGATTGTGATAAGAGTCAAGGAACACTTCTTTGTATAGAGAAACAAATTCAATCTAGAATCCAGCTTGTTTGATTTTATGAAATTATTGGCTTTTGAGGATAGAAATTTGGGAGGTGCCATTAAAATACATCTCCAATTTCTTGGGAGTGTCAAGTTAATATATATAATCCTCTTCATTAAGATCTGCTTCCATTGTTATACATTTTGTGGTGGGATGTTTCTTGGGGAAATCCTCTAAGGGATTCACTTTCACTGAATTTTGTGGTACGAAATTACTATTGTATTATTGTAGAACAACCACTAATTAAGCCACATTCCATTCAAACATGAGAAGGCCAAATATACAATTGTGAAAATAAAAAAAATTGACTTGGTGGACTTCATGGTTCTACATGTAATGTATTAACATTTTTACTATAATGATGGGTGTGAGTTAGTTATTTTCAACATGATGGTCGTAGTCCATATCATTATTCGTAATTGGTTTTATATAGTATTCTCATTCCACATGTAAATTTCATGTGCAAGAACATATCGAAGTGATCATTCAATGAAATAAACATATAAGATGATTTTTTTCCTTCCACTCGCAGTATCATCGATGATGGGTGTAGTAGGTATTGTTTGAGACTCTCAAAGGCTTCATAGAAGTCACTATCACATCTATAAGTTATACCCTTATTCATGAACATTGGGAATGGGATACATTATATGGCCAGGTTTTCTATAAAACGCCCAATATAGTAGGGGTTTCATTAGATTCCCCAAAATTCATCGCTAATTTGAGCGAGTGAAATCACTAGAATTGCATTTGTATTCTCATTTTCAAATTCAATGCTAATGTGGAAAAACATAATATCGAAGAACATTCTTGATGTTACCATACATGAAAATTTCCCCATATTCATCTTCATAATATTATTTTTATACTTTTTAATGTCTGTTTGATTGTCCTTGATGTTATCGCACCTCTGTCGAGATTTAAACATTACGTCGTCAAAATAACATATGGATATTCACCCCAAGAAAGAAAAAAAATATTATTCATAGCTCGTTGATAAATATAAAGTATTTTTCTTTATATAAAGGGAGTGAACTAATAGGAAAAGTACCCATAGGGTGATATTAACATGTTTTCTTCCATATATTCGAGAGCCATCATTATCTCATTGTACGCTCAATACCCATTCATAAAAGAATTGTCTTGGAATCCAGTACATTAATCAATCCAAGGTTATGTGATTGAAAATGGTTATTCACCCTTTGGGGAGTGTCAATTATGATCTCTAAAAATGATGTAGACTCTAATCAAACTATTCCTTTTCTTTTCATATACTATGTTACTGATTCATCTTTGGTATTTATATGATAAAAATGTTGGTAATAATCATTTTTTTACATTTTCCCCCACATTGGTAGCAAGAGATGGGTGAATCTCCCTAGATAACCACATAAAACCTCGATTATTATTGGGTATGAAGAGATGGTTTGTAGCAAAATCTAGATTCAATTTTGAAATTTAGGTATAATTCCATGTGAACATGAATTTTTGTTTCATTATAAATTAAATATAAATCTATTTCTCCTCAAGATTTTAACAGTAAAAATAACTGTTTGGAACATGTATTATTATATTCAAATATTTACCTTCCAAATATCTTCAATGGAGGAGGATATTTATTCGTTAAATGAGGAAGAGGAATTCATGAGGTTATCCTTTTATTTTTACAACTTTGTGTCTATGGAATAATTTTCACATGATGCCAAAAATATAAGGGAATGTCTATAACTTTTGAGATGATAGAGGATATGGAAGAGACTTTTTCACCACTTATTTCTAGAATAGTTATATAGATAATATCGATATTTTTTTATTTTACACTGTTATTGGGGAAATAAAAATCATGGACATCTGTGGTAGATTTTATTTCCTCAACACGATTTATGGGAATAACAAATCACTATTAAGAATACTACATGGGTCTATATGGGCTATTCCTAAGATGGTTGAGTCTACAACCGGTATATTTTTATCAACCTTTAGTTGTTATCCTTCACTTTTATTGAACCCCACCTCAACATATATGGCTATCCATGTCTTGAAGGAAATAAAATCAACATTTAATATCTCAAACATTCCATCATTGGGATATTTCAAACATTGATGAAATGTTGAATGTTTTACCACTGGGATATGAAGGCTGGGAATTTTTAGAAGGACATTTAATTTTGTGTCATTATAGATAACCATGTACTCTTAATTAAATGTGAGAGAGCCAAATCATGTTTTGAGATAGATCTTTCTAAGAGGCCATTGCTCACACTTATCAGAACATTTAATGGCCATCCTAGTGTGGGATAAAAACACTTATCTATATCCCAAACATTGAGTGGATTGAATCAATATGAGACTGATCTTGAAACCATTATCAATCAAGAACCCTTTTGTTATAGATATTATCGATTCTACCGAAATCATATAGTGGTATGATGTGTCCCAAGATGACCAATTTCATAATTTTTCTCTGTGAATGAGATGGCAACCTAACATTTTGATATCATGGACAATGCATGATAAAATTCAACTTTAGCGTCTTTTTTCCATGAAATCCTTTGAGATCTGGTGGGATTTATCTTATTGTTCCATAATTTGTATTAAAAAATGGAGCACCTCCATGACTGAGAGCATGATAGAGAATACTGGTAGTTGTTTTTGGATTTCATAAATTTCTCATAGGTTGGTACCTCTCAAGATGGGGTTTATCTTTATTATTTTGTATATGATATATTAAATTTGTATATGATTGGGATAGTTCTAGTAAAGAGTTAAATAGATCATTTACATATAGTGGTGTAGGTTGAGCCGATCATCCCCATTTTAGAGGATGGTCAGATAATCAATTCCCTACCAGCCGATAATGTATGATGACTAGGTGTTGATGAACGATAGAGGGTTCTGGAAAAAATCAACGTTGCTTTTAGAATATTAAGTGTTTTTTACATTGGAATCATCAATATATATTTCCTTTCTATGGATGTGATTGAAATATTGGGTCGAACCATGCCCACTCTCTCCTTTGTTTCCTTGGATCATGCTCTTTCAGCATTTAGCTCTCCTATTAGGTATGGGGAACTGATACTCAGAGTAATATTAATTATCAAATAATTGGTATACTATGTGAATCATGTTAACATAACCAAATATGAGATCTTCAATTGATGAGGGTTTATTTTTGAGGGACATTAACTATTTCATTATGTTTAATTGATTAAATATTTAAGATCATAAGTATACGGAGGAGGTGAATATGACTATTAATCTTCTGTCTCCTTGTATGAATGATGGTCACATTCACCTTCATGAGGAATATTCAATTTCACCGCTCTAGTTAAAGGAGATGTTATTGATATATAATGCTATGTTCTAAGGTTGGAATGAGAACAACTAACTATCATTAGAATCATTCAATTGTTGATCTTATTTCGAGGACTGGTGGAATATTTTTTCATATCAGCTTCTACATCGATCAGGGTAACGATTACGCAATTCACCTTTGACATAGCATTATAAAACTTCACGAATCAAGACACAACCCTTCTTTGGAGGTCTCATTTGAATATGAAGCATCCTAGATATTGTGACCCGAACATATATAGAAAGGTATGTAATTTGGATGATTGGAGAGGTTTTTTGCATTTGGCATCCTAGGATGCAGAATATTGAGCATGTTATTTTCTATAGATTCCTGAAAATAACTGATGAATTTTTCATTTCTAAAGTATTGTGTTTTATTCATCCATTCATCAAATCTCAGGTCTTTTTTATCTCATTTATCTTTTATCCAATGGAGATTATATTATTATTAATACTTGATTGGAGGTGTTGGGAGGTTTGGGACCTTATTAGGTGATTTAGTTGGCATTGTCACTAGTTTTAGGGTAAAAACATCATTTTATGCCTTGTTGATCCATTATCAAATGATGAGGGAATGAGTCAATACATATCTTAGTTCAATTAAATGATGTATTCCTAATGATTTTATATTTCTACAATCTCTAAATATACACCTGGATATTTCATTGGCATCACATCTGTCAACATGTCATCACAGATATTTTCAAAATTATTTTCTATTAGTTTCCCTAAATAGGTATGGAACCAAGTGAATAGTTTAACACATTTCAATTGACTATGAATTTAGACACACATTCATTTTCCAATTTCATGTAGTTTATCTGGTCTAGAATCAATTTTTTTTGTAGAGTTGAAATGATAATATGATATTCTGGGAAGGTCTCCTCATCATGTTACTAATACCCCTCGAAGACTATTGTACTAAAAAAAAGTTTGACATATCAATGCCTATAAAAAAATATCATCTTCGTCATCTCTAGTTAACCTTGAGGTCCCTTCAATAGAACACATCCGGATATGAAGTTTGTGAGATATTTCTAGAGGTCATCCATGACATCATAGGTGAATAAGGTTGAGTTTATGAAAATGGGTGAGTGGAAAAGCTTCATCAACCCATTCATGATATTTATTTTTCTTAGGCTGCATAGGTGTGTGTTTCCCTTACGTGTATTTTATTTCATATGGAAATGGAATAAATGATTTTGAGTTGTGCTATACGTACTGTCTTCTGAGCTCCATTCCATCTATAGAGAGTGGGTGTAGTTTGATAATGGGGACATGATTTCATTTACCACTGATTCTCAATTAGTTATAATAATGAATGATTCCTATAGAGAGAGATAGGTTTTCACCATAATAGAGGGATATTGTGATCATTTTGGACATCCTAATTTATATAAATTTGATCCCAGGATTTGTAACCATTGAAATTCTGATATTCCACTCTATCATGATGATTACATTTTTATTGATATTTGGGAAGTGGAAAATTCTCCTCAGCCTAAATAAGATACACAGTGGGAATGTCTCCCAAAGTATCTCCCTTTTGACTTTATAAATATCGTGTATCTCATTTTCATAGTGGCCCAACTAATCCACCCAGGAAGTAATTTCTTTTTTTTCGTGTGGAGGATTGGGATATTTCCACACCCACCAATTTTTCGTTGGTACTCTTATTCTATATAGGTGGGAATTCTATATTCTGATGTACCGAGTTTTGGATCATCCTATTTTTATTGGTATGTATAACCTTATGGGGTGCATCTAGATCCTCCTATCAACATAGATTTTCCATATTATGTCCCATTTCATCTATATATTTATCCAAATTATTAGTTTTGTTTAATGTAATGACATTCATAGTGGCTTATCTAGCAATTGTAGTTATCCCATTACACACAATGCAACATAATGATTCTACATTTCCTTTATTAGGTTCATTTTTCAAACCCTATTCCATATTAGTAATCATTGGATTATGAAACCATTGCGTTTTGATTGATTTTTTCCATTCAATCCTCGCATATCTTCTTATGAGTAGTTACCATTAGGGATTGTTTTTCATGATTATCGAATAAATCCACAAAAATATTATTTTTTGTTAGGGTCAGAGGAATGGATGGGATGATTTCTTTTGATAGTATATTCCCAAACTAGATAAGTTTTATTCTCTCAGTGGTGATTATGACGATGATTAAAATCCCCCAAAACTGTTGGTATGTAACTATTCATATCCATAGTTGGAATATATTGATCTCATCATCAATGACATGATGCTTCTAATCGAGGATTTGATGTCCCAGGGGATGGGAATCGAGATTAAAATTCATCTATCCTAGTGTCTTGTGGTGGACCTAGTACAAAAATTGATTTTCCCATACACACTCAGGGGATAATGATCCATATGATGGTGATTGAGATATAAATTACTCCATCCTAATTGTTTGGGGTTGTTTTAAACAGATTTTGATTTTCCTTGGATCATCTAATGTTTGGTGATCCAAGGTTTTAAGGCTATGTTAGATATTCCATTGGTCTAGTGGGCTTCATTCTCTCTTGGATGTCTACTACTATGGCCACTATTGAGTCATCATTATTTGGGGCAGCTGTGCTCATGTAGTATATGGGCGTCATGGTGGCACGTGGTGGAATTGAAATAGTAATTTTTATGGCTGATTGAAAGACTTTATTCTGTGTATTGAATTCATTTCCATTATTTAAATGGGCCATGTTCAAAGGCAATTTGAATGTCCTCTCCCTTCATTTGTGATATCTTTGAACCAATAAAGTAGGGGAAATTCATTTTAGTGACCAAATCGATCATGAATGTTTTTGGTCCCCGGAATTTATTAGAGGCATTAACATTACAAGACACCATATCTATAGAGTTCTGCTAATCCAGGGGTGTGTTAAAGTGTAAAAATCTATACATTATTGATCATTAAATTTTGTATCAATATAAGGATTCAATTATTATTTTCTAAAGATTTTTGATGAAATTTATGTAATAATGATATAGATATGTGTTGTGATTAACTGATTTTAGTTCCCAGGATTTGGGGATGACAACTATGTCTAGATAATAGTAGAGTATCTTCATTGTCTTAAGGTTCCCCTAATA
Organism: Viscum album; assembly: GCA_963277665.1. NCBI lineage: Eukaryota > Viridiplantae > Streptophyta > Magnoliopsida > Santalales > Viscaceae > Viscum > Viscum album. The sequence goes on from OY728140.1 coordinate 789,011,186, forward strand.
TCATGGATATGGTAGGTGTATTGTCTTTAATTAATGATGATTTTCCCATATATTTTTCAAGAGAATAGTAATACACACATTCTATAGATCATTTGGTATCTCATAATCATATGTGGTGTGGGACTATAACCTAGTGGAGTGGTTTTTTATAGATAACTCTATCCATATGTTATTGTTGGATTTATCCTCATTATACATACATGCCTCCATATAGTCAGACAATTGAAGATTATTCATGATGTCACATAATAACAAGAGTGGAATATTATAAGAAATTGATGGGAATCTATATTTGGTTGACCCTGATGTTTCGATCACCTCTCAATATGATTCTTTTTGTTTTGAGAACATATATATACTAAGGATTCTGGGGAAGGAGGGGCTCTATATGTCCATAAGAGATATCATTATGGGATTATTTATTATATTGAATGTTAGAAGTAGAGTCTATGTGATCTAGTTTCACTCTGTCATGGAGAGTACTATCATGGTAATGACCACATTATATTTAAGTTGAAGAACCGATAGACCCTTGGGTAGTTTAGAGCATTTCTTGAATAACCTCAAGGAAACAAGCATGGACAATATTGACAATAAGATCTGTCTTCCATGTCTTTTTTTGTACATTCTAACCATCATTTTTTAATTTTGTATAGACATGAGCCTATTGTATGATATATTTTTTAATATAATGTGAACCATCTAGTGTTGTGGGTGTTTGAGCCCACTTTTGAAAAGCTGTTGGAATATTCCCGTGACCATCACTCATATTCAAATGAGAAAATCTTGATCCATGTTCCATACTCACATGGTGAGACACATTTAGAATTGGGATATGAGCCTAATCCTGAGTATCTAGAGCATACCCCTAACTTTTAGTGATAAGAATATGAGCTTTTCCTGAGGCATGTTTTTCTCTCACATTGTCAGCCCCAGTAGGAATATGAATATAGTACCAATAAGAATGTTCATTCCCCATAAGAATATGATGAAGGACCTCAAAAATGGGTGGTGTAATTTTAGCCTCTTCATGTATAAAGTCCAAAAAATTACATGTAATTATTTATAATTAAATTGAATTATTACGAGTCTATGAAAACTAAAGACATGTGATTCCAAGGCCCCAAGAGCCCAAAATTAATTTTTTGAACTTTTTATTAAGTACATTCAGAAAACATATGGGAACATATTTCAATCTTTTGAACCAGTGCTTGTATTAAAAATCAGGGACACCATGGGATTTGTTACACCAGGTTTCACAAAATGGAATCTAAACATTGTTTGGAAAAAGTCATATAAAAAAATTATATTTCTAATCTTTGGAAATGAAATAATAAAATTAAAAGATAACTAGAGGTTGTTTTATTTTTTAGTTTTTCATTCATTGAGTAGTCATGGTGGGACCATAGTTCATCATCAGACATTAAATAAGAGACTTTTAATGTCTTGAACCTCTCATTTCTTTGGTTTTGTAATGACAAACTTTGTGTGTTTAATTCACTTATAAATTACAGTTAATTAATGAATCATAATATTAAAAAAACATGGGAAATTATTAAATTTTTTAAACAAAGTTGGGCATAGGTTTTGGTGACTCATGAGAGGAATCTCTGAAGATGTGCTGGTAGTATCTTCTACCAGTGTAGAATGGAGCTTCGATGACCATTGGGGGATTTGAAATGAATAACGTTGGGTGATGAAAAACACTTTAGAAAATAGGTTCATCTCCCTCATCAATATCACCTTACAAAGAATACGAGGTAGGGGATAGTCTTAAACTATTTCAATATGTTTTATGAATTCATATTCTCTTGATGATGATGGAACTCTCCCCTTATTATAACACTAATGCGGTGGGTGCGTTCCGAACCGAAGATGGCTCAGACCCTCTGCCATGTGTGCTTTGGTTGCATTATTCATGGGTGACCAACCAAAATAGAAGAAAAACTAAATCGGGAGACAATTAGTGATCGAAGAATCTTTGGAGGCCCATTGGCGTAGTCAGAAAAGAAAACAGACCTCTGGTGCTTAGCAAGAGGCCTAGTGTTGCTCTATTGGTGTGGCGGTGGCGAAAACTAGAGGAGGCGGTGGCCTGCTCTTGCTGACCGCAAAGAGGAGGCGATGCCTTAAGGCACCGTTCCAGACAACGGTGGATGGTCGACGCTACCCGCGTTGATGGAAGTAGAATTGCTTTGCAGGAGGACCATAGCTCCAAGCCCTGGCGGAGGGCCGACCCACACACCATAGGTCCCATAATTGAATTCTCCACATGGACCGTCCAAGTGGAGCGAAAATAACTAGTGCCGCTGATTGAATATCCAAACAAACAATAGTACATTCGGTAGGGGAGGTGTGCCCCAAACCCATCAGGCGGGCCAAGATGGTCTATTGGGCCAACGGGCCGTGCTTCGTCAGATGGGCCAGGCCTAGTTTCTCTTAAAGGGGCATATCACCTAAAACAAACGTCTATTTGAAAAAAATTATATGGAACTAGAACCATTAGGACATGGAAATCCTTTTGAGATATAGCACATTGATTTTGGAAAATATTGTAGTATGGCTGGGTTGGAATAAGATCGAATCCACACGAGCCCTCGACAGTAAAATGCCTATAAATTTCAAACCAAGCATCCGATTGATGCAGCGTCTATTGCATTGGAACCCTTACTACATAGAGGTTAATAATATTACAACTTCATTGGAATCAATAGTGTTTTAGGTAAAATAAATTTCTTTATGATAGGATCATTCCAAAATATAGTGTTCTTAGTGCCTGAATCCAGTGGTTGGCTATGGAATGATGAAGGAAGATATATCCTATGTGGGTCAGCTCTTGGTGATTCTATGTGGGTAAGCACATAGTGATCCTGCATGTGTCAAAAACTATCTATCCTCCATGGGTATGCCCTTAGTGTTCATATATGGTTAAGCACTTAGAGGTCCTCCATGGATCATCACTTAGCGATCCTCCTTGGGGCAGCACATAGCGATCATTCTCTGGTCATCACAATGTGATCCTTCATGGGTCACCACCAAAAGAACCTCTACAGGTCAGTACCTTACTATCCTCTATGGGTCATCACCTATATACATTGAGAGGTTCAGAAGAAAAATCCTCTCGATAGAATAAGATGATATAGATTTATAAATAATCATCCTTATTCTTGTTCTTTATGTTGTATACCTGGTTTGAGCTGAGTCATTACTTGTGCATTGTGATAGGGATCATACATTGTTGTTTTTCTTTTATGGAAATCTAGGAGACCTTTGGGGGTCTTTGGGTCCCTAGTGTGTATTGTTATACTCACCCCCGCATGGGATTCACCCGCACCTTGTTGTGTCTAGTGTAAAAGACAGATATCATTGACCGAGACTTGGGAGCTAGGACTAGATGGTGTACAAAGGCGACCGATTGGCGTGGAGAGCCCAAGAGATGAGATTTACCTACACTATAGGTAGGGTCCTTGGAAGATGATATCAAGAGAAGTTTTCCCCTTTTTGTACATTCTTTCCATTTGGGATTGTATAATAGACCCCTTATAAGCATTAGATACTTTTACACTCAGTGACAGTTTTTTGTTATGGTCCTATCTTTCTACTTTAATTGAGTTTTACCGGTGCATAGTGTTCCCTGTTTGTGTGTGTACAGGTTTTGAGGCAATGCCTTCCCATTTTATGGATATTATTTTCTGGTGATAGTCGCCATCCCATGGACAATGGAAGTAAGGCTTAGGGTATTCACAACTTGAGCCCCAGGGGACGAGTCATGACAATGGGTTATCAAAGATTGGTCTGTTCTATTAAAGAACTAAGACACTAATCATTTCAGTGGAGAAATAGTGTTAACTTTCATGAGTTCATATTTCATTCCAAGGAGTATTTTTGTTGCGGCAGCCGACATATCCATACATCAAGACCCTGATTTCTAATTTCTGACTCGGTATAAGAAAAGACTGACTGCGTGTGTTTTTTAAATATTTTTATTTCCTTCTCTTTTGATTCATCTAACCTGGTATACCTTATTGACCATGAGACATCTGTTTCTTTATAGGATGTCGTTTCATAGATATACATCTAGGATTCCAGAGAGAGTTCAAGATGACTCCCATAGAGGGATAAGGCCTCAGTACATGGACCTCTTTTAGTGATAGTTCCTTTGGGAGGTGTACCAGCATCAACACAACCCATAGTGCAGTAGTTTCCACTATCCCCACCAGCATACCTGGAATGCAGACTAAGAACATTTCACATGTTCTAGGGATAGAGGCCTTCAAGGTTACATGGTGAAACTGATCTATAGTTAGAGGAGGACTGGCTTGAGGTTGTGGCATGAGTTATTCATCTAGTTGGGAAACTAGCAGACCAGATAGTGATCCTAGATTCTTGTATATTCCAGAGCATAGTAGGGAGATGGTATATCCTAATCCTCCAGTTGCACGATGAGGTGACCCTCACTTGGTTGGAATTTTAGATCCTTTTCCGGGCAGAGTTTGATCGAGCGACTATATGCTCTGTGCGTATTCTATAGCTACTACACTTACAGCAAGGTAGCCTGACAGTGGCCTAGTACTTAGTGAGATTCACCGACCTCCCTCACTAACCCACTAACATGGTGCATGTCCCTTTCATTAGGGACAAGACCTTTTAGAAGGGTCTCTGACAGGAGATCATAGCATCAATGATATCACTCAATATATTTACGCATGATGTATTTCTTAATAGAGCACTATTGGTTAAGAGATTCTTAGTTGAGCGGCCATCGACTGTGAGAGACACCACCAGATGACATGTATCTGAGTCATATACAGCAGGCAGTAGGAAGATGGTGCATAGGTCCATGGAGGCCTGATCTTTTGAATGATGACCCTAGGATGCATTGTTAGAGGTGTGGAGCTTGTGAGGCAGATGAGGTCATCTGAGGACTAAAGATTGTTAATCTTGCGGCAGATTGGGGCTCCTGGATTGTGACTGTCCAATAATCAGTGTGGAAGATCCAAAAATGGTTGATGGACCGCTAAGGTAGAGGCAATTATTTGCTAGAGGAGGTTTGTATGGCGGTAGACATGGTAGTGGAGAAGGTCATGCAGTAGGCAGTGGGCGAAGAGTTGAGGTTATACCACCACCACCTCTAGGTGGTTCACCCCAACCACGCGGAGCCAGTGGACAAGGACGACCATAGCATCAGGAAGGTGAGCCCTATGACTACGGTTCTCTAGTGATTATTCGAGGTATGATTTGTGTCTACTCCAAACCATATTTAGTTTTTATAGACAAGGGTTCTAAAAACCCTATAATTTCCATGACTCTCATTCAGAGCTCGAAGATTCTGATAGAGCCAATAGCTCAATCCCTAGGATTAGATACTCCTTCTTGAGAGGATTGAATGATTGAAAACTGGAGACGACCGAGTGAGATTACTCTAGGAGGTGACCTCTTGGGCTGAGAACTCCATGTAGCAGCATCAATGAATTACAATATCATAATAGATATGGACTGGAAATCCACACTCCATGCTAAAATAAATTGTTTTATGGGAAATGTGTGGTGTTACCGCAGGGATGAAACCTGTTTTTCCTTCACCGGCAATAGGGGAATATTTCTAGATCAGGATGTACTTTATTATAGGAGGGTGCAACTAATCACTCAATAGTTGGCTAGCCTCACTCTCAAAGCAGTTGAAGAGAGGAGTATGAGTTTTCCCATAGTGGTGGACCAGTATGGTGAAGAATTTTCTGATTATGTTTCTGGACTACCTCCACACAGAGAGGTATACTTCCACAACAACATGTACCCCAGGAAGGCAGTGATATCTACACCATAATATCGGATTTATATAATATATATTCAAGAGTTTATGGTATTTTTGGATGAGTTTAATGGAAAGGGGTTCATAAGGCCCATTGTTTCTCCATGGGCATCCACGATTTTGTTCGCCATGAAGGCACATGGAAGTGTGAAGCATTGTGTCGAAATTCAATACCTAAATTATAAGATTGGGAAGAAAAAGTATCCCCTCATGAGAATTAATGATTTCTTTAATCAATTTAAGGTATCTTGGTGGTTTTATAAGATAGACATCTGATCAGGGTATCATCAGCTTAGGGTGCGGGATGAGGAAATATCGAAGACAATATTAAAATGTCATTATGTCCACTATGAGTTATTGGTTATGACTTTAGTCATGAACAATGACCTATAAATGTCCACGGGACTCATTCATAGGTTCTTAAAACCTTATATCATTCGATTTTTGGTGGTGTTTATTGATGAAATCATGGTGTACTCAGCATCAGCAGAGGTGATTTCTAATCATATATAGATAGTTATAGATACACACCAAGGGATCCAGCTTTATAGTAATCTCTAGAAGTGCTTGTTTCAGATACAAGATGTTAACATTAAATGAAACATTATCTCAGAGTCTAGATTTTCGGTGGATCCGGTGAATATAGAGGCAGTTATTACATGGGAGACACCCATGTGTGTGACCAAAGTGTTGATTTTCCTGGGGCTGGCTGAGTACTACCATAGATTTTTACCTGACTTTTCCAAAGTAGAAGAACCCTTGTAATCTTTGAAAATGAATGTAAAACAATTATTATTGACTTATAGATGCTGTCAGAGTTTCTAGGAGTTCACATAGATACTGAAAAGTTCCCCCATCATGAGGCTACCAGAAGAGGGTGTTGGGTATGTAGTCTGTTGTGACGGATCAGGTATCATACGGGGATGTGTCCTGATGCAGGAGCAAGCGATGATCACCTATGGATCACAAAATTTGAGTCATTATGAGAATAACTACACTACCTATGATTTGGTGTTATTAGTAGTGGTCTTTATCTTGAATATGTGGAAGAACTACTTGATGGGTGAACATTTTGTTGTCTACTCTGATCACAAGAGTCTCATGTATATCTTCTTGTAGAAGGACCTATACATGAGACATTGCCAATGGCAGGTGTTCTTCTAGGACTCTAACTTAGAAATAGTCTAAAATCCTGGGAATGGGAATGTGGTGGTAGATGCATTCAAAAAAAGATATGGGTTACCGTTGTTGAGTGAGGTGACAGAGCAGCTAATCGTTCTACAATTATACTTCAGGGATCAAAATTGTGCAGCATACATTCAGTCCAGGATTGTCACTCCACCACTATTGCAGTGAGTAAGGGAGGCACAACAATGGGAAATTAACAGTGAGGCCATTCATTCTTTTATATCCTCAAGACGGGATTATGAATGATTTTATGATGGTGATTAGAACACCATCCTTTTTAGAGGATGCACCATAGTACTAGTGACACTACAGGAGGAGGTGTTGAAGGAGTTCTAGAAATCCCCTTTGGTGGTACATCATAGTATGTAAAAGATGTACCAAGACATCCAACAACAGTACTGGTGGGCAGGGATGAAGAATGCAGGGGCAGAGTTTGTTTCACTATGCCTTACTTGTCTATAAGTGACGAATGAGCCCCAGGTTCCACCAGGCTTGACTCAGCCACCTGAGGTCCCAAAGTGGATGAGGGATGGCATGTCCATGTACATTGTGGAAGAGAATACACATATGTCTAGGGTCAATGATTCCATCTATTTGATCATTGAACAACTCATATGGTCAGCCCAATTCCTACTCATCCGACAATAAGGATCGGTAGAGGTCTTGGGATGCCACTATGTACAAGAGGTAGTACGACTTCATAGGGTTCCATTAATGATCGTCTCAGATCATGATTCTCTATTTACATCGCGATTGTGGAAGGGATTACAATAGGAATTTGGGACTCATCTATGCTTAAGAACTACCTTAAATCCTCAGAAAGATGGTTAGATGGAAAAGTCCTTTTAAAAATTTGAGGACATGCATCGTCCTTGTGTCCTTGATTTTCGCCACAGTTGGGAGGACCACCTACCACTAGTGGAGCTTGCATGCAATAATAGTTATCACTCCACCATTGGCATGGAATCATTTGAGTCCTTCTACAAAGACCGTGAATCTCACCACTATGATAGACTGACCTAGGGGAGTCAACACTTCTAGATCCTAAATTGGTACGGGCTACCACTAAGAAGGTGCAGATCATCTGGGAGTGGATGAAGACTGCACATAGTCATCACGAAGTATTATTATGATTGTAGACGGTGATCCTTGGAGTTTAATGAGGGAGAACATGTTTTACTATGACTCTCACCCCAATGAGGATTGCAGAGATTTGGTCGGGGAGTCAAGATATCTATTTTGATTATCATACCTTTCCAGATCCTTAGTAGAGTAGTCAAGGTGGCATACCTACTAGCACTTCCCCCATAGACGCACCAGGAGCATATTTTTTCCATTTGTCTTAGTTAATGAGGTACGTGCATGATACATCACAAGTAATCAACTGGAGAAAGTTGGACATTGATAATGTAATGACGTTCACAAAGTTACAATTGGAGATAGAGGATCAGCAAGAGAGTGTATTTCATGGATGTTTGATCACACTTGAGTTGTTCAGTGGTAGTACGAGAACCTCTAGGAGAGCACATATGAGTGGGAGGCTTAGATACATGCTCAGTACCCCCATTTGTTCCCCTGGATTTTACGGTAGCATTTGGGGATAAAAAGACATATGGCGGGGAGAATGTAAAGACCCACATATTCCATTATTTCATTAAATAAATGGAATTATTACAATTCTGCAAAAAATGTCGGCTAGTGATTCTGAGGCCCGGAGAGCATGGACCCTATTTTTTGAATTTTTTTATGTATGTTGAATAAAAGAATGGGTGTGACTTTCTATCTTTTGAACTGAGGATCAGATTAAAAATCTGGTGACACCATTGGATTCGCAGTGCTAGGTTTCTCTTAGTCAAAGGTTAACATTGTACGGAAAATGTTTGATGAAAATGTAAAATTTCAGATCTATTGAAATAAATTAACAAAATAACTAACAATTATTTTATTTTCATATTTTAAAGCCGTTGAGCTGCAGTGGTGGGAAAGTAGTGCAACATCGGACAGTAAATAAGATGCTTTAATTGTCTTGAACCACTTGTTTCGTTTGTTTGGTTATCCCAAACCTTGTGAGTCTAATTGACCCATTAATTAAGGTTAATTAATGAATCATAATATAAAAACCAACATGAGAGATTTTTCACATATTTTAATAGTGCATGGGAGTGTGTTTTAGTTACTCACAATATGAACCTCTGATGAATTGATAGTGACATCTTCCACCAATGTAGATTGAGGCTTCGACAACCATTAATGGATTCAAATTAGACAATGACTGGCGAAAAAAACTACTTCGAATGCTGGTTCCTATCCCTCTTCCACAACTCCTTCAAAAGAATTTGAGGTAAGTGATTGTCTTGAACTATTTATAAGAGTTTTATGAATTCATCTTCTCTTGAGGATGTTTGAAATATCTGCTTATTATAATGCTCACACGGAGGGCACAAGGTGAACCGAACAAGGCTCAGACCCTGCACCATTTGTACTTTAGTTGCGTTCTTCATGGGAAACTGAACAATATGATAGAAAGACAAAACCTGGAGCCACATAGTGAAGGAAGTGTTCTGATGGACCCATAGGCTCAGTCTAAAAAGTAAATAGAACTCCAGAGCTTCATCAGAGGTCCACATACATTCTGCCGGCATGTCGACACATGCGATAATAGGAGGCTGTGGTCGGCCCTTGTTGACCGAAAATAGTTGGTGGTTCCTGAAGACACTACATTAGACAAGGGTGGCCTCCTGACGCCAGCCGATTTGATGTAAGATGGTACAACACATAGGAGGGACACCACTCCAGGTCATGGAGGAGGGTGTAATCGTGCCCCACGGGTCCCACAGTTAACCCATCCACGTGGACCAATCATCTGGTGTGATGCCAACTGGAACCACTAATTGAAGATCCAAAAAAACTTTTATCTATTCGGGAGGGAAGCATACCCCCGCCCCCAGCGAGTGGGTCGAATTCGTCCAGCATCCCACCGGTCTGTGCCTAGCTAGGTGGCCTGGGTTGACCCCTTGCCCCAGCTCCGTGGGTCCAAGCCTCGATTAACCGGGCCAAGCCCAGCCCCTTTAGGCCTGGCCTAGATGGCCATCATGGGTGAGTCCGACCGGGATTAAACGGACCCAGACTCAATTAAGCACATTTTCTCTAAAAGGGGAATATCACCTAAATAGGATGGGACAAACCATATATGGCGCTAGAACCCTTAGGATGAGGTGGTAATAGTGAGATACTCCAATTTTATTCGTGAGAAATTGGGAGTACAACCAGGTTGGAATGAACTCAAATCCAACCAGGCCCCCGATACTAAAATACCTGTAACATACTGGTCGGGCATCCGATTGATGCTCCATCTATTGTATTGGAACCCTTATGACATGGCAGTTCATCAGGTCACTTCATTGTGGGAATTTGTGATGGTTTAGGTAGGACCAATGTCTTGAGGAGAAGATCCGCCCAGAATCAAGCGTACTTAGTACGGGAATCCAGTGGCTGGCTGTGATGCGATGAAGCAATAGCGATCCTTCGTGGGTCATCACTTATAGATCCTCAGTGGGTAAACACTAACCGATCATCTATGGGTCAACACATATCAAACATATATGGGTCTATATGTAGATATAAGGACCCGGCCTTAAACATTACATAATATTAAATAAAATGAATAATTCACATTGAGAATCTTTTCAGGTTTAGAGTTTTAGAGAATTAGAGCATTACATTTACATCTCAAAAGATTACAAGGTTGATATATCTACAAATATTCCTTTCTTTTTTCATAAAATAAAAACTCTTGAAAAAAAGAGCCATGTCTAGTTCCATGTTTTAGACAGCATGACTTTTCGATGACCCCTTCCTTGACCCTATTCATCTTTAAGTCCTGTGAAAACATTTCAAAACAAGGGATGAGCATAAATAGCTTAGTAAGGTTTATAAAACAAAGAATTAAAACATTTTTTCATAAATACATACAAAACATGAAATATTTTACTTACCTCGTGAAATCATAAGATTTATGAAAGACATATATAAATCATAAATCATAAAGTTAACTTGTGGCATCCATATCCTACTTACATTGTTGCTATCACAGCTACATAGAGAGTTACATTGGAATACCCATGACAATATATTCCTTAAATATCTTAGGAGAAACATTCACTTTTACCTCTTTCATGTTACATAATGCATTGGAGAGCTATCTCGGGCTCACCCGCCCTAGGTTTATCACAGAACTACCCGTATACAAAAATAATTCCCAAGAACCATAACATGATCATAACACATAACATAAGCATAACATTTCCACAGAAAATATAATTTCAAGAAATTTAAATAATAAATCAATTCTCAATATAATTCTCAATACCAAAATATGTAAAAAGAATACATGGTATTTATTTTTCCTTTTAAAAACATTCCGGCTTGTTAAGGAAGCCCAAGATCAAATAATACTTGCGGCGGCGGAAAGGTCGTTGTCACCACATACATAAAAAAGAACATTAATTTTTTTGTTCAGTAAAATGATTTGTAGAAATAGATTCCCTTTGAATGAAATGAAAAGTCAAAGGTGTTTATATAGTGTATAAAAGAATGTTTTGTATTAGAACAAAATATGCCTCAATGAAAGGAGATTGAGATGAAGTCCCTTACCTCATGTCTGACTTGACTCGTTAGTTCTTTAATCTCCTGAATAATAAAATAATGTTAAATTATACTTTCTTAAGAACATTTTTCAAGTTTATTATTTCTTTTATATCAATTATTACCATGTTATAAACATCATGTAATCATTTAAGTTAATAACGCCCATTTTGTCGATATTTGGTATTTGAGTAAAAATTGAACACCATATATTTATAATTAGTCCATTGGTCAATTTTACATTATATTCAGAATTATATACATGATTTAGATATCATATATATCATATATATCCAGTATATACATGTATTTATAATAGTACATAACATTGGGAGGTACGAAATGAAATGCATCGTTCATGGAGACAATAAGCCGTACGTTCGAATGAACACTACTTTCATTTATATTTCATATTTTAATGGAAATAAAACATAATGATACATTGATATATTATAATTATATTATAATATCATATATAATATCATTAAATATAACCTTTACATGTCCCACAAAAGGCATTAACAAATCACATCACATTGTGGGGGGCGGTAGTCCGCACTTCCTCAAATTAGATTATCTTATTTACCAACTATGGAAACCATAACAGCTTGATATAATTAGGATGTACAGAAGCATAAGGAAATCATAAACATAATATATATCCTATATAAATTCATTTACATCATAATGGAAGCCATGCGAGGCGGTAAGATGTAATTGAACAATCATTGTTTCATGAGGCGTTAGTTTTCCATCCACAAGAACAATATGTTCTTCATCCATTAGATGGAGGTGTGTGTAAGTGTAGTTCGAATCCTTCCCATAACTACATCATATTATATTTAGGATTCTGTTTTTGTTACAAAAGAAAGGAATAAAAAGAATTTAGGGGTTGGAGAAGTAAAATAATAGAAAACAAATTAAGAGAAACTGTTACCCTTAATTTGGGTAACTTCCTTTGGATTGAACCAAAAGGACTTCATTAAGTGCCTTATGCCAAAGGTAAGGCTTCTAGGGGGGTAGAGGGATGTAGGGAGCTTAATTTGGCAGAGTTTGGATGAGAAAAATGGCTTCAGAGGTGTGAGGAATTGGTTAGAAGTGGTCTCGTTTTATAAGGGAGAGGAGGGACACTTTAAGAAAGTGTGAAAGTATTATTTTATAATATAATGATAGTCAGGTTATAATGGTCCAAAAATCATTATAGTAGAAGATACAATGATTCATGGTCAAAATAAAATCATCAAATCATAATTGGACATGTTTTGGATAATATTATAATCAATATAATCTTATTTATTTAAATCATTTATTAATGAGGTAAATACTGCATCATTATTGTGTCCTAAATAATTTAATTTATTAGATGTACAAAAATTATAAAAAAAATATCATGTATGAAATATTTTTATATTTCCAATTAATATTTATAGTCTAAAATATGACTTATATAACACCATATAAATATTAATCACTAAAAGTTTTTTGTTGATTTCAATTTTGTCGTTACATTAAATTAATTAATCTAAATTGTCATTATCACTCTAAAGTGGCTCAAAGGGGTCCCAAAATAGACCCAAAGATGCCCATGTTCGTAAATAACACAACCAATATGTTTTTGAAATGTTTTAAGGGAATTTTGAATTATTATAATATTCTTTTAACCTTGAATTACCTTATTTACCTTTAACCGCGGTAAATAAAAGTCAAAAGTTACGATTCAACAAAAATTATTTTCATATTAATGAACAACATTTTACTTCTTGATAAGAACCATGTATGTAGGATTTTTGAAATTAAATTCACCAAAGTGGTAAAATTTCATTTAAATGAAAAATTTAGATTTTTAACTACAACTATGTGGTTTCACTATTCATCAAAAATTGATGTTTTTCAGAAAAAAACAAAAAATTCAGCCTATGCTATATTTGATATTACAAATTTAAAAATGATGTCTATTTTTACAAATTCAAAACATATAAGTGGAATTAATTAATTTTAAAATTAATTCCCGTTATCAAAACAAATAGAGTATTTTTACGAAACAACAACTATCAAAAGATTGATACTCGTTTATATCCAATTTCAATGTGAAATTAATTCAATGACCTAAATTGGATTAAATGTTAAAAATATATTTTAATTTCACATTAAAACCAACTAAAAAGATAATCTAGCCATATAAATAAATTATATTAAAAGGCACTTTGGAATTAAAATACAAAATTTTCATTATTCATTAAAAAATGATCTTTATCAGAAAAATACCAAAAAAATTACCCAAGGTAAAATTTGATGTCCCCATTCTGAAGAAGGATTATATTTGGTCAATTAAAATGTATTAAAGTGACCAAAACTATATTTAAAGAGGGTTCTTCATTAAAAGGTGATAAATCAGCCATTTAATGTAATTTATGCTTAAAATTATATCCATTCATATTTTAAGCCTCTAAATTTTTGTTCGATAATGTAAATACTTTTAACAATCATGTATAATCATATTGTAGTTATCTTTGTTAATTCCCACCAATATGTCAGCTACGAGTAAACTACTATTTAAAATAAAAATATTATATTATTTGTCTGCAACGTAAGATTACAAAGAAACCCGTTGTTACGTATCGATACACTATCAAACATAACAACCCCTTTAAAGTAAAATTAATATTTAATTCACAAATATTAATAAATATGAAATATGTCTTATTCTTCATTTACCTGGGATGATACATCCTTCCTCCTTTTTGATAATTATGTCCTCGCTATTTTTATTCACTTATCAAAATAAGTGGGGGTATTTATCCCTCATAGCATTTTCAGATTCCCATGTTGTTTCTCTAACCATATGGCTTTTCCACAAAATATTCACCTGGTGAATTACCTTATTCTGCAACACCTGCTCTCTACGGTTATGAATATGGACTGGTTGTTCTTCATAAGAGATATTGTCTTCCAACTGAACAACCACTGGGTTCAAAACATGAGATGGATCTTCCATATACATTCTCAACATCGAAACATGAATAAAATTGAGTACCTGGGATAAACTTGGAAGTAAAGCCACTCTATACGCAATTGATCCAACATTCTCCAGAATTTGATAAGGTACAATTAACCTCGGACTCAACTTTCTCTTCTTACCAAAACGCATCACACTTTTCCATGGAGAAACTTTGAGAAAGACATGATCACCAACCTCAAAAGAATGATCCTTTCTCTAGTTATCTGCATAACTTTTTTGTCTACTCTGAGCTGTTCTCATGTGCTTCTGAATCAACTAAACTTTCTCTGCCATCTCTTCTACCAATTCTGGTCCCATCAGATTCCTTTCACCTATTTTATCCCAGAATACTGGAGTTTGATATTGCTTTCCATATAATGCCTCAAATGGAGCAATCTGTATACTGGAATAAAAAATGTTATTATAAGAAAATTAAACCAAAGAAAGATGTTGGTCCCAACTTCCCTTGTAATCCATCGAGTAATCACATAATATATCCTCCAAGGTCTGAATTGTTCATTCTAGCTGCCCATCTGAATGAGGATGAAAAGCTGTACTAAAATTTAATTCAGTACCCAATGACTTCTGAAGGCCTTTCCAAAAGTTAGAAGTGAACCTGGGATCATGATCAGATAAAATGGAGAGGGGAACTCTATGAAACCTGACTATATATTTAATATACAACCAATCAAGTTGATCTAGAGACAAAGAATCTCTAATAGGAAGGAAAGCAGATTTAGTCAATCGGTCAACTATAACCCAGATTGCTTTCTTACCTCAAGATGTCTTATTAATCCCACAACAAATTCCATGGATATATTTTCCCATTTCCACTCTGGCACCGATAAAGGCTGAAGCATCCCTTTCGCTAACTTCCACTCTGCTTTAACCTACTGACAAGACAAACACTTCACTGTAAAATCAACAATATCACTTTTCATTCCAAACCACCAGTAATACTCTTGAAGATCTCTGTAAATTTTAGTACTACCAGGATAAACTGAAAACGGAGAACTACGAGCTTCACACAACAACTCATTCTCCAACTGTGAATATCAAGGCACACATAAACTATTTCCAACTCTCAATACACAATCATTATCATTGTTAAATTCATTTAACTTATTCTTCTGAACCAACTCTACCTTTTTATGCAGCTCAATGTCTTGTTTCTACGATTGCTTAATTCTGTATGATAGAGAAGATTTCAATGACACCTGAAACAAAACAGAATAATTCCCCGCAATGACAACTTCTCTGCCAAAGTTCATCAAATAAAAAACCAACGGATCTCATTCCAAACGTATCATGTCTAATGAGACATTAATTTTTCGACCGAAAGCATCGACCACATTATTTTCTTTTTCCGGATGGAAATGGATCATGCAATCATAACCCTTGATTAGTTCCAACCATCTCCTCTGTCTCATGTTCAATTATTTTTGATTGAATATATTCTTTAAACTTTTTTGGTCTGTATATATTTCACATTTCAATCCACACAAATGATGCCTCCAAATTTTTAAAGCAAAAACAACAGCAGCTAATTCCAAATCAGGTTTATGGTAATTTAACTCATGTGGTTTCAACTGAAGTGAAGCATAAGAAATTACTTGATCATTTGGATTAGGACACAACCCAGCCCTTTCAACGAATCATCATTCTAGATAACAAACTCACCATTTATGGAAGGCAGTTCCAAAACTGGTGCATTCACCAATATTCATTTCAATTTCTTAAAACAATCATCACATTCTTTTTTCCAGATAAACATAACACCATTTCGATTTAACATATTCATTGGACTAGATAACCTTGAAAAACATTCAACAAATCTCTGGTAATATCCTTCCAAACCAAGAAAACTACGGATCTTGGTTATATTTGTGGGTCTTGGCCATTATTCAACATCTTTCATTTTAACATGATCAATAATTATGCAATTTTATTAAACAATGTGATCATGGAATGAAATTTGTTGTAACAAAAACTCACACTTTCTGAATTTCCCAAATACTTTCATTTCTTTTAAGGTTTTCAATATAGCCCTTAAATTACATTCATGTTCCTCCTTACTTTTCGAATAAACTAAAATATCATCAGTGAACACATCCAAAAACATATCCAATAACTCAGGTCAAATTCTATTCATAAGATCCATGAATACAATAGGTGCATTGGTTAACCCAAAAGGCATAACTACAAATTCATAATAGCCATATCTAGTACGAAACACAGTCATTAGAATATCTTCTTAATTTACATTCAACTGATGGTTCCCTAAAATCAAGTCAATCTTTGAAAAATACGGATCTCCCAGGAGATGATCAAACAAATCATCGATATGAGGAAAATGATACTTATTCTTAACATTGATCTTATTCAATACTCTATAATCCATGCAAAGTCTCATTGAACCATCATTATTTTTAACAAATAAGACAGGAGCACCCCACGGTGATGTGCTAGATCGAATGAAACCTTTATCTAATAACTCCTGAATTTTATTCTTTAACTCTAAAAGTTCAATTTGATACATTCGATAAGGGGGTTTTGAAATTGGATTAGCATCAGGAACTAAGTCAATAATAAATTCCACTTCCTGATTAGGTATAATTCCAGGCAACTCATCATGAAAAAAATCAAGTTACTCATTTACCACTTGCACATCATTAATATGAATAGTTCCTTTGTTTTCAAAAATATGTGCAAGGTAACATTCATTTCCATCATATACCAGTTTTTCGAATTCCTGATATGTTATCAAAAGCAAGGGTTCTTTCTTGTACACGAACTAAAAATCATTCTTAAAAGAAACCTCTTTAGCTTTGTAGTCAATCTTAGCATGATAAACAGAATTACAATCCCTGCCAAATATAACATCAAACTCTACTAGAGGCAAAAAAAAATAATATTTGCAGGTATATTCTTTCCCCACACAAGGAGAGTAATGTTATTATGTTTTCTTTTTGTCTCAAAATTTCTTCGAGTTGTTTTTACCGTAAGTTCAGTATTAATATCATGAGATGGAATTCCCAATTTAGTAGAAAACTTCTCAGAAATGAAAGAATGTGTATACCTTGAATCAAAAAACACATTGGCATAATCTGAACAAACAAACAGTGTACCTAATACAACATCATTTGATGGACTAACATCTAAAGTAGATGGAAAAGATTTCACCACCCTTCCTGCTTGTAGTCTGGTTTCTTTCCTTCGGTTGAGTTCTTTGTTGGACACTAATTTTCATAATGATCCATTTCATTGCACTAAAATAATTTTACTGACTGTAAATCAGATTTTTTCTTACCATTACCCTGATCTTTTTCAGTGCAATTATGAGCCTTATGTCCCATTTTACCACATCGATAGCAATTACCAGAATTCAAAAGACATTCCCCAGGATGATTTTTACACCAATTTTCACACACTGAAAACTTAAGTTTCTTACCATCAAACTTTGTTGAAGAGTTCTTCCCTTTCGCCTACCACCTTGACCTCATATTTTGTTGTTTGTCAAAGAATACATTATCATCATCAAATTCCATTTCCACCTTATCTGCACAACGAGTAAGTTTTTCATATCATTTGAACTCAAGAGAAGCGAAAGCCCTTCGATAAATTTTCTTTAATCCTGAGTAAAATGGTAGATTTTACTATCAAGATATCGTATGGAATTTGGAGCATACCTTGCTTGTCGAGTGAATTTTGCTTCATAAGCATCCACTGAGTCACCCTTCAACCTCAATTCTTGGAATATTTTATCCATCCTAAGACGAACCACCTTAGGAAAATATTTATCTAGAAACATACCTTTGAATTCATCCCAATCAAGAGCATCAATCTCCTTACTATCCCTGATATTTTTCACCATTGACCACCACTGATCAGATTCACCTTCAAAACGGTAAACTGCAAGACTAACCTTTTGATGTTCTGAACAACTCATGACATCAAAAATCTTCTCCAGTGCTTTAATCCACCCATCAGCTAGCATAGGGTCAGATGATCATCTGAATGATGGCGGATATTGCCTCATGTAATGCTCAACTACTAACACGTTCCTCCGTGGTTGATCTGGCTGATCTTGTAGATGGATACCACCACCATTTATAGCCTGAGACAACTATTCCATCAATTAAACAAACTGTTCAGTTCCGATTCCGACCATTTCAGGATGCTGATTTGAAAGGTTGTCTTCCTCCTGAGGTCATACCAACATAGATGCACTGTTTCCTCTACGGAAAAACATTCTAAACACAAAAATATCATATGAAAAGGAACATTGTAATCTGGAAATGCTATATGATTTCAATATTATCATAAATTACATTTTGGATATTAATTTAACAATTCCATAACTCCTAAAGTTATCTAAACTGACCTCTGATACCAACTGAAAGGACCTAGCCTTAAACATTACATAATATTGAATTAAATGAATAATTCTCATTGAGGATCTTTTAAGGTTTAGAGTTTTAAATAATTAGGACATTACATTTACATCTCCAAATATTACAAGGTAGACATATCTATACAGTTTAAATTTTATTTTCATAAAATAAAAACTCTTGAAAAAATGAGTCATGTCTAGTTCAAATTTTTAGATAGAATGACTTTTTCGTTGATCCCATCCTTGACCCTATTCATCTTTATGTCCTGTGAAAACATTTCAAAACATTAGATGAGCATAAAAAGCTTAGTAAGGGTTATAAAAAAAAGAATGAAATCATTTGTTCATAAATACATACAAAACATGATATTTTTTACATACCTCATGAAATCATAAGATTTATTATAGACACATAGAAATCCTAAATCATAAAGGTAACTTGTGGCATTCATATCATACATACATTGTAGATATCACAGCTATATAGGGAGTTACTTTGGAATACCCATCACAGTATATTCCCTAAATATTTTAGGAGAAACATTCATGTTTACCTCCGTCATGTTACCCAATGCATTCGAGAGATATCTCAGGCTCACCCGCCCTATGATTATCATAGAACCACCCGTATACGTAAATAATGCCAAAGAACCATAACATGATCATAACGCATAACATAAGCATAAAGGAAAGATAAAATTTCCTCATAAAATATCATTTCATGATATTGAAATAATAAATCCATTATCAAAATCCTTTTCAATACCAATATACGTAAGAAGAGTATATGGTATTTATTTTTCCTTTTAATAACATTCTTTCTTGTTTAGGAAGCCAAAGATCAAATAATACTGGCGATGGAGGAAAGGTCACTGTCACCGCTTACATAAAAAAGAACACTATTTTTTGTTGTTTAGTAAAATGCTTCGTAGAAAAATATTCCCATTGAATGAAATGAAAAGTCAAAGGTGTTTATCCAGTGTATAAAATAAAGTCATGTATTAGAACAAAATATGCCTCAATGAAAGCAGATTGAGACGAAGTCCCTTACCTCGTGTCTGACTTGACTCATTCATTCATTAATCTCCCGAATAATAAACTAAATTTAATTTCTATTTTCTTAAGAACATTTTTCATGTTTATTATTTCTTTTATATCAATTATTACCATGTTATAACCATCATTTAATCATTTAAGTTAATAACGTCCATTTTGTCGATATTTGGTACTTGAGTCAAAAATGAACACCTTATACTTATAATTACTCCATGTGGTCAATATTCCATTATATTCAGAATGATATAAATTATTTAGATATCAAATATATCATATATATCCATAATATACATGTATTTATAATAGTACATAACATTTGAAGGTACGAAATGAAATTCACCGTTCATGGAGACGGTAGGCCGTACGTACGCATAAACACTACTTTCATTTATATTTATTATTATAATTGAAATAAAACATAATGATACTTTTTATATTATAATTCCAGTATAATATCATATATAATATCATTAACTCTATTTTTTATACACCCCACATAAGACATTAACGAATCACATCACTTTGAGGGGGCGGTAGTTCGCACTTCCTCAAATGAGATTATCGTATTTACCCACTATGGAAACCATAATCGCTTTATATAATTAGGAATTAAATAAGCATAATAAAATCATAAACATAATATATATATCCTTAATAATTAATTTTCCATCATAATGGACACCATGAGAGGCGGTAATATGTAATTGAACAATAATCGTTTCGTGAGGCGTTAGTTTGTAATCCACAAAAACATTATGTTCTTCATCCATTAGATAGAGGTGTGTCTAAGTGTAGTTATAATACTTCTCATAAAAAAATCCTAGTATATTGAGGATACATGTGTTGTTACAATAGAAAGTAATAAAAAGATTTTAGGGGGTAGAGAAGTAAAATAGAAGAAAACAAATTAAGAGAAATAATTGCCATTAATTTGGATAAATTCATTTGGTTTGAACCAAAAGGACTTCATTAAGTTCCTTATGACTAAGTTAAGGATTCTAGGGGGAGGATAGGGATTTAGGGAGCTTAATTGGGTAGATTTCAGACGAGCCAAATTTCTTGAGAGGTGTGAGGAATTGGTTAGAATTGGTCTCCTTTTATAAGGGAAAGGAGGGGCTCTTTAGGATATGTGAAAGTATTATTTTATAATATAATGATAGTCGGTTTCTAATGGTCCAAAAATCGTTATATTAAAATATAAGTTGATTCATGGTAGAAATAAAATCATCTAATTATAATTGGACATGTTTTTGATGATATTATATTCATTATAATCATATTTATTTAAATCATTTATTAATGAGGTAAATACTGCATCATTATTCTGTCATAAATAACTTAATTTATTTGATGTCTAAATATTATCAACAAAATACTATCATGTAGGAAATATTTTTATATTTCTAATGAATATTTATAGTATAATATAGTACTTATATAACACCATATAAAAATTAATTACAAAAATATTTTTGTCAATATCAATTTTGTCATTACATTAAATTAATTAATCTAAATTGTCATTATCACTCCCAAGTTGCACAAAGGGGTACCAAAATTGACCCAAAGATCCCCATGGTCTTACAGGACTCAACAAATAAGTTTTGGACAAGTGTTATGGTAATTTTGAATTATTATAATATTTTTCTAACCATGAATTACCCTATTTACCTTTAACTACGGTAAATAAAAGTCAAAAGTTACTATTCACCAAAAATTATTTTCATCTTAATGAACAAAATTTTACTTCTTGATAAGAACCATGTATGCTAGATTTTTGAAATTAAATTAACAAAATTTTTAAAATTTCATTTAAATGAAAATTTTAGTTTTTTAACTACCACTAAGTGGTTTCACTATTCCACAAAAATTGAAATTTTTCAAAAAAAAAATGAAAAAATCAGCCTAAGTTATATTTGATATTCCAAATTCAAAAATTATGTCTATTTTTCAAAATTAAAAACATATATGTGGAATCAATTAATTTTAAAATTAATTCCCGTTATCAAAAAAAAATATCGTGTTTTTAAGAAACAATATCTGTCAAAAGATTGATACTTGTTTATGTCCAATTTCAAAGTGAAATTAATTACAATGACCAAAATTGGATTATATGGTAAAAACATATTTTAATTTTACTTTAAAAAAAAGTAAAAAGATAATCTAACCACATAAATAAATTATACTAAACGGCACTTTTGAATTAAAATACAATATTTTTCACTATTCATTTAAAAATGATCATTATCAGAAAAATACCAAAAAAATTCCCAAAGTAAAATTTGATGTCCCAATTCTAAAGAAGGATTTTATTTAGTCAAATAGAATGTATTAAAGTGACCAAAACTATATTTAATGAGGGTTTCCATAAAAAAGATGATAAATCGGCCATTTAATGTAAATTATGCTTAAAATTATATTCATTTATATTTTAAGCATCTAAATTTTTATTGGATAATGAAAATACATTTAAAAATCATGTATAATCATATTTTAGTTAGTTTTGTTCATTAACAACAATAAAATGGCTAGGAGTTTACTACCATTTAAAATCACAATATTATATTATTAGTGTCCAACGTAAGATTCAAAAGAAACCCGTTGTTGCGTATCGAGTATGCTATCGAACATAGAAACCCCTTAAAGTAATATTATATTTTAATTCATAAATATTAATAAATATGAAATATGTCTTATTCTTCATTTACCATGGATGTTACAATAGCGGTCCTTCATGGGTCAGCACATAGTGATCCTCCATCGGACAACACTTAGTGAACATCAATGGGTCAGAAATTATAGATCTTATGTGGGTCAGCACATAGAGATCCTCCATGAGACAGAACCAAGAGATCCTCCTTGGATATGATCCTAGTGATCATTTATGGGTCAACAACAAGAGATCCCCTTTGGGTCAGTACCTAGCGACCATGATCTCTTTAGAAGAAAAAACCTATAATCCTAATAAGATGCTCTAGCATTATGACTAATCATCATAATTATATATATTTATATTGTAAACCTGGTGTGATCTATGTCTTTACTTTAGCTTTTTGATTGGGAAAATGATTCTTGGGTTTTCCTTTATGGAATTTCTGGAGACCATCAGGGGTCTTGGTGTCCCTAATGAGAATTGTTATTCTCACCACTGCATTGAATTCACCCACACCTTGTCGTGTTTGGTGTTGATGACGAGAATTGTTGGCTAAGACACGAGATCCATGACTAAAAGGTGTATAGAGGTGAGTGGTTGGAATGGAGAGCCACAGAGATGAGCAATACCAACCCTTCAGGTAGGATCCTTGGCAGACAATACCAGGAGTTGTTTTTCCCTTTTTTGTTCCTTTTTTCAAGTTGAGCTTGTAAACTAGCCCCCTTACATTCCGTACATTCTTTCACACAACACGGTGGTTTTTAGTTGTTGTTTGATCTTTCTTCCACTATTTGGTTTCACTTGTGTGCAGTGTTCCCTACCTGTGTGTGTAAATGTTTTGAGGCAATTCCTTCCCATTAGAGGGATATGCCTTTTTGGTGCTAGTCGTCAACCCCTTGGTTATGGAAGGTGGGCATGGGGTTGTCATGGAACGAGCCACAAGGTATAGGTTGTGAAATCATGTATATCATTATAAGGCTGTTAGTTTAGTTGTTAATTAGTGTATGTAGGGATATAATTCTGGATTCTATAAAAAACCTGAATATTCCATGTAACTTTAATAATTTGAATATAATAATTCCATTAGAAATGTTCCTCTTTCACTAGGTGGTCCATAGTTCAAAAAGGGATATGATTACAATCTAAAGCATTTTCAGTGTTCCATCAGTCATTTTAAATATTAATATGATCACTTCCTGAGTATCAATCTACTCACACACTGTGATACATAAGCCGAACGTGGATATGAGTTAGATCCTAGGGCTTGGGAATATGCTTCTGGACTTTTTTGATTGGAATTTCCTTATAACAAAAGGTATATTATGATCTCACATTGTGAGAGCTACTTGTAACTATAATATTAACAGGGTCATATTCCACATCATTTACTAAAATATTCCCATAATCCCCATGGACATGCATATGAATCTATGATTTCTCTGGAAAGACCACTCGATCATATTGATCAAACTATTTTGATGCACTGGCATTAGGGATAATATTATGAGAACATCCCTATATCTACAATAGTTCTAGAATATATTGGAGGACTTATTAAATATTTTAGAATAAGTAATAACACTTCAAAAAAGTGTGAGAAGTAATATATTCATATCCATTATATATTTCCACTATATACTAGACAAAATATTAAATTGAAATTGGAAAATGATCCCACTTCACCCATCATAAAAAGCAAATATTCCAATCTTCATCATGCATGTGAGTTGGGATGTGCACCTCCCCCATGCCTACTACAAGAATATTCCAAAATACTTCTTATGATTACGTAGAGATATGTGCCTACTCATTGGATATTTATAGAATATGAAAGTCTATATTTTCAGTGGGTGTGGGGATATTATCCTACTCCTAGTTTTCCATATCTTTCTATAACCAATGTGACATCCAATTTTTCCATGCATGGGTGTCATAGGTGTAAATGTGTCAGGTGGTAACAAGAACCAAAAATAACAAAGAACCAATGGGATAACACAAGAGATAGTGGAATGTAGGATCCCTCTACAGAAGTCCTTTAATTGGAATGGATTTTTAGATGAATATCGAATATACCTTTTCCAGATACTGAAGGTGGTGATTATTGTGCTATAGAGATAATCTTCTAAAGTGGTTATAATTGTCAATGTGGGCCACTGGGATTACTGAAACATAATTCAGAAGATATAAACTCTACAATTTCATAATTTAGAGATCCTAATTTGTAGACCCATGGGTCAATATCATAGCGTGTAGATGGTAATCCTAAACCATTACTTCCTCCACATGATGCTGAAGATATGATGTCATTCTAAAACCTATGTGAGTTACAGCTATATATGATTATCTAGAATGGTCTCTAGATGAATTTATTATCTTCAGTAAGTGTTTTTTTGTGATAGTTGTATCTACAGTCATGATGATAATAAATAAAATGGTCACAAATCATTACATCATCGTAGGCATGAGACATTATCAATTACAAATGCATGGGTAGCACAATTTTCTTGTATAATTTTTGTTATGTAAATTCTAAATCATGTGGACATATCACAGTGAGGGATGACTTTAATTATGAGATCCCCATCATTATAGGATTAGTGAATAAATTTTACGCACCAATGTTTCTTCAATATGTTATTTAAAAAAAATGGTCTGATTCATATAAGACTGATCATTTTTCTATATTTCAGATTGAGTATAGGTTCACCATTTTTTAATCATTATATCACATGGATGGAAGGAACATAATTGATTGATGGTTTTATTTTTGTGGTATGATTTATGTAAAATAAATAACATTAGTTTCACCATTCATTCTTATCTTTCATAGAAACTCCAAATGGATTCCACATATAATACTGGGTACTAAACTAGGTATCCCAATCAATTTGGGTTTTAGGCCCAATGGCACATAGTATCACATATTGGTTTAGATTATTGGAGGTCAATATTGTCCAAAAAAAATAGGGGGAATATTCTTTTACTCTAAGACTCTATTATATATTTATGATATTATCAAAAGCCCTTCCTAATCACAATATGGTTTTTCTAACCATAATAAGATGATCAGAGGTTAAATTCTTTTCTATTTTATGTGGAATAAATTAGTGATTTCATCATTATATAATGTAGGTTCTTCATCCCTCTACTATTTAAGGGTTCATTCTTATATTTTGAAATAGTTAAAACAAGAATGTTGTAATTTGATTTCATCCTAGGGGAAAATTAATTACTTGAGGATGGGATTTGGCCATTTAAGACATCTTACAAATCCATTTTATAATATGAATAAAAACCCATGTATATCACTTAACCTATGATGGTTGGAATAATGAATGAAATAAATATATTATGGCACTTTGGAAAAAATTATTTGAGCTCATTTACTAAGTAAGTATACTACATATCCCGATTATGTAAGGAATTAGTTCCCTTGTAGTTCATTCATGCCCATAGACATTCCGCATGGTATATTTCCTTAAATAAGAGATTTTATAAAATTATGTTCATTGGGGCTTACACACTATGGTTTCCCTAGACATTTGAGAATCATGATGTGAATAATATAATCAGTGAAACTCCCTAAGACCATGTGAACCATTCGTGGGGTGAGAAATAATGAAAATAATTTATTTCATCTCACTATAAATCGATATGAGTCATCTATCATGGGATATCCTTGAGGGTTTATACTATGGGGTTCACAGAAAAAGAAGGAATCTAATGTATCATGATTTTGGAATAAATGAATGTCATCATAGATAAATTTCATTCTAGACCCACTGGTGGATGAGGAATAAAGATTAGCCCATGAGAGAGATTGGGTGTCAATGGTTGGAATACTGATGACATGGTGGGACATACGTCAAGGTGGATTCCTATTTAAGATAGAGCCTTCATAAATCATCCTATGTATCCTAGTTATAACTGGAATTAAATTTTTCATTGTTCATTTGATCATTTCATACACACTATGGCCTCAATAATATGGGGGTATCCATATCATGCCACTAATCATGGCTTACACACTGAGACCTCCCTAATCTAGTGGAAGTTATATAATGCCACTAATCATTCTTACATAGTGAGGCTCCGCTAATATGGGGTAATTAATATCATTTCGTTGAATACGTCTTACAAAATAAGGCTTTCCTAATATGGAACTGTAATATAATAAATCTGATCAGGGCTTACACATAGTAGATAACATAATATAACACATGGAAAAAGATACACATCTAGATATGCATGATTGACATGGACTGGTTATTTTCCTAACATGTTTGATTTTCAGATTGACATGTTTGAGGGTTTCTAGAAATTTCCTAGTTACAAAGAAGACATTTCCAACGACAATATAATGAATCAATTGAGTAATTTTATGGGTTAATCATTAATCGAATGTTACGTATGGAGTCCATTACATGATCAAGGATGACATATCTATCGTACTTCAAAAGACATGGATAACATATTCTAGAGGTGATCTCATAGTCATGTATGACATGTCTACAGGTCACTTCATTGTCAATTATCAATTTATCTAATCATATCATGAGATCTATATGACTTGTCTTGGCGACATCGTGTGGCATAATGGACTGGTCCTAGTGTCACCTCATGATTTGGGGAATCACATGCGGTGTCAATCATAAGGTTTTGGATGGAGATCCAAGAGAACATAAAGATACTTGGGTTGCATGCATGGATAGTGTCACATGGATTGATTAACATGTCCATGGGAAATCACAAGATCCATATAGAATATCGAGGTAGCTTCACATGATTGGAGTGGCATGTTATTGTGTTGTCAATTGATTTGTGTTTGCATGCGAATCATGTGAGGATAAAAAAATTCACTATGGAATATGTCTCTCATCTTTTATACATTATTAATTTTTTTGAATATGTACCATTTGTTTTTCCATGGTTTGATTGTTTTAGTTCCCGATTGACCCAACCAATATGTAGAACCTCCTTAATATCAATCAGATGACATGACTAAATTCCTTTGGGTGATCTATCATGTGGTCATAAGAATTATTATAAATTATTCAATATCACTTAGGTGTTTCCAATTATTTTAACTTGAAGAATACATTTTTAATCAATTGGTTTTCCACTTTGATAAGTCTTCTCCATATGTGATTGGTCTTTGATTCCATGATGTGTTATTTTCATGATGAGGTGGAGATATTTATAGGAAACACCACACTGTTTATACCCCAATTTATATGAAATTTATCTGAATGATTCACTCAACAATCGGTGGAGGGATTTAGAATTTCACAATTCACATTAACCTTCTATAGGTCACTCAGGGGGAAGCACATGATTATAAAAACAGCTATAAGGATCACACTTTCCCACTTATATTGGACCGAGGTTAATAAAAAGGATTTTTACTAACCATGATGACATGAAAATTATATTTTACTAGGTCAGGAAATCATATATCGGAGTCTTCGCTAGACCAGGATTTCTGTTGGAAGGGTTTTTTGTGATTGAAGATGACCTATATGGGATTCTCTCAGATAAAAAGCTGACTTGTATGGAGGAATTCATGAGACCAAGTCATATTTTTGAGAGGGATATTTTGGGGTTCTACTGACATGTCGAGGTGGCCTCTAAGGGAAAAATTGTGATTTCATAGTGTGAATATCACCTTTCATGTGATTATAAAAAAATCCTAGCATTTAGGAATTTTTCTTCTATTCCACTTTAATCTTATTCTTTATTTCATAAAGTATAGGGATCTCATGATTCTATATTGGTGTTATCAAATATAATCACTCACCCAATTACTGACATTCCATGTGACAAATAAAAAGTATTATAGGGATTCATGATAATTCATTGGTATAACCCTTCAGATTTTTCATATTGATGAAGGGGAAACAAGGAGTCAAATTGATATGAATGAGACCCTTCAAGTGATGAAGGATTGAATGCCATTAGGATATTTAATGAAAGGAGGAAATGTTTTTATGGATTACGTGGTGTCTTGGATACAACATGGGTGTGTCACATGATGATCAAAAACAACAAAATGCCTCTATCTTTTATATGTTTTTACCATTATTTAAATTGTGTTTTGGATGTTTTTAGGCTTCCACCAGTTAAAATGATTCCTAACTCTAATGAACATGTTTGGTATGCTCTGAATGATCTGTGATTTTCTTTGATGAATTTTCAAGAACAAGAGAATTGTACATGGTGATTTTCATGATCTGATGTTGGTCATTCAGAATGCATCACCTGATCACATGATTGTTCGAAGGTCAGGTGATAATGTATCCTTTGCGAGTTTATATGATCCACCTATTCTGGAAAAATTGTGTTCCTTTAATTAGAATAGAATATAATACCCATTTTTTAGGTATTTTACCACATTTAAAAAAAATTGTTCATTTTGTGGACATCAACATAGATATTTTAATTCTTTAGAGTATTGTTTTAACTAATTTTTACATGTTTTATGCTCATTGATATGTAAATATTAAACATGGATAAAATATATAATATCCAAAATAATTAGTTGACCCTATTACATTATATTTTTTATCATCATAAAAAATATGGAATCCATTTTTAATGATTCGATATATTGACGTGGAAGATATTCATTTTAAAATATGTGTGCAAAATACAAGAAAAAATGATTTCACCATAATTTGTTTTTAAGTCTGAAATGGATTTATTATTATTTCATACCATATAAGAAAAATTAAATGAATTAAAAATTATTTGAATGAAAATTTTATAAATTCAATTGATGAACTTAATAAATATTAATATTTTCAATTTATTTTGATAAAAACACATTGTGAAGAAAAATATATCTTTCAGAAAGTATGTTATGCAAACAATGAACATATACCAAAATCAATTATAATTATGATTACAGTGTAATAAAATAGATCATAAAAAGTTAGAGGGTAATTATTTTAACTTAGGATTAAATGAAAAAAATAATTAGAATTAAAGATTAGTTAATTCAATAAAAATAAATGGATAGTTTACAAAAAAGTTAGTATCTTTCACATGTTAATAAAAAATACATATTCATAGAGAATACCAAAATTCCACGATATGTTAATATTGATATTATTATTTTGAGAGTGATATTAATTTATTCAAATAAAATATCTAAAAAATATATAATCAATTATAATATTCATTCACAAAATGTAATAAAAACCATTTAATAGGAAAATATATTTTTGAATAATAAAATGACGTTATTGAAAAATGGGTACTTATATATTATGAACTATTAATAATACTACACTATGAAAATAATACATATTTTTATTAATTGTCTTGTACTAATTCAGATCTCCATTTTGAGGGTTTTTTATAATGGTCTAATTTAAATGACAATATTTTTATAGTATATCATAGTTCCCATTAATTAACAGGTGGTTTGTATAGAAAATTAATAAGAATTATAATATTTTAAGATAAATTTTCAGGGTGATACATGGTTTTCTAACTTTAGACATTGTGTATCAACTACAAAATACCTTCTCGTGAATGTTTGTACTATATAAATGTCAAACCTAAATAGATATTTCATCCAACATCATTAAATGATGTTTTCATCCCAATATAATAAGATATTATTCATCGTTTTGTAACTATAAACACACTATATATTTAAACAATTATATAGTGGAACAATGAATTTTTCAATGGGAAATGAATCTAATTTCTGATCATTGGCGAGAAAGCTCGTCACATGTTTCTTCAATTTTCTTATTCCATAATCTATGAAATTATAACACTCAATGATAATAAAACACATTAAATACATAAATGTTTAATAAATATTACCAATCCCTCACTAGGTTAAAGAATGATAATGATATGTGTCTAAGTATTCCATATCTTATGTTCTTCCTAATATTTATCCAAATTATCGACCAAACATGATGGAATTACCTTCCTCATTAACATAGTCATGGTAGAAATGATATATGATAAATCAAATAAGATGTTATAATAATAAACTAATAATTCCAAAAACATCACTATCTCAAAGAGAATCTTATGTGGCTTCCATGAAACAATACCTTTAAACTTATTAGAATCAAACTCTTCGAGAATCTATTAAATTACATTCCTATAAGAGAGAACTCCTAGTAACCAATTGTCACACTTTGATAGTTTATCCTATATGAGAATATCTAATAATATACCAAATATAATCTCCATGATCCATTTATGGTTATCTTTCATATGTGGTTACATGAAGATTTCATCAACTAATAAAACAATGAATGAATAAATGTAATTATAAAAGATATTATTTATCAATAAAATAAATACTTTTGGTCAATTATTGAGATCATAGGTAATTTTCAAATGTCCATAGTGGTAATAATGAATTTTGATGTTTTATTTACAAATATACACTTTCTTGGAACAGAGATGGGGGTATACTGAATCAAGATCAATTTCACAGAACCACATATATCATCCTAATTAATCATATAGAACATCAATTAGAGATAGGTGATATCAGTTATTATTGGGAGAATAATTCACAATATTATAATAAACAATAAATTTGATTATATCATCCAATTTATTAATGAATAATATAGGTGTGGCTCATGGGGATAAACTTGGTTTTATAAAACCCATTTTTTCTAATTCATCATATTTTAAATTATGTTCTCGTAGTTTTTTTATATTATTTTGGATTAAATGGAAATATAATTTCTTTAAATGTAATTGTTTAATAAATAAAAAATAGTTACATCAATGGTTTTAATCTTGATGAATTATTTGGAGGGACATCAGGGTATTGGACTATAATTTAGGAAAACCTCTGATCTCAATTACATTAATTGTCCCCAAAATCCATCATTTCAAATTTTTTATAATAAGTCCCCAAACATTATCCCTAAATGTCTAAAACATTAATCATTATCATCCAATACATTTGATTAATTAAGAACCATGTCACTAAGGAAGAATTGTGTGGTTTTCATTAACAATTTAAATGAGTGATCCACATGATGTGGTTCCTCATATCAGTATCACTTTTTCATTTCCCTAAATCGTTCACAGTAAATATAATATGGTTTTGGTTGACCATTTATTCATATGGTACCCCATTT
The DNA here is from genome assembly GCA_963277665.1 of Viscum album. Lineage (NCBI taxonomy): Eukaryota > Viridiplantae > Streptophyta > Magnoliopsida > Santalales > Viscaceae > Viscum > Viscum album. The sequence continues at coordinate 789,043,052 of OY728140.1, forward strand.
ATAGTATTACCAAATTTCTTACTTTTATGTAGCATCAATTTTGGAGTTTGTTATAGATATAGAAAAATCATTTTTTGGTAACCAAGATTTATTTTAATTGAATATATTTTACATTATAATGAATCACAAGAAGAAGGATAATAAAGTAAAATATGATTGATGAGTAGTTAGCAGAAATTCTCTTCACTTATGAATAGTTTTAAACTCTAATTATCTAAATTCATGATGATAAAATGAAAAATAATATTAAATGGAATAGCAATAAATTTCATACATGATACTCATTATTAATACAATGTTAAATATAATTAATTTATATTTTTTTTATTGAATATATTTAAAATTTCAAATATATTATCTCCTTGATAAAAATTAAAGGAGGCATATCATATAAAACCGATACCATTTTTGACACCCCAACCCAACACATTAACTTGGACATGAATGAATTATTAGTTACCATAGGTGCACCAGTGGTGGGAAATATATTATTCAATGGACTTCAATATGAAAATTATGTGAGTTCACTATTTTTGCAAATTCATTATCTTATAATTCATCAAGAAACATTCATTTATTGAATTAAAATGGTTATGATTGTTTCATAATCTCTATCCTTATTTTTACCTCTCCAAATAGTCTATGTATTCTAATGATATGAATCTTTTTCTACTGTAATAGGATTTCTTCATCTGATTACAGATCCTCTATTCATTTTCAAGATCATCTTATTTTTTCTCCACAATTATATTATTTAGTTAGAAACTTTATTATCAAATTTTTCTATCATATATTCATTTGGTAACTATATTGGAAACTATTTCATAATCAATTCATCTATTAATTAGTGTAATAGTTTTCTTATAATGGTTTTTTTGTACAGTCATTTATATATGTTATCCGAAAATATTATAAGTGAGAAAAAAATTATTATCCCTATAAATGAAAACATTTTGTTTTCAAACCAATTTCCCCCAAAAAATATTTTTCTTCTTCTCACTAATTACTAAAAATTTTTACATCTTCACAAAAAATGACTAATCCATAATCTTTAATAATATCCCTTCATCCTTTTAGAGAATCATATGCCTCAATTTTGTGATATTTTTATTATTAGTTATCAAAATTACATCAGCTTGAAAAATATCATTATGAAAAACTCTTGAAGAACCTTTTTATGGTAAGATCAATATATCAATGAATTTTCCTATAAAATAGAATATTAAATTATCTATCGAATCAGACATACTCTAATTGTTCATATACAATCATCACAATAACATCATAGAATTCATTCTTGGACACATCCTCCAAATAATATATTTCACAGAAACTATTTTTATTTTCGACATATAACAACCTATTTCAGATAGACATTATACAAATCATATCATTAATGAATTCAACAAAAACCTTATATCCAATGTGTTGATTTCTTTTGTCTGAACATTTCTTTGTCTTTTGGAAATTGTCGATTTGGAATTCTACCTTATGACTTCATCCAATGAAAAAACTTATAATATTTATGAATCAAACTTTAATATATCTATGAGACATCATAAACATATAAAACTAGATATTTTCACCGAACTAATTTTAGTATTATTTTTTCTTGTAAACTCCATAAAACTACATAAAAATGTAATGTTATGACCATTATACATACACGAAAAAAAATTATACAGAAAAAAATTCAACTATTTCAAATAAAAATTGGATCATGAGATATTTAGTAACTAATATTGTTGGGAATGTTAACAATAATAAATAATTTCTAGATTTAAATCCTCCATTAGCAGTCATAATGACTAAAATCATATTAAATAAAAGATAACACATTTAGAACAAAACCTAGACTAAATATCTTATTACGAAATTTTCTATCAGTTGAAATTCATCCTAATAACACTGTCTAGAATTTTTCATACATTATAAATATTTTAAAAATAATAACAATTTTATGGGTTGTGAGTTAATTAAACAGAAGAAAAAATAATGGAACACACATTATATATACAAATCAACATCATCAAATATTCTTCCAGATCCATCAAAAACACATAGAAAACCCATTTTCTTAATAATTCTGATTTTTATATTTTTTTATTATATATAAAGATACATAAATCATAAAACCTTAAAACTCATGATATTTATTGAATAATAAATACTTCTAAGCCTATACCATTGAAAAAAATTTAAGAAACAAATATAATTGAAAATAAAATAATATTTCTACCTTTATAAGTGATTTAATAAACTAATTCATTCACCTCAAAAGAAATATCTTCTTCCTTTCGGAACATTTATCATAGATAAATATCTAAAATTTAAGATCAATTTTTCCTAAATATACTTCAAAAATTTTTAATATATTTCAAACTATCGTAAATTATAGCTTACACAATTTAATTACTCCAATTAAAATTGTGTTTCCACAAAATAAAAAAACTCTTTCATAATCTAATGATTTGTGATTTAACATTTTCTGCCATTAAAATACACTGAAAAGAAAATATTAGTAGGGTATGGATATTTAATACTATATCCAAGAAGATTATGACTTTTATGACCAAGAGAAACCACTTCTTCAAAATATTTCCTTCGATAATTGTCTTTTAAAAATATTAGAATCGTTTTTCAGTTATAGGAACAAACATGCACATCACTTAATTTTAATCCAAAATTACACTATTAAATTTATATTTTAGAAAAATATTAATTGAATGAAAATTTTAAATTTTTTTACAATAATTTATATAACTTTTATTATTATATTCTACAAGAAGGTGAAACTTCATATTAAAAAAAAATTCACTATGACCTCATCAACATATGTTTTTCAGATCTTGAGTATAAAAAATATAATCATATTCATGTATAATGGGTATTAAAAAATATTGTTTCACTATATACTTTCCAAAAATTCATTATCCTTCGAAAAATACACATCCAAATGTGGATTTTATATAGACTACACAACCATTCAAATTAAATTATGTATAAAATATAGTTTAATTATGTTGGATATTTCATATTTCAACCAAAAATTTTTTTGTTCCTTTTATATATCAAAAAACTTGTTTCCTAGAAATTATATGATATTATTTTGTAGATCATTTATACCTCTATAAGTGTATAATAGAACATATTATATTTATACATTGAGATTTTAGATATAATAATCTTTCAACCAATATTCTAAACTCTATATGACTTACCACTATTACTTCTCTATATTTCAAAAAAGGTTTTCCCACTAAATTAGTCTGGAAATTAGATTTGAATGTTCCATGAAAATATTACCTAGAAAATCATTTTCATACTTATCATGTAAAATAAAATATATTTCATCATTTTTAATATTTTTATGATAATAAATATTTTCATTTAACATATTATTGACATTTCAAAAGTATTGTTTATATCCATTGTTACATTTTCTCAAATTTCTCCATCAAGAAATAATAATATAATATCTTCATCATAATTTTTCATAATGATGGAATCATGATCATTTTATTTTATATAGAGTTTTCTATCAAATATTTATTACATGTGGTTTAATATACTTATGGATATATATAGATTTCAATATAAATAATATAGATTATTCTTCAACCCATATAAAACTGTATTCATCTTATACAAAAAAACATTCAAATTTCCAAATCCAAAATCCTTGTTGTTTTCTAGAGGAATATCATCATCGAGATCTATATTAACAATGGATGACTTGAAATCTATCAAAAATATTTTATATCCTTGTTGTAAAGTAATATAATTATATATTATGATATGTTAAATCCTTTCCACTAGAGATAAACCTAATCAAATCCAATGACTTCAATTTTTTGTCCATTATAAACCGGTCTTTCATTGATTTTGATAACATCATCATTATTATTCAAAATTTATTTGAAAAAATATTTGGTATGTATCAGAAACATATTATCTGGTTTGGGTACATGTTAAAAAATTTTAATCCTCTCAGTTTGATATTGCTATTCATTCATGGTGTCAATCCTATATTACGTCCCATAACATCATAAAAACTTTTTCTTTTCTATCCTTTGAATATAATGAATTATTCAAAATTAAAAATGTTTATATTCTTGTTTGACAATTATTTTAGTCAAGTATCATGACGTTATGAACAAACACTTGATTATTAAACATATTATAAGATGTATATTGTTTTACCTAATTTTATATGATAGTTGAGTTTATATATTATTCTTAAGAAACATCAACATTTTTATCATTATTAATTAATTTTTCACATTGTTCAACTATATTGATCACATCAACCATTTCAACCATATTAATATGTGTTTGTGAAATTCAAATATTCATTTTTTCAAGGACATTCTCACATTTCATGTTAATAAAATTTCACATCTCTTAATTACAACACTTTTTCAGCTTATATTTAGTGGGTATTAATGAATGATTCCACCAACACCTCTTTGATAAATAATCCCTATATTTTCACCCTTGATCATTATAATGAAGGGGATTCTAAAAAACATTTTCTAATTCAATCCTTTAGTTTCAATTAAATACATATTAAAAGAATTTGTATCAATCTTGGTACGAGGGAAAATTTTATTATGAAAATAATGTTATACCAGGCTAACATACAAAATATAATAAAGAAAAGTATAATGTTCAATCAACATAGTTCATGAAATGTGTATCCAAGGTCTATTCCTACATTTTGTAGTAGATTTTGTTATTTTATGTTTCTATAATCTCAAGAGGAATACAATGATTTTGAATATAATCTATAAATATAAAACAAGTCAACTAAACTCTATTAATCATACAATCCTCATACAAGAAATATATGCATTATTTTTTTCACATATCCCAAAAAACATAAATATCTATAGGGAATATTAATTATGTCTCAAAAAATAAATATAACATGATTAAATATAGAAATAAAAAAATTAATGTTTTATTCTCAATATTTTCAATATTTTCTCATGGCCCTAATGATATCAGAATGTATCAACTATAACGAATAATATTTAATTAATCACAACATTTTTAAATGCATTGGATTTAGAAATCAATCCCTATAAATGGAACTACACTAGAATTTTATTCATTTTATTTCATGAAGATCAAAAATACACTATATCTTCAATAGAGTTATCATATACTTATAACAAATCATTACTATCCTTCTATAAAACTATTTAATTTCCTCAATCACACTCAGACGAAATGAAATTTGTGAATACCCAACTCATAATATGATTCCCATTTTTAATTTTCCTATCATATAAATTTCCCCATCTTCTATACTCTTCAAAGGAAGAAAATATATTCAAATTTTTTTACATTAATCATTATGATTTGAAACACGTATCAAATTTTGTTTCATCCAATCAAAAAAATACGATGTTTTGTACTTTAACTTCTCTTCACCAATGATAGAATATCCAAATCCTTTTATTCTGAGTGAATAACCATTTCCAAAAGCCAATTTTATATAAATATAAAATTTAATAATTTTAAAAATCAATAAAAATTATTAAATCAATGAAGACAACCCATACCCAAATTCCCTAGTAATTATCCTATTGTTGAATTGAAATTAGTTTCAAAAAAATTATTTTTCTTTCCTTTATATATATAATCATTTATCTTTTATAATATTTTGTATAAACATTATTTTGCTTGATTTATTTTGGTACATCATTTCTGAAGACATTTAGATTGATCAAAATTTCCCTGATAGATTCTAATAGTTGGAATCAATTTTTCTCCATCAAAATGTCTTCTGATGGATTTTTTCTTTATGTGGGTCAACTCCCCTAGAATCACTACCTCTAATTATTTTCATATTATTTTAATATTAGTAAATAGACCAACACATATAATATATATGGATATAAAATTTAAAATTCTAATAGTTACTATAGAAAGGATATTTACCTATATAATTTTAATACATCCCAGAGCTATGTTTCTACCTTTAATCCTCATACATAAATTACACTGGTATTTTTTTGGGAAATAAATTTATTTTTTCCTCTAGATATTTTATTTAGATGAATTTATTTATTCTAAAATTCTAATAAATGACTTATAATTATTATTTTAGGTCTATACTTTTTATCTTTTGTAACATCAATGTTTTTTCATTTATTGGTTTAACTACATAAAATATCTTATTGATATCATTTTCCATATCAAAATCATTATTCTACTTATAAATACATTAAGATAAATTTTATCCATAATTATTCAATTTAAGCTTCTCAGAACATTCAATGACTATGGTAATTGAGATTTTGAAATTCTTAAATATATTATCATTATGGGAATTTTTTTATTGTAAAATATCTAACTCATAAACATCAACTTTTGATATTTCATTAATTAGTATATTGATATTATTCTTCTTATTGGATAACATATTTATATAATTAATGAATTTTATAAAATTGGATTCATTTTCAGGGGATTTTTAATAATTTTTTCTTGAATTATTTTCCTTATTAAACTTGTTCATCAAATTATTCTATGTCATCATCATCATCACATTTACTCAAATAGTTTCTCCATTTTTTTGATAAAATATTATCATTTTCCCTATGATATTAGATGGATTATTCTACCTTTCTTTATAATATTATAATAGATATTCAGTTTTCTTCATCACTTTGTTATACATCCGTTCATTGATTATTGTTTTCATAAAAATACATAACATCCCAAAGTCATAAATAATTTAGTGATAATGTAACATTGTTCTATCACATTTCTCTTCTAAAATTTTATGAAAAATGTCAATAATTTATCAAAATTTCAACTAAAATTTGTGGCAGTATCATCAATAGATACAACTTATTCCTTGGGAAGTTTCTTCGATTATCCTTTATTAGTATATTTGAATGATGTTTAATGATTTTTGGTATCATTTTTCTTATAAATTTAATATTTTCTCATTTCATATGTGATTGTATTTCTATTTATAATATATTTCACTAGAGTTTGTATATATTTATCAAGAAATAATAAAATGATTTCATCAAATTTATAAAAAATAATTCAAAATATATTTAAAAAAATTATGTAATCTTCGATATTATCATTAATTATTATTATAGTGCGAACAATATCATATACACACATTAATAAATCACTAATAGATTCATAATCACCCAATTTATGATCTCTAATATTCAACATCCATATTTGTAACTTATGCTCCTTTAATTATATATTTCCTTTAATAATATTGTGATACAAATACAAGAGACCATTAGTTTTTCCAATTATTATAAATCAAAAAAATTAATATAGTGAGAAAAGATTAATTTTTTTTCTCCCATCACATTCCAAATTATTCATATCAAACATCAGTATGATAACTCCACTTGAAAAATGTGGGAAATTTATTTTTCCAGCCTCAAGAACATCAATTCCATGGGTATTGGTATTATGAATGATTATATGTATCTAAATATGATATTACATTCCCTAAAAAATAAAAAACCTCATACTATTTATAAAATTATTAATGTTCAAGTCAAAATAAAATTGTCCTAAACTTATATAAGGAGTCAGTGAAGAAAACCTCATTGATATTAACTAAAATAAAAAACTAGAACCAGAGAGATCATTGAGAAGAGGGGGAGTTGAATTAGTGAAATTTATTTTTTTAATTCATTTCGTATGAAACATCTATCTCTTCCTATTAATGATTTATAACATTTATAAGAAATATTTACCGAAGGTAAAATAGTAGAGACCAATTAATTTATATGGTTTTATGCTCAACATTAGGGTCTTTTTCTTTGAATGGTTTGGAAATAATTAAATACCACTCCATCGACTAACAAATAAACCTTTTATGAGGTTACATCAAGTATGGAATATATTTAAAAAAAATTAGACTATGATCAATATATAAGTGTATCTTTTCTCCACATAGATAAATATGTACCAAATACATTTTATGAAATTTTTGAATCCATTGACAACATAAACAATTCTCTTCTTAAAATACATATTACTTAATTTATTTCTATGAAGTAGGAAGTAAATTCATATATGAACTTCTATATGAATATTGTTCTCTATTCATTGTGTGAATATATTCTATATAAGGTCATCTAATTAGAAACCTTTATCCAATGACTTCTGAAATTATAAACCCATTCATATACTCTATTCATTCCTTCAAATCACAACATATTTTGTATATTCAAATTATTAGAATATATTTCCAATTTTATCTTCCCATTTCCACTAATGACAACTACAATATTTTTTTCCTACCTCTTCATCGAATTCCCCAACTAGTAGATTCATTTTTTAGAAAAAAGGTTCACAAACATAGGCTCTATGATATAATTAATTTACTATGTATAGAACTATTTCAACATCAAATAATCTATAATGTGAATAATTATTATAATTGTATGGGTTATTCATACAGTTCATTATATAGGTGATCCTAAATGACATATTGAGGGAACCAAAATTTATTTTCTCATTAAAATAAAACAATGAATTATAAAACACCAAATAAAAAAGTTCACTTCAATTAGTTTCAATTCTTCTAGATAATTATGGATCATTGTTAAAAAATTTATAATCCTCAACCTTGAACCAACATCCTTCTTCCTTGGAATGAATCATAAAATCTTCCTTTTCTGATATTTTCCACATCGAATGATTAGGATTACATCATCACAATTATTATCATTATAAAACATCGTAAAGATATTTTAATATTATAAATCATTATAATAAATAATTTTTTGGTAGGAGAATTACCAAAATTCTTCATTCTATTAAGACTAAATTCTATTGTTCTTATAATAACATCATAGAAACCCTCATAACTACAGCTTGGATACATCCCCATTTAGGTATTTTATCAGAAATTTCTACCTATTTAATTCATACGCTATCTTCTATGTAAGGGAAATTATACAAATTATCCATGTTATAAAATCAGTAAAATTAATTTATATGATGACATGGAGTCATATTTCCAAAATTTAGTTTATATTATAGGCATTATTTAATTTTTATTTTTTCTCAAATGACTTATCCTTAAAGTACTTCTCTTGGATGTAACTCATGTTGAAGGAATTATTCTATAAAGACTTAATTCAGAAATATTATAGCTGATTACAATCCATATAATTTTCATTTCATCAAAAATAATCCTTATTAAAACCCTCATAATGATTGAATAAAAAACTTCTTCACCATACTTGTATTCAATATTTGTTTATCTCATGAAATAAATAGAGAATTATCTAAATTTGTTCTTATGAACATTGTATAAAAAATAATATTTTTTTATAAAATTGAATTTCACTACAATTTTTATAATTTATGTATCATAATATAATATTGAAATCAAATAATAATAATTGAAAAGAATCTCTATTTCTAAATATTAAAGAACATGTATATTAGATGAACAACATAAAAAACATAAGATAAAAATATCATTTCAAAATTTTTTCTAAATAGTTTTGTCTAGAATAATAAATATGGTGACCGTCATTTAGAAAATTGTTTATAGTCACTTTCATCCCTTCACAATAATTTTTTATTATTAAAAACGTTATCTGGTTTTCATTAAGACAAAAAATAAATCACTTAGAACACACTTTCAGCATCCAAACCAGCACCCTAAAAACATATTCCATGCCATTAAAAACACATTCTATCATACCAGTACTAACAATATATATGTTATAGTGATGAAGGTAACACACAACATATAGGTCCCCATTTTGGAAACACACACACAAATTTAGGTTCCCATTCAATTTATTCAACAAAAATATTTTTGCTAAAAAACCCATAACAATCTACTATAATATACCCCCTTACACCCAATTCATCACATGAGTTATAATAATGTGTGACTGAAAATGATAAATAAAACCATATATGGTTAAAAAGATACCAATTTTGAATCATGAACACCCACTAACTATATAATTCAATATTCTCACACCTAAAATAGATTCATTGAAAACTAATTAACATTTATAATTTTTTTGAACACATTGTGGGAATCTCCCAAAACCAATATTTTTAAAGAGAATGATAACTGAAGACCATCATGAGTTTCCCTTTGAGGAAGGCCATTAATATATTTTCAAAAAATATACCCTCCAATCCCTAAAAATTGTATTGAGGATATAATCCTCCTACCCTTAATGGGCATTTCTCAATGACTCGTTCTACAAGCTCACCGATCTAGAATCATATTTTTGTCCCATTAATAGATTAAAATTAAATATAAATAAAACCTCATACAATGCCATTGATATAAAAATATAAATCTTAGTTTTTGTTGCCTCTTAATAATGAATGATATGATCCTATAAGGAAAGAGAAGTAGAATTTTTATGTTAAATTCTATAGGACCAATACTCCAGGATTTAAGTGAAATATCTTCTAAATAAAATAAAATTATAAAAATATCCCACTTGGTTATAGGGATTTGATACCTCAAGAAACATGAGGATTAATGTGAATTATGAGCAAAAAATAACAGAATATTTTTTTTAAATATAAATTTTTGTTTATATTTTTTACATCTCTTATTAATAACCATGTGATAATTGGGATAGTGTTAGTGGATGAAACATAGGTATATATAGTTTCGATATATGTGTTGTATACTAGTGTTCCATCATTGAAAATCATTAATTTCAATAAATATTTTTGGGTATAGGATTTCTGTATAATTTTTAAAAACCATGGACTAATACTAATCCTTCCGAGACACTCCCAAAAAAACATTCAATTTCACTTGATACTTCTATATGGTATACCCAAATTAGTCAAAAAATATGACTTATACAAATATAATTTTAAATTTCTAAACCCCTCTATAAAATATCTAAAAAATAAACTATTCCATGAAATTAGAAATTAATATGAAAAAGTAAAATATCTAAAATGGGGATTTTACAGACACACTACTATGACAAATAACACATGTATACTAGAGTTTTTGGATTCAACATTTTATTAAATTTATTATAATAATTGAAAAAATATTAATTTTTCTTCCTTGACCATTGATTAAATGTAATAAGATCTATCAAAAAATATAGAGGACCACATGGTGAAGAATATTATGACAACTTAGAGTGATAATTGTTTTAATTTTTTAAAGTGTTCATCTGTTATTGAAAAGATAATAGAGTAAAATTAGATGTGGATTAAAATTTTCATTATAAAATGGATAGTTTATAAAAAGAGATATATTCAGATAATCTATATAACCACTCTGAAATCTATGTTAATTAAGGAGACATATATAGTGGAAGTAATAAGTATTAGAGGACACTAACAAGAAATTGATGTGATAATAAAATTTTATAAATAGAATAAAAATGTTTGATATAATGTTTTGTAAAGGGATAGAGTTACATTTTTGGAAACATTTTATTCATTCTTATTCCATGTAAGAAAACTACCTTCATTAAAAAAATAATTAGTTAATGAATACACATATCATATTTGTTTTTGGAATTAGTAGATAATATTTTAGTGTAAAAGTGAAATTTTTAATAAATTAAATTGTGTCTACAAACATATTTTCAAGCAGATGATCTCATATTTAATAAATAGTGACAATAATTTTTTACTATTTATTCATAAAATTATTTATCTCTCATAATGGTAGATTTAATAATTGACATTTTTATTTTTATGTATTCAATTAATTTTATTCACTAGCATGTTTATAAGGAAAATAAATAGTTAAAAATACTAAATGATGGTAATATGTTTTGTAAAGACATATAATTATAAAATACCTTATATATTTTATATATTTATCTTTTAAGTATTTGTTTTTGTTTTAGAAGTGGATAAATACAATGAGGATTTTTTATCAAACTAGTAAAAATCAACATTGGGAATTTTTTGGAATACATATAGAGATGCAAATGGAACCCCACTCAAATGGGGGGAAAATATATAACCTCAGTCATTAGAGAGTGACTGAGGTAAAATTCGAATCAAATAATCACTATTGTTTCTATTTTATTATATCTACATAGTGAGAGAAAAAACACCTAAATCCAAATTGAGATTGTTGACAATTAAAAATATGTTTTTTTATGAAAAGGGTGTATTGATAGGTTTTATTACTATTATCATGTCATGATACACCACTGTGTTTTATAATGGAATATTATATTTGTAATATGGATTCGTGATTTTTTTATTTCCAGTAAAACCCATGGGGTAGATTGATGTTCCCATGAATAAAATGGAGATAAATTACATGTTGGATATATTCTGTCATGATGGATTTTTTTAATAGCTATTATAACCATTCAAAAATTATGGTTCTATAATTAATTATATTGATTAATATTCATAAAAAAATATTAATTTCATGTTACATTAGATTCCTTAGTTCAATTATACTGAATAATAACATATTTTTTATTCATGAGGGAGATAAACTTATTATGATATATTTAAATTTTTCTTAAATGATTTAATGAATATATAATGTGTAATGTCAGTTAGTGAATATCTATAGTTAAATTATATTATGGAAGATATCTTGAGAAGACCCCCATTTTAGATTGTAGAGTCATCTATTGAATGACTATTGAAATATAACTTCTGTTATCTATAGAAGTGTATAATATATTTGAATTCATCTTACTTTTTTGTTGAATCATATAAAATTTTAACAAATAAATATATAGTTATTTTTTGAAAGTATTTAACTGATGAAAAAAATTCGTTGACCAGTTATAAAAACTATAAGGGGATGTATTATAATGAAAATTTTGCATCTAGTGGCTCGTTTTTATTATCAATGAAACTTCACTTTTCCACTTCATTTGATGTTACTAAGTGATATATATCTCACATTAAAACAAACGGAAATGATGGTGTGGTTTAATGAAATTATAAATGTATTATTATTTAGATTAGACTAATGATGAGGTGTTCATGACAAACTAAAACATTTTTTCTAAAAGAATTATTAGTTTTGTATTGTGGATAATCAAACTGAGATATCATTAATATTGTAAAAAATCATAGTGTTTAACATGATTATAATAGTGACAGTAATAAAAATTGAATTGAGAATAAATACTATGATTGAATGATAATTTTGAGGTTTTTGGAATGTATAAATAGGTTTTTTCTAATATATAATAGTTATTTTGTAAAAATAATGAATAAGAATACATTTGTACATTAATTAATTTGGAGGAAAATAAAAATTGATGATGTTATAAGGAAATAGATTTGTTCAACTTAATGATTCAGTTGTGAAGATATTAACTGAATCCATATACTAATGCATAACATCTTCATTAAATGTGAAATATATAATAATAATTTAATTAGATAATTATTTTACTCACTTGTGAGAATAACAAAAAACATACATTGTTATATAAATATTTTATTTTATTGAATTATAAGGTCTATACGACATGGGTATTATTTTGTGATTATTTGAAGAGTTTTTTTCTATTAGTGAAGTATTTTATAGTGTTTAGATCACACTATAATAGAGTAGTTCAAAAAAAATGTTTTCAGGATAAAAAAATGTCATGAACAACCATTGTTGAGATAATAATTAAGTAACACCACATTATATTTTTTTTTGTGATATAGTAAAATAATATATAAATATGAGTAGTTTTTGTTTATGTTTAATAGTAAATTATCATAGAATTTAATTTTTGTTTTTGAAAATATGTAATATAATGATGAATTATATAGAGTAAAATTTTATATAGTTTCATTATACTTATCATGATTTTATGATCTTTTATATTCAAAATAATCATCTAAATATAAATACATAATTATTTAGGGTTGTAATAATGACATTTATTCATATATTATATCAGTAATCTTGATGAGCTTTACTAGGTATAATGTGTACCATCCAATTAGACCATGGGATAGAAATCTAGGAATCTTGGCCTGGACATGATCATTAACATAGATATTAAGGCTTACAAAACCTATATGAATAGATAAGTATTTCAACTATGATATTTTTAAAAGATAATTACGAAATGAATTTTATTTTTAACAAGGAACACATAAAGATATTTATTTGGAATCAATATTTATTTTATTTTTTAGGAATAATTTTGCGACATTAAGATTATATTTATGATACCTCAATAAAACCATTCATTAATGATAATTGGAAATTGAAGTGCACAGTTGGATAATAAATTTTAGAAACTGTGTTTGTATACAATAAATAATACAACTGTTCAAACGCTGAGAAAAATTTCCATTTCATAATTACATTATTATCAATCAATGTTATTTCTTCATTTTTTTAATTTTTAATTACTTTAAATTATATGATCCATAAAATAACATAAATTTGTATAACTATGTTTGGAATAATATATGAAGAGAGAATAAATTATTAAATAATTTAACCACTTCTTACTCATCCACCCCCAGTCTAAATGGCCAACCATATATCATTTACAAACCAAAAAAAGTTTTATAAAATACCAATCATTTTCAATTTTAATTATAAATGAACATGTATTATTATTTAATCCCATAAATAAAGAAATTTTTATTAAATGTCTCAATGAAAATAAATGATTATAATACATTACCATGACCATATATAATTTGTGTTTGATATAATTTAAATAATATAATGAATAATAAAATTAAAGTAGTTTTAACCTAATTCACATTTTATGAATATATAAAATTTGTTTAATCCATACTAATTCATCATCTTCTACAACAAAATCTTCTTTTATGACACACTTATAGTCAAAATTTATTTAATAATTTTGTTCATATAATATGGAAATGGAATCATAAGTGATGGGTGATTTTAGATGCCTAGTAAGGGTAAACATAAATGATAACATTTGATTTTATTAAGTGAATTTTAGATGGATATAGGAGAATAATCATTTGATATTTAATAACTACAAGAGAATAGATCATAAATCATGGAATAAAATAAGAAATATATCATAAGATTCAAAAGATTGTGTAGACATTATTGCATAATCATGAGTTGTGAGAGAATATCATTGTCATAAAAATAATCATAAAACATGTGATACATATTTAATCATTAGAAAAAACATTATAAAAGGAAACATTACATTAATGAGCCACACTATCAGTGAACATGGTTATGAGAATATGAAATGTACTTTATAAAATGTATCTGATGATATAAAAACATTATACCATTGCATTAAAGGGTGATATATAACCCCAATCCAACTTATTCATACATATGAGTTCTAGTAAAATTTAATCACTCATCATATCATAAATAAACCATTTAAATTAAATTTTTCAATAAAACTTTCCAAAGAAACAAAATCAAATTTTTAGAAAAGAAACAATTTTAAAAAAATGTTTTTGATGAAAAAAAATTAAAGCCCCAAGGAATAAAAATGTGTCTCATATGGACCAATGTATGTAAATAGTTAATAATTCCATAAATAATCATAACATTATAATACAATAGAATAATAAATGGGTAAGAAATGATGTAATCTAGCATTGTATATAAATGCCAATCATTAAATATAATAATGATTATGGTATCTACACTATAATGACAAATTTATCATAGTTAAGTTAATAATTTCCCAAATAAAATTATGTATGCGACCAATATGAACATTCATATATCAATGGAATTGAAGACATGATATTAAAAAACTATAGTAATTTGAAGAAAAATATAACAATTCATTGTGGATGGTTTGAAAAGAAAATTTAATTGGTAGATAATATCACTAATATAAATTAATTTCTAATGATATATATATAAGAATTTTTAGGATGATATAAATTTAAAATTATCTTTGGTCAATCATAAGATAAATCAAGTTAAATAATTTTGAAGAAAATTGTTTTTTAGAATATTTAGGAAAATAAATTCTAAAATAATAAACACAATTGAAATTTGGAAATTATTTTTGAATAAATATTATATAAAACAAGGATAATAATTATTATTTTTATAAACCATGAAAACATGGAGATGAATATATATATATATATAATGATAAAGATAGAGAAAATAAATGTTAACAAGATATTATTTTTGATTAAAACATCCCATACATAAAACCTAAAATGATTTAATATTACATTGTAAAAAAATTAATTAAATATTGTTGAAATTTAACATATTTTTTTAATAAATACACAGATATAAATAAAATTTAGAGTTAATCATAAAATATATTTACATATATAAAATATTTTTATTGAAAATATACATCATATTATAATATTAAAAAACATAAATTTTAGAATGCGATAATGAGAGAGTGAAATAACCAATGATAATTACATAAGTAAAAATTATTTATTCATTATAATCAATGAGGATAAAAATACCATGCATAGTATATTCAATTTTACATATGTTTTTAAGAAATAAAATGATGATAAATACTTAGACATTGAGTAACTTTTAAATCAAGCTTATTGAAGGATAGAAATAATGAAATTGATGATCAAATACCACGAATAAATAAATAATTCATTATATATTGTATCAAATAGTAATTTTACACACCATATAAATTAAAAAGGCTCATAATTATAAACAATGTATCGATAAATTGGAATTAATAAAAAATTCCCTAAACTTGTTTCCTTTGAATGTTGATGAAACACTAACCTCCTATAAATCAAATATCTATTCCTTAATATTGTATTTCATAAGTTAATTATTATGTTTTATAGTTAATTTTTTTCATTTAAATTTATTCTTTATGTGTAAATTAGTTATTTATGTCATATTTCAATAATTGGGTATTAATATATTTAACTATTTGAACATGTTTAATAATGATGATATCATCAACTCTTGTTTCAAACCAAATTAATCATTAATATATCATTTACGATTGTACAATATATAAAATACAATTATTTATAAATATAATAAATAATTCTATATCTATTTCTATTAGGCATTATGAATATTTAATCAGTGTGGTTTTCTTCACTAATTTTATTGAATGAAGATGATTGTTTTATAATAATTAATATAAATAATTTAAAATATAAATAACCATATAAAAAATAATTAATATATAATAATTATATTAGTATTTTCATTACCATATTAATCCATGATATAGTTCTATAACATCATACATATAGGTGGTCGAGCAAACCCAAACATAAACACATATTAATGTGATTGGTGATAGTTGTTAAAAAATGAATATTTGAAAATAATATCATTATAAAAAAATAATTATATTTTTAGTTACATTGAGGATGAGTAATTTATTTTTGAATAAAAGATATATATAAAGATAAAAACTAAATGTTTCATCATGGAGGTGGTATTATACACACACACACATGATTTATATAGTATTATTTTTACATATTATTGGAAATGAATATATAATGGTATAAAAATTAATATAAAAAATATTAGTATTATATTTATATTTTATTCAATATATTATTATTTTGAAGGATCTTTTTGGAGGGAAATATCAATAATAAAATTATAAGAATGAGATAATACTAATGATTGATACTTTTCTTTCCTTGTAATACACCTTGGAATTTAAGGAATTATTTTGTGGATCCTTAAAAAACAGTATTTTTTTATAATAAAAAATATTTAAATATTTTTTTAAAATTTTAGTTGATCATAGAACAACATAATGGCTTTATAATAAAAAATATTATATTTTGATTAATTATAAATTTTATAAAATTACTATGTATTTCCTATAATTTTTTCTTATATATTGATTAGAGTTGAAATTACATTTATTCTTATGTAATTTATTTTTCACTTTATTTTTAATATTATGATTTTATCAAAATGTGATTAAATTTAATGAGATCATAATCTTTCATTAAGTAAAATATTTATATATTTCTTATTTTGAATGGTTATAATGTGTTCTATAACATTAATGTCTTTTTTCTAGAAAAAATAAATCTTTTATGAGCTCAAAATATGATTTTGATATATTTTTTACTACTCCCACAAATCCGTTTCATGTATCTCTTTCTCCCACGTATCGAAATATCCCACATAGCCAATTTACTATTCATTATATAGACATTTTTTATATATATTTTACACAATTGTTATAAAAATATCCTAATCTAAATAACATGGTGAATCACCTATGTGAGTCTCCTATGTGATTCTCTTAAATAAATGTCCAACATAAATCCCCTATGTGATTGCCATATATGAATCTCGCATGGAATCCCCTATAATGATTCTGCTATATTGTTCTATTATTTTATTTAGAGTATTCTAAAATAGAGAAATTTTATTTTTTTTACGTATTGCACGAAATATCAATTCATGGAATGATTATTAGAAATTTAATTTTAGGGATTTTATTGTAATATTAATTATTAATTATTTAAAACCAATGAGAACATGTTTTTAATTTTTTATTGTAGGCTAAAATCTTTCCAATAAAATCAAGAACACTTTATGGATAAAAATCATACACAAGTCTAAAAGTAGAAAATTTATATTGAGCTCTTCTAATAATAGGAAGGATATCACCAAACACTTGGTCATTCCAATGACTAATAGTACCATTAAATCATTTATTAGTGAGACCATATACCACTGACTTTTCCTCTATATAAGCATGAGTAAAAAATTGATCCTTTAAAAAAATAGGGTCTAAACATCTGGACACATGGTTGGTGAGCTTCCATAAATTATGCAATGAACCTATCTGAATGGAAAGAAAGACAGATGTATAATCACATTTAGGACAGATTTATTCGAACACTACTAATTGCCTTGTTCTACTTCTATAATAACACATTGTAATTCTACATTGAGAGTGGAGGAATTACTAAATGATCCATAAAGACACCCAAGAACATAACCCAGATGATCCCTCAAAACCGCACCAATGACTGAAGGTCCAAAATTCCCCCTTGAATAAAATTTTGAAATAATTTTGTTACATTAATAAAATGGGGCCTACCAAAAAACCTCATGAAAACCATAGGGAGGGTTAAAATTAACCTTAACCCCAAACATGTTGAGAACTGATAGATCTTGAATGGAAATTTCATAGTATTTGCATAATAATATGTTAACATTGTGCATAATAGAGATAATTATAGACATTGAAGATCATGTACGGAAAGGATAAGATCCATGTCATGACTTGTTTTTGGAATTCCATGTGAAGTGCATGAGCTCCTATGTAGTATCTTGAAAAAGTTTCAAAAGTTTTCGTGAAAGTTTTAGGTCTACCAAGCTTCTAATGAAGACACATATCGAACAGGTTTTTGGAAAATAGATTTGAAAATATCATATATATTTTTTACATTTCTAAAGTCGCTGCAAAGGTGAGAGAAAAGTGATCGACATCTTCCTTTTACTGATAGAAAAACACACACCTAGAGCAGAGGGATTTTCATCAAGATTTATGATAATCATATTATGGTATTTTAGTATGGTCCATTCCCCATAAAAAGTTTGACCGAGAGGGTTTCAAGAAACTCTTCTTTAATCTACCCATCCACTTGAAGTCTGAATTAATACCAATATAATTCTTATATAACCCATTAGAGAATATTAATCCATTGGTATCCTGATATAAATCCCATAAATCACACATGTAGAAGAATAAATAGTCCTCAATAATGGAAATAATATGATTTGGGAGATTCTCCATGCATCCAAGCTATTTTTTTATTGATAGAACAAAATCATGATTTTGGTATTTCTCCAAAACTAGGTCTTCTAAAGGATTTACCACCCATTTACATTTCCCTAATTTTATGTACGTCTCCCTAAAGACCATCAACCTTAAATCAATATCAATTTTGGGAATCAAATTCATCAAAAAAGGATCGGCTAAAAAATTGAAGAAGTCAAACTTTCATGATTTGATCATTTTCATGATTATGGTTCTAAAGAAGCAAAGAGCCTCCTAATGTGCATCGATGATCCTCCAAATTAACCCATTCTATAATTAGTCATTAAACCACTGTTGTTTTTTGATTCCTATACCCCCATAATCACAAGGCTTGAAATTAGAATTCCATGGAACCATTGCAAGTCTAATTTGAATGATTCTACAACTCCCAATGAAGTTCCTTATGGAAACATTGATGATATTAAGTAGAGAAATCTTTCATTATTACACCATAAAATATTACACAAATATTGAAGTGTTTATTTTCTTCACAAGGCACACCCTACCCGCTATGGATATTGATTTTTTCTTCTAGGAGGATAGTTTCCTTCGAATCAAACTAACAATTCCAGTTAAATGAAATACCTTCAGTCTTCCCCAAAAGATTGGCACTCCTAGATAAGTGAAGGGAAGGTCACCCTATAGAATTCCAATCTCTAAGGTGATTATATTTTTCTTGGATGTAGAAACATTTCATCCAAAGTAGAATAAATACTTTCCCTAAATAATCCATTTTCCAAAAACACTCTCATAATGAAAAGTATCTCTCTTGATTTTTTTGATATTTCCTTTTCCCCCATGAATGAATAGGATAATGTCATCAATATATAATATGTTTTTATGAGAAATAATACCCCATCATACATAAATGTAGTTCAACTTACCCTTATCTTCCATAATGGAACGAAACCGACTAAGATAATCCTCAGTAAAAGAAAAAATGACTACTTGAAGAGGGTCACCCCACCTGATACCTCTCAAGAATTAAAAGTATCCTTCATGGGATTTATTTATAAAAACTAAGATGTAGGAATAGATCAAGATAAATTTAACCCAATTGATGATAAAATCATCAAAATCATACATGGTGAGAATATTTCATATGATTCCTCAATCTATTATTTCAAAATCAATCCTAACAACAAGTTTGAGGCAAATGTTCCCACCTCTGGTTGGAATTTCAAGTTGATTGACACACTCCAAAATAGGATAGCTCAGAGAGATACATTTTGTAATCAATAAAATTATCCTGATTTTTTATCATGGAAAAATACATGGAGAACTTCATGATTTTTTACAAGGAATTGAAAAAATTTGTGTTCTTGTCCCCATCCCTTAACCATTTTCCCTTGAATTATTCCCTTTGCAAGGAATATTTTATGTTGAAATGATTTTTGAGCTTGATGGTCATATCAGATATAGCCATAATTTCCTCAAAGAATTCATTATTAGTGTCGATTTTCATGATATTCTGAATGTAATCTTCGAGATTGGAATTATTAGTGTCAAAAGAGCTAAATTTGTTCTTCCTCTAATGTATCAAATAAATTTTGAAGATTCTGAGCATGGTGATACAAGTAAAAGCCACTTTCCTGCAATTCACTAACATCCATGTGCTTTGAAGAATGACCTTTCATTCCATATTTGTAACTCATTCCTTATTAAATATGAAGGGGAAATGAAGCTTGGGTTACTTTTTAGCAAATCCAAAAGTATGGAAAGTTGATGAGAATTGAGTTTAGAGTAAATATAACATTAGATGGATCCCCATGTATCCTTACAAGCCACATTGATGAATGACTTTTTAATTTGACTAGAAACCTGCTGGTATGAATATTTTTGTACTAGGACTATTTTGACCCAACCAAAATAACCTCAAAAAAATAATTTTGATTAACACATGGTCTGAATTCCTTGGAAAAAATTGAGTTTTTTTCTTCCCCCATTTTCTCATCCGAGTTCAAAATAGTAGTGAATTCTTTCAGAATGATCCATGGGAAAGTGATGCTAAATTTGAGAACACCTATGTCTCCCCACATGTTTCTAGTTTATAGATAACTATTTTGGGTATAAATGAAGGACCATGAAAATTGGGATCCATGGTAGTTGAAGGATCATGTGAAATTTTGGTCCCATGTAATGACCATGAAGGTGATTTACAAAGAGGATGGAGAAATCACCCATAGGATTTTGACATCAGTTGAACACCTATTGGTGATAATGAGATGAAAACGCAACCTCTATAAATTGGAAATGATGGAGGAGAATATTTTTTTAGTGTCATAAAGGCCTATGATAATTGTATTGTGCTTATGGCTAAACAACCATATGGATATAGTGGTCTTCAGATTTCCCAAATCATGAAAATTACAAATAAAATATATTCATTTGAAACTGAATCCAAGGTTATGGACCCTTATGTTTTTCTCCCCTCTATTATTCAATTGTTGTCCATCTTTATTTTTGGGAATAGTGGTGCTTTGTAGAAGGTCATTTTTGTCAGTTGTTCAAGTCATAACATATTTTCATTTTTTTCCTTCTGGACTGGACTGACCAGATCTGTCTGACTAACATGGATCTGGATGGTGCATGAATCATTTTTAACATCCATATTAACATGTCCTATCGAGGAGAAATTTGTTTGGGGTTGTGGATTCCAAATTGCTGGGGGTTTAGTGTAAGTGACCGACATGTTTGTGTGCTATAAATCCTACTGATCTACTGAAATGAAATGAATAGTGTGGGTATGAGACTCTGATTTCTGAGGATTATTTATAAGAGATAATCCCTTTGTTGAGTTCTGAAGAGAAAATGTTGAACTCCTTCCTTCCAGTTAATTATCCCTATCAAGGTTAGGGGAGTATTACAGGTTATCATTGAATTCATGTGATTCACATTTTGAAAAAATCCCCTCCCTCATTAACCATACCAGGTTTTGTTATCATTGAACACATCCAATAAAATGGAATCATCGTATATTTCTTTTTGAAGTCATATCCCCATATTAAAGATGTCATATGATATTTTGAAGTCAACATTTATATTTTCAGTGGGCTCATATTCTGGAGGGTAGTCCACCATAGGTTCTATCGCAAGAGGGGGCAGTGTGATGCATTTGGATTATTTTCCTCTATGAATAAATCTTCCCTTTGTTGGCTTCTTGGAAGTAGATGGTCCAGACTAATTCTTATTTGGAATAGTAGAATGGATCTCTATAGAATTAACGGACTACTCTTTCTCATGTATGACAGAGGTAGTATCAGTTTGAGTCTTTATATGAACTAGTAATGCTCCATTTGTTTCCTTGATGGGTGCCTTCTCTTTAGTAGGGGCATTTTTATTCCGTCTATACTTATTTTCCTCCGATCAATCCGAGTCATTGGGAAAAATAACCTTCTTTTGGAGGAATTTTTAGTTGGATACAGAATGGAAAAACATCTTGCAAACATCACAAAAAGGATGTATATTCTCATACACAACTTTTACCTCATCCTTTATTCCATTAGAAATTAAGGAGATGCTAGAAGAGTGTTTTTTTCCAAGATGATATCCACCAACATCTGAGAAAATAATCCAAGTTCTCTTTCCACAGTCTTTTCATCCATTCTAGAATGGATGTCGATGGAAGATCCGAGATCATTCATGATTTTTAGATGCCAATAAATCCAATTCAAACCATTAAAACTTATCCATATTTGAGTGTTATATTTTTTGAGTTTAATGGGATTAGAATTGACATCCCCCTCAGATAACCTAAGGATTTCTGGTTTCATTTAAAAGTTTCTAGTTCCCAAATAATAGTTCATCTCATCCATGGATTGGAAGCTTGTATTGATAAAACCTCTTCCAATTTGTATTAACCTCTAATATCAACTGCAACAACAATGATATATTCTATTTTTCAAATTAGTATAAGGCCAAGGACTTTCTCCCTTTGAGTATATGATGCGACCCAAGATTGAAAACATATAGAGAAAAATCAAGTGATGGTTCACATGGATATTAATTTTCTATTTCATCTGAAAAAAATAAACATAAATCATTTTCAATAAATTAAAAAAGGGAGAAAATACAATTTCATTTAGGAATTAAAGGATTTAATATTTTATGATAAATGGGATTATTACAAGGAATTGATAATAATTATTTTTATTCAATCATTATTTATTTTATTTTCAATTTTTATAATGATACTATTTCTAAAAAATTATTTTTATATTTATAATTTATCAGAACTAATTAAAAGAAACCACTATGTGATGTTTTTAATCTTCAAATTTATGAAGAAGTATAATTATTTTATAGATGAAAATATTAAATATTATTATTTAAAATTTAAATATACCATAAAATCATAAAAGGATATTGTATCATTACATTGTTTTTCTATTTAGAGATGCATAGAGTGAAACTGTGTTTCGAAGAATCATTGTTCCTCTAGTTTGGAAAGAAAAATGATGGTTTCCCAAGTTTCATGATTTAGAAATCTTCATGATCATGTTCACTACTAGATCTAATTTATCCCAAATAAACTCTCTTATCCATTCATTGTAATGTAGTTGTATATGCTGAAAAATCACACTTAATGTGTCTTGCATGATGTTATACTACCATAACAAATGGTACATGCAGGTTCTCTCTATGCACTTATAATAATTGGTACATACTAAACTATAGTATACTTGTGCTTTGGAATTATACTATGAATTTCTTTATTTGGTATGAACCTATAAAAAACTTGTTTAGGTTTTTCCATATAAAATACTATCTTCTGATTGAACCAAAAAAATATGAGGTTACGATTTAGTTTTTAAAATCCTTGTTTGGGTATTATCTTGTAAAAGACTATTTTTTTAATAAACCATAATAGAATAGGGACTTTGGATAGTCCTCTAAGATTTAAAAATTCGAATTGATATATCTTTAACTCCCCTTATAATGTGATGTTAAATAGTGGGTGACATCACTCTGATGTAGTGATAGGTGAAGATTGGCTTGTTATCAATTTTATATGAGATGCTATAAAATTCTTATGTTCCTATTTTTGATTCACGTATTCTTATTCTTTATCATTACATATGGTGGTTTGGTTGAATTTTTTATTAAATAACCCAATCACTTTTTAATCAGAATTTTTATATGAGTATATTTTTATAATGATGGATGATTCACCCACTCTTGTCTATTTTCATCACCCTTATTGTATGTAATATAACATAAGATAATATAGTGTAAATTATGGTAATTTAAATATGTTTTCATTTTATAGTGGGACAAAAACAACATGGGTTTATATAATAATTATATGATAATGTATAAATTTTAAATAGTTATAATAGTGTCTATTTATATAAGAAGAATAGGGATTTTTTGTAAATACTCCACATTTTTCAACAGAAAATTATCACTATTAAAGGTTAAATGGATCAAAACATTATAAAGAAGACGTTTGGATGAGTTTAAGGTTTATAAATCTCTCTATAATAGATTTTTTATTTAAGAGTAACTTAATGTAACGGTCAGTGTCCTCTTGGCCCATTACATTGGGTTTTGTGGTTGGAATTGTTAGGAGGAGGTACATAGTAGGTTTAGTGAGTATTAGTTGCTATCAACATGAAAAAAGAGGGATTTCACACATTGTAACTATAGATTACACGATGTGAAACCCTTCCTTCCTACTTTTCATGTTGATTTCATGTTCTGTAGATATTTTACATAGCATGATAAATATTTTTTACTCTATGTAATATTTATGGGTTTTAAAAATAAAATAAAATCAAGACGCGATGCATTTTTTAGTGGAAACTAAACCCCGGGTATTAAATATCTTGACAAGTGAATAAATGTTGGGTAATACACTAATCATGTATAGTTTTGATAATTCTTTTGATTGAAATTTTTTTCATTTGGCCATGGTTTAATTTTCCTCTCATTACAATTGAAAACTAGGTTCCTCGAGGAGTCCTTCGATCCATACTCCTCATTTCTTAATGTCCTATTCCTGATTTTTTGTTTATTGGTGATCTGTGACTGATTCATGGTATGTTTTATCATCCTTTCCATCCTTTTTCTCTTGTTCAATTGTAGATATTCTTTTTAGTGGTATGGGTGGGATTGAGTTGGAATTTTGGGAAGAATTTTCACAATATTATGGTGTGAAATAAGATGATCCTCATTTCTATCATTGTGGTTGTCACATGAGGGAATTATTATTCTACATTGGGTGCACAAAAAATTTGATAAGATTATTCAAGGCTATATTTTCATTCATTTCTATTTTATTTTGCATCATTCGGGAAAGATCTATTTTTTTCACGTGGATATTACTTTTCCCACCATAATAAATTATAATAGAAGGTAAAATAAATTGAAATTTGTTGTGGGATCTGATGTGCATGTTTTTTTTGTATTGATGTCATTGTGATGTTTTGAATTTTACTATCAAAACAACCCCATTAAAAATCATTATCATCGGTTGTCCTTGGTTGCATAGAAAACTATTTTAATGATGTTTTATTCCTATTTAACACTTTTATATAGGGATTTTTAACTTATATACACTTTTAAAATAAATGGATTCCCTAGGATTGCCCAGTTTTTATGAAAACCCCTAAATTAACAAGTGGAATTAAAAAATGATGCCTCGTTAAATAAGAAATTCTTTTATGAGGTGACATGTGAGGTGATGTGTTGTATGTGGTAGTGTGGTTGTATGTGATGGACAGATGGATTGTGAAGTGGCTATGTTGGGTTGTGTGGATATGCTCTGGTTTTTGATGTGGAATGTTTTTGAAGCACAACTCTATGTTTTGTGTTGGTTTTTCCAGTATAGTGGATGAACATGAAGATGATACATTAACATGAACATGTAATGGAATATCAAGTTTTGAGATTAAGTGATTTTGGAATGGCTGAGATGTTGTCCGCATTGGAGATGCGATCTTGCTATATAATGATGTGTTTTTGTTTATGTTTTCTTTTCTATTTTTGTTAGTTTCTCAGATTGTAGTCAAATAAATGTATAAATAATTTGTTTAAAAAGTTAAGTTTTTTATTGGGATGGTTTGGTTAATGAAATTAATATTTGGTTTGGAAATAAATAATGGAAATGGTCTATTATGATTAATAGAAATTGAAAGGAGGTGGTTGTTTGATTCACGGTGTTGTGCATTTAGTGGTAATAGTGATGTTGCTAGTGTTGTGAGATGGTTTTTTGTTGAGAACTCATAGGTTGTTCGTGAGTTATTCATATCATATATGTATATATACATATCATACCTTGTAATTCATTTATGCACACTACCCTATTTGAGCACTACATGTAGAACACCCCCATCATCATGGGGGAGGGTGTATTTCCCAAACATACAAGTAGAGGGATGGAAAAATGGAAACTCTCTATTCCCTACTACCTCTTCTAGGGGTCATAAACCGTGATTCCTTGGGTTGTTTATTGTTTTTAATGTTAAGGTGAGTCTGGGAAAGTTTTTATTTCTATTATCTCTTGGGTTTTATATGGGGTGTGTTTTTCCAAGAATCTTTTGGAAGAGATGTGTTTTGATTTCATATGAATATTCAGGTTGGGTGGTGATGTGCCTCATGGCCCAGGTGATTGGATGAGGTGTGGTTATTAGTCCCAAGTGTCTGAAGGTGGGATATGATATGTTATATTGACTAGGTGTCTGCAAGTAAGAACTGATGTAGCTTAAGGCCCAGGTGATGGGACGTGGTGTGGCTGTGGGTACCAAGTGTGAGCGGGTGGGTTTTGACGTGGTTCATTCAAAAGTGGTATGCACGTGAGGGAATTTTCTATTAGTAAAGAGCATATAAACCTGTGGGAAGTGGTATAGGGTACAAAAATAATCGTTTTTCTTACAATATTACCTTACTTGACTAGCGTTATTGGTGAGAATTCCTTCATGAGGACTAGGATAATTATTATACCTCTCAGGTGTTGTTTAGTTATAATATTTTCTTGATAGGGGAATTAGTATGGTCCCTTTCACATGCCCATGATAGAATTAATTTTTTTATTACTGAGAAAATATGTATACTAAGCCAACATATATTAAACTATATTCGGGTTTTTAGGAGGATTATGTCGATCGTGGTTGTTATTACTTCCTTGGGCATTGTGATAGTCGTTGATTCATTGATTAATATTCATTTTGGTATATATTTCAGAGATTTATTTCACATGTAACGGTTTTATTTTAAACATCCATATGGAAGAGATTTTTATTTTCATATATATATATATATTGTATTTAGTTTAGGATTAACCATTATTTCTCCCAATATTTGTTTTCTATGAATGGAAATGCCTCCCATTTTTTTGAGAGATTTTAAACAATATGGTGCTAGTCTCCACCATAGGTCTTCTTGAAGGCAGGAATCGAGGGGGGGGGGGCATTATATCCATTTCTTAATTTCTAGACTTGGATGGGTATCATTGAAGGAATATAGTGATGGTATAATGGTATCAAAGGCTGACATGTTGATGCTTTTCATGCCCCTAGAGTTTAGTACACCAGTAAGAGGTTAGACAAGATTCTTTGATATGTTTCCGGGATGTAGATATATGATGGGAACACATCCATAATGTGTGGATCTTTTATTTCTACATA
Source organism: Viscum album (assembly GCA_963277665.1). NCBI lineage: Eukaryota > Viridiplantae > Streptophyta > Magnoliopsida > Santalales > Viscaceae > Viscum > Viscum album. The sequence continues at coordinate 789,071,415 of OY728140.1, forward strand.
TGAATCGATATTATTTCGTTATTGACATTGAATGGTTTAATTCCATCAATTATGATAATGACATCTTTTGAATGAGAATTCTTTTTTCAGATGTGTATGGACAATGTGTGGATTTCCTAGGTGAGTGGGGTTTTCATGTTGGAAGTTGGAAAGTAGATCCTCTTCTTTCCAAGATGTATATGCGGTTAGTGGAATCAGTATATGTTAGGATGATGGTGTTTCCAAATATTTTTAGGGATTTCCTCGATATTTCTTCTATGGATGTTGTGATGATACCCCCTTAACATTATTTTGAGTTTCAGATAGAGCTGCAGCCATGTACTTCTATGATTTTAAAGGCTCCATGGTAGATGGAACCTACTAGTTTACCAGATATAAGGATTCATATAGATAATCTGATGATGAAGGGACTTATACATTCCAATGTGTTGTCATGGGGTGCTCTAGTGTTGTACGCAAAAAAGGAAAATTTTGGTCTAAGGATGTGCATAGACTACCCAAGATTGAATCAGGTGACTATTAAGAACTGTTACTCTCTTCCTAAGATAGACACTCATTTCATGTAGCTCCTATGAGAATGTTTTATTTCTATGATTGACCTTTGATATTGGTACCACCATCTGAGGGTAAAGGATGGTGATATTATTAAGACTGCTTTTAGGTGCATGTATGGGCACATTGATTCCATATTTTTTCCATTCTGTGTTATGAAGAATCCAACCATGTTCATGGGTATTTTGAACTTCTTTTTCAATGAGTTCTTAATGTAGTTCATCATCATGTTTATCAATTAAAACTTGATCTACTCGAATTCATAGGAGAAAAATGTAGAGAATCCTTATACTGTCTTATTAATTCTTGGATTCCAACAACTCAATAAAAATATTCCCAAGTGTAGGTTTTGGACACTATAAGTGAATTTCATCGGGCATGTGGTGTCATAGAATGGTGTGATAGTGGTTTAATCGAATGTTGAAGAAGTTGATTCTTGGGAATCAGCAAATAATGTGGTGGAAGTTAATAGTTTTCATGCCATCTTTGGTTATCATCCGAAGCTTGTACCCAATTTATATCATGTGTCATCCCCTTTGATAACTCTAAATAGTTTGGGATACGATTTTTATGGATTGATAAGTACCAAGAAGAATTCTAATATCTAAAGGGGATGTTTCATAGTTCTCTAGTGATCTAATTTCCAAAGGAAGGTGTAATTTTTGAGTATTTTTTATTCTTGTATGGGATTGGGATGTGGCATGATAAAGAAATATATTATAATCTATTATGGGTCCATGATGTTACATCCCCCCTAAAGAAACTATTCTACACACAATCTGGAGCAAGAAGTGGTCATGTTTGCTTTGAAGTTTTAAGGGCATTACCTCACAACGGAGTGCATTCTGGACGTCTAAGATTACCTGAGTTTGAGGTATATCTTTTCCAAATGTGATATGAACATGAGACAGTGAATAAGTATGGTGTTTCTTGGGTACTATGATTTTTAAGTATCCTACCCCTTGGTAAATGAAATTGTTTTGGCCGATGCATTGAGAAGGAAGTCACATGAGCAGGTTATTCGGGAGTTTGTTAATGCTTGGAAGGTGATGGAGGATTTCACATCATTGCACATAGATGCAAGACTGGGATGTTGTAGATGTAGTTTTTTTTCAGATGATCGTGTATGATTTTCTGATGTTGTAGGTGGAGGAGTCCCAGAGGGGAGACTCGAAGTCATATGTGTTGTGCGATCCTGTTGGCCACGTTGATGATTTCGAAGGATTGTCAAAGGATGATCCTAATTATGTGTTTTTATGGAATGTTTTTTGTTTTGATGTATATTCATAATGGATTTCATTATGATTTTCATACCACACCCTTGGAAGGACATCTAGCTATTTCTGAGATGTATCATGGCTTGAGTACGATGTTTTGGTGGCCCTGGATGAAATTGGCAGTGGTAGAGATTGTAGCAATGTTCATAGATTTCCAGTAGGGGATGGCAGAGCACCGAGGTATATGTGGAATGATTCAGTACATTAATTCACACAGGTAAAAGTGGGATGAAATATCATTGGATTTTTTCATAGTGTTTCCAACAAATTAGAGAGGCTATGATGTTATCTATGTAGTATTTGACCAGCTGACAAAAACAACCCACATTATAGTGATTATAAAATTGGGCATAGTGGATTCTTTGGAAATGATTTATGTGAATGGGTTGGTTTAGTTTCAGGGACATACAACGTGCATTGTCTCAGATCATGAAAAATAATTTCCCTCATGGGTCTTTTGGGGCTTTTAGCAGGGTTTAGGCACCTATTTATGCCTCATAACAATATTCCACCCTCATACAAATGGGAATATAGAATTAAATATCCAGATTATAGAATAGATGACCCGAGCATGAATCATTGAATTTGGATGATCATTGGTGGGACACATAGCCTTGGTCATGTTTTCTTATAATACCAGCTATAAGTCTACCATTAACCTAGATCCATCAGAATATTTGTAAAAAAGACAATGGAATTCACCCTTGTGCAAGACATAGGGTGGGGAGTCAACTGCTCTAGGTCCTAAGGTAGTGAAGAGCAAGAAGAGATGGGTTATATCATTCATGAGAGGATGAATGAAATCCAAGACTAGCATAATTCATATTCTGAGCACTGTAGGAGGACCTGGTAGTTTAATGGTGGAGACCATGTGTTCTTGAAGGATTCCCCTTGATGTGGGATGTAGAGTTGTGGCATAGGGAGTAAACATTCTCCTAGGTTAGTTTGACCCATTGTGTTGTGTGGGAATGTTAGTGAGGTGAAATACTAGATGGAGTTTCCACCATTGTCAAGGAGGTTCCATGGCATCTTCCACATCTACTAACATCAGCAATCACATCAGAATTAATCTCACGTCCTTGATTGGGGATAGTTGGATCTCGAAAACAACAAAAATATATGTGGAGTGGCATGTAGAGATCCAAGATCTCTAGGAGAATCTTTTTTGTGGATGAACCATTCCTTTTGTTTCCTTATTTTGGATGCATGGTTTCTGGGATCAGAGTAATTGGGATGGTAAATGTAGATATGTGCCTAGTAATCTGAGTTGTTTTTAGTTCTGCCATATTCTATTTTTTTAAAATGAAATGTTTAATCCTTTTTTTTATGATATTATTTGATTTCCCCTGTGTTGAGATGGGTGAGGTGTAATTTGTGATAATGTTCTGACATGTGATAATAGGAGGAATATATTCATAATTGAGACACATTAACAATGATGAGATTAAACCTGTGTGGGGGAGTCAATGATTCCAAGAGCTGATAGTATCAATAAATTGATAATGGAATTCCTTGATTTGGATGATTGGATAGTGTGGTTGTCATGATTTTTTTGTGTTCCTTGTTGTTATTAGTAATCATTAGTCTACGGATGTGGTCTTTGATGTGGTTTTTCTGCAACGTCATTCAGAAAACATATGGTGGTGAATCAATGAACATTAATTTTATTTGTGGTTAGCAGCATTTCAAGCATAGAAAGATCCTTGGGAGGTATATCATAGGGTTTTTGCAAATACCCTTATTTATTTTATCCTTGGATTTAGAATCTTGAAAGAGAGAGAGTCATTTTAATGGTATCAAATGTAACAATCTATGTGCTCCCCTATTGTTACATTATGAGTTTTTGTGTATGGAATTGTTTGAAGGAGGATTAAAAGGTGCTTGAATAGGTTCAATTTCTAAATTCTAAAAAAAGAGGTATTTCACATAGTCTAACAGTTTTACAAGATGTGAAACCCCACATCACGGATTATTATGGATCTTTAATTATGTGAATATATTTTACACGGTGTTAAGAAGAGTTTCACAAAATATAATATTTTAGGGTTGGAAAATTAAATTAAAATCGAAAGGCCATGTGTTTTTTTGTTGAAATCAAACCGCATTAATTACACGCTGTGTAAATTGTGCCAAAAAATTATTCATCCAATAATGGTTTTCTTTTCCTCTGATTCCATACACTACTTGGGTTCCCAGAGGAGTCATTTGATCCCTTGTTCTCCTTCCAGGATCTATCAATCCTAGCAGTTTTCATCGGTGATATGTGACCAATCCATGGTTATTTTTCTCCTCCTTTTCATCCATTTCCACTTTTTTGTTCCCTAGGTTTCAGTACCATGGTATTGGTTGGCCTGTGTTGGATGTTTGGGAGTTTTTTTGAGAATATAATTGTGCAAAATTTGTTGAATTTCATTAATAGTAGTGCAGTTGTCACTTGTGGGATTTCTTCATCGCCCTCTGGTGCATAGATTAGTTAAAATGAATCTTCAAGGTAGGGGATTCCATAATTTCTATTTGATTGTTCATTATGTGGGAGGGATATGAATTTTTTTCCTATGTATCATAGTACTTCAACAGTATTAAATTATTAAGTCCACATAAATTATTTTAAATTGGTAAATGGATCTAATACAGATGTTCTTTTTTTCTATTTTTGCTGTTATTCTGATGTTGTGAATTATAAAGGCTAAACTCCCCACAAAAAATAAATTCCATTTGTGGTCCTTGGTTACAGACCAAAAATTTGACATATTGGTTTTTTCTTATTGAATAATTTTATATGGATGTTCATAAATCATGTATAGGTGGATAATAAAGATACACCCTATGGTTTCCCAATTTCTGTGAAAACCCCAAAATTATCAAGTGGAATTAAATATGGTATTCACTGTTAAATTTACAATAGTGTTGTTCTTTGGTATGTGGGGTGATGTGTTGTGTGGGATATCATGGTTTTGTTTGAGGGATAGAAGGAATATGAAGTGTCTATGTTTTTTTGTGTTGATACACTCAAGATAATGTTGTCTTATGTTTATAATGCGTATGTGGGTGTCATGGGTTGTTTTGGGTGGTGTGGTGGTGTGGTGGATGAACATGTAGATTATACAAAATCCTGACTAGGTAATGGAATATCATATTGATATATTGATTAATTATGGAATGGATTATATGTGTTGCACAATGAGTAATTGATCGGGATATGCAATGATTTGATGATGGGTTCCTTGTTGTGTTATGTGATTGGATGTTTCCTAGATAGTAGTGGAATAAATGAATAAATAATAGGATAATAATATTCGGAAATTATTTGGTTGTTTTGGTTAACATAGTGAATAATGTTATTCTTAACAGAGAATAAAAGGGGTTAATTATGTTGGATGGAAATTGAATGGTGGTTGCGGTTTGATGTGTGGTGTTGTGCATTAAGGGGTAGTTGTGAGGTTGGTAGTGTTCTATGCTAGTAGTTTGTTGATAAAACAAATGTTATCCTTGATTTGTTGGTATCATATATGTATATAAATTTATTTTCCCTTGAAATTTATATACGCACCCCACCCTAGTTGAGCATTGCATAATGAACACCCTCATCATCATAGGGGAAGTTGTCGTTCCCTAACATCCTTGAAGGTGGAGAATAGATGGACACCCGCTCTTCCCAGATCCTTTATACATGTATTGATAGCCTATGAATTATTAGGATGGTTCTGGTTTTGGAGACCTAGGTGTGTGCAGGTGATTTGTGCTTTTGCATGTGTCTTCCGGATGAGATGGGTTGTGTTTTCCATTGTTTATTTGGGATGAAATGAGTTTTGTTATCTTATGTGTCATTGAAATGGTATGTGATGTCACTCAAGGCCCTTGTGATAGAACATGGGGTGGCTTTGGGTCCTAGGTGTCTATGGGAGGGACGCGATGTGGTTTTGGGTCCAGGTGTCTGCGAGCAGAATGTGATGTGGCTTGTGGCCCATGAGATGGGATGGGGTGTGGTTGTGGGGTCTAGGTATGTGCGTAGGGGTTTGGACGTGTTCATTTTTGAATAGGGAGAATTGGATGATGTTTTTCATTAGGAAATTGTTTCTAAACTAGTGGGAAGAGGTGCAGGGTACCCAATTATCGATGTGATTAATATATTACAATAATAGACTTGCGTTATTTGGTGAGTCTATCTTGGTGAGGACTAAGACGGCTAGTATACTTGTTAGCTACTGTTTGATTCTACTGTTTTCTCACGGGGGCATTAGTGTGCTCCCATTCACTTGTTCATGGGAGAATTAGGTTTTTCAAACTGAAAAAATATTAATACTCACACAATGTATATAAAATTATTTTTAGTTTTCTAGGAGGATTACGTAGACCATGATAGGTGTAACTAGATCATGATTTTAGATAGTCTCCAATCCTCTTATTTAGATTTATTTTGGTACATACATTGGTGTTTTATTTCACTTATATGTCTTTTATTAAAAACATCCAACTGGGATTTATTTTTTTCTTATATATATATATGATTTGGAGTTGTTTTGGGATGATCTATCTTATCTCCTGATCTTATTTTAAAAAAAGGAAAATTCCTCCAATATTTGGATATTGTGTACCCTTGGGGATAGTCACCCACCCAAGGCCAATGGGAGGTGGTACATTGGGGTTATTATCCCCCTTTTTTAATTTCCAACCTAGGAAGGGTATCTATGGAGGGAGGGGTTTTGACATTTAAGGTTTTTGGTTTTTGAGTAATCATTTTACACAAATTATCTCCTATTATAGTAACTATATTTTAACTAATTTTATTTATATAATATTACATATAAAATTTAATTCCTCATTTAATATAATTTCAAATTGAACCAAAATTTAGTATCTATTTAATCCTATTAAATTTCTATAAAATATAATCTTATTTTTTGTAATTAGAATCTATTATATATATAACTGGGTTTTTAAGGAAAAGTATATAGTCAATGTTATGTGTTTGTATACACTGTTAGTAATGATTAACTATAAAATTAGAATTAATATATTATTATGTATCGATAAACATCATACATGAGTCAGAATTTAAAATTACTTAACATAATTTATTATATAACATTTACATGTCCAAAAAAATAATTCATATTTAGTCTTTTAACAAATTGCGTTGTAATTAACATTATACATAGTAAAATAATTATATAAATAAAATAATATAATCATGATGATATATAATAAAATATAATTATTTTTTAAAAAAATTCTATATATTTAAAATAAAATTGTATGTTGGCACATAAAACACGTAAAAAACATTAATTTGAAAAAATCTTGTTTCATATATATGGTTTATATATAAGAGTAAAATATAAATTTCATTTAATTTATTAATATTAAAAATATTATAGTTTTTGAAATTATATTTATATGACATTATAATATATATAATACCAAATATCCTAATGATGAAAATCAATTATACAAAAAACTGAAAAAATATTTCTATAAAAGATTACATGACTCTCCAAATTGATATCCAGGGGTTTTATAAATTTAAAATATTTTATTTGAATCATTTTTTTTTGAATTTATAATTAATTTTTTTATATTTAAATTGTTTCAAAAGCATCATTTTCCTTTATAAGTGATGGTATGAGTAAAATACATATTTTTCACTATTCATCCATGATTTGATTATTTTATAATAATATCTTATATTCAACCTACGTAAATTTTTATATGTTTAATAAAATAAACTTGTTTATTTTTTAATTTAAAATTATAAAATTACGAAAATTTGAATACACATTAAAGAAGAATGTTTCTCAAATTTACTATTTAAAAATAATATTTTATATATGTGATGTGAATGTATTCTTATTATGTTTCAGGAGATATAAATTAGATATATTATAAATCATTTTTCCATGTAATAAAATCTTGTCTAACTGATATATATGTTTATACTAATATATTAAATCATTACTTGGAAATCAAAAGGTATTAAGCATAATGTATGTTTTGTGATAAACCACAAATTACATTAATTAGATCATAATTACATGTTTATATCATAGTAATTTTTCCTATGATCATCCATTATATCCACTAGATATTATATAATGATATGATATATGGTTGTAGTAGTACTATATATTTAAATGGCTAGCATGGATTTAACAGTGAGAATTACATGACAATACTTTTGTAGAAATAAATTAACTAATGATGTAATTTCTCCAATTTATACTGGGAATGGTCAATGAAAAAACTATGTAGGATCTACCTCGATTAATGGATTTCATATATTTGATTCGTAAGGAATACATGTTCCTTTATATTCCATTTACTATTACTTTGTATAATTATTGTGTGATATGGTAACCTGCAATTATACAAAACAATTGAAAAATAATATGTTGAAGATAATATTTAATATTGAAAACATATATAGATTTTTTTCATTATTTTTTATATAGTGTGTTTAACATAATATTTAATATTATATTAACATAGGGATAAAATGGATTAAAATATCAAGTCATTAAATTCTCCCCCATAAATAAATATCCTTCTCTTAATTTTTTTACTCCAAACTGATAAAAGATTGTCAGGGTATCATTAACATATTTATCATTCATGATATTTTTTATAATATAAAATATACCTTACCTTTTTAGAATATAACACGTTACTTATATTTCCTCAAACAATATTTATCATTCATAAAATAATGTACCCCATTATGCATATACCCTAATCATATATTCTCTGTTGCATACCTTTAAAAATCATTTTAGTCTGTTGGGCATTATTCCATTATGGTATTAAAAAACCTTTTAAATATAAACTTAATATTTAACCATTAGATGTATTATTAACATGTTTATATGATCCAAAACTAGTGAATATATTTCATTATCTATGAAATTAGACAATAATCACTAAAAAATATCAAGGAATTCATTTTCTTAAAAAATAATTCCAAAACAATTTAACTCATATTTATAAAAATAAATTATCCCTTTATTACCAAAATGTTTTGTTATATTAATCCAAAAAGTATTTCATATATCAATCATTTGTTCTTCAACAGTTATCACCAAAAATATAACATTTTCCTAAATAGAATTTTAAGGTTATTAATTCCATATAATATATATTTCAAAACCATTAAAGTGGAACTACTAAAGAACAATCCATATATGATTCACATAACCAACATAATTTTTAAAATATACTAGTATACCGTTGATAAAGATAATTAAATAATGAAAATAGATATTAATATAAAAAATTGATTTTGATCATCATATTGACCATACTCCCGTATGAATTAGTACAGAACTCACCTTTTATATAATAATATGAATATACGAATAATCTATACCATTTGATGACACTTCCTTATAAAATTATAAGACATAAGGGATTTTGGATACCCATCATTATTAGATACATATTCAGGACCCTATTTTTAGAAAATACTAATAAAAAATGATTATGGTAATATAAAAGAATGTATAGGAAAACATCAATGAAATATTTCATTTATTGTGAAAACTTTTTTAATAGCACAATGAATTCAGTTATTCAAAGCTAACATTAACTATTTTCACTCATACTTAATATCCTAAAAAAATAATTTTATGTTGAAATCAATTCTTCATATAATTTTATAAGGATAACGAGATTAACCAATAAACCCCATAGATGTGTCTAGATAGGTGTACATATGGCCCACTTTTTTACTAGGTAATAATTGAGTTAATTCTCAATACATCACATTCCAGGTTATTTGTCCTAGGTATAATTTAACAAAATCCTATATCCACTTAGTAGTATAAAGATAGATATTTATTTTCACATAAAGATACAAAATCTATACTTTACTCCAATTTCATGATGGAATGATATAGATAATCTAGAACCATTGAAATTTTCTAATAGAATTTACTATGGTTTCATTTCCTAATCTTAACAATATCACCTCAAATTTACCAAAATAGTTTTCTATACCTTTGATATTATAACTAACCATAACTAATAAATCATCGATGAAATTTGAAACTCCAAAATTATATTCAATGTATCACATCATTATATATAATTTTATATAATACAATCTCAAAATCCAACTATATAAGTCCAGGAAAAATCAACAAGTAATTACTTGTATTGAATTAAATATTTTATAATAATATATTTCCTTAACATTTTATGTTTACTGTTTTATACAATATGGTGAAAACATAAACTACAAAAATTCAATCATTTTTTTATGTGTAGAGAATTTTCCATTTATTTAAATAACTATATAATCCATAAAAATATTCAATATCTCCCATGAATGTTTTCAAAATAAACCAATCCATTAACATCTAAAATATTTCATTTTTTAATAAACTAAAGAAAGTGAAAAATAACTAAGGGGATATCTCATATGATCTATAAGGGTAAACACATATGATAACAATAAAATATCATAAGTAAATAGAATATTATTATATTGGTATAATCATAAAAAATTACAAACCCAACATTACATGGATCGTAAATCCAAGAGTATGAATTGTAAAATCAGAAATCAAGAACCGGTAGTGTTTATACACGAAATTTAATAAACATAAGAAATGAGATATTATCAAAATCATGAGAATATGTATAAAACATTAGAAACATATTTATGAAGAGGTACATACATTAGAATAGGTTATACTATATTCAAGATCCACTCCATTAGTGACAATTCAAATGAGAATCCAATATATACACAAGAATAATTTTCCCATGTGATATAATTGTTAAACTAATGCCTTGGAGGGTCATATGGGACCCCTATAATCATCAAACATAATTAGGATTTCCAATTTAATTCAATCACATTTTAAATCATAAATAAATCATAGAAATATAATGGGATCAAAAAAACATTTCAAATCATTATAATTGGCTTATATATAGTAATGAACTGTAAAGACCCGTAAATTTGAAGGAAATTTTTTTTCTTAATTTTATTTAGAATTTTACAAGAACGTAGTTTCAGACGGCACCTGATTCCGAGGCCCGGTGAGCCCGGAATCATTTTCCGAAGTTTGGCTCGGGTACGTTCAGTGAAAAAATGAGCGGGTTTTTCTAACTTTTGAACCGGTTCTCGGAATCGAATTTTGAGGGCACCGATGATATCGCAGCACTGGTACTTGCTTAGAAACGCCTCTTCCGGAGTTGCGTTTTCTCGGGTGTGGTTTTTAATTTTTTGGGCATTAAGTTAAGAAATAAAATAAAGTGGTGCGACAACTTTATTTTTATTTCACTTAAGCCACTTAAAAGCCACTTAAAGCTGCTTAAACTAAGTTAAAGCTGATAGGGTGCTATCCAAAAATATCTTACCCTCTTGGTTGGATATTTTTGAGGTGGGACCCGCACAAGCCCCACCGTTTATTTTCCGTTAAGTAACACACCCACGAAAACCCGTCATTATGAAAGGCAATTGACGCGTTTTCTTAAATTCTTAACGCACCAATTAATTGGGCGGTTTTCTTCGCTAAATTAATTCTATGAATTAATTTAATCGTTTCTTAGCCTGTTTACAATCCGTTGGCATAATAATAAAATAAGACCAACGCACGACATCTGGAGAATTGCTCGTTGAGAGGTTTTTGACAGAATTTTGTGCCTTCATCCTCCTTCGCGAAGAACATGAAGAACGCGAAGAACGCGAAGAACGCGAAGAACGCCGTCACCCTCGGAGATTGACGACGCTTCATCTAAGACGTTCTTCCCCGCCACGATCTCCGATCACCAACTGCTTGAGGTAGGAGATTTCAGGTTTCTTTTAAATCTTCTTTGTGGTTTATAACAACAAATGGATTTAATCGATATTATTAAATCTGTTGTTTCTTGGTCCTAGGAGTTCTTCGACGCAACGCCGGATACCGCAACGACGCGATGATCCCCTCCTTCCGCGATGATCAATTCCGCGAAGAACGCATGTGCGACGACTTGACGAGGTAGGGGTTTTATTGGGAATGATTTTACCCTGTGGATGTTTTCGTTCAAAAAAAAGAACCCGGTTTCATAAGAACAATTTCAATTTATAAAAATTGTTATTTGTTATCTTTTCTATGTATTGATTATTTCTCCCGACTATTATCATCTAACGCGGAGGGTGCGGGCCAAACAAACACGGCCCGACAACCCTCCGCAGTTCTTCGTTGATGCGCGGATTGGCGGGCGATGACAAAACATGCCGCAGGGACGATCCGTTGTTTCCACAGTGAATAACGGGACCCGGGAGGAGCTTCGGCGTAGACGGGAAGGAAATCGGACCACCGGAGCAACTCCGGTGGCCCGCGGAAGCCACCGGCGGTGCCAGCGGACCCACGACCGCGCGTGTCCGGCGCACATGGGACGCGGCATTGCCGCATCTGCTGACCGCAGGGCGGCCCCCCGCGGGGGCCGTGGTGATGACACGCGGGGGCAGCGCACCCCCCGCCCGGGCTCCGCCCGCACGGCCGAGCCGAGCCGGGCCGATCCGACCCGACCGGCTGGGTCGCGCCCAGGCCGGGCCGGGTCGCGTCAAACCGGGTCGGACCCCGGACCCGGGTCGGTTTGACCCGGTTCGGGCCGACCCGGGTGGGGGGGGGGGTTGGGCCGGGTCGGTCCGGGCCCAGACCCCCCGTCTTCGGACGGTTTTCGGTCTTTCTCCCTTAACTTGAGCTACGGGCCTCTGAACGATGCACCATCAGCGGCGATGCGATCCTTGGATCGAGACGGTCGTTTTGGTTTATCGCACTCACGGTTTCTGAATACTTTGGGTTCGGCCGGGTTGGTTCGTACATGAAACCAACCGGGCCCTTGGAGCGGAAACGCTCATATCTTGAGCTTCGGACGTCCGAATGACGTACCATCGACTTTGTTGAATTCCTCTATGTGAGACAGACCTTTTGGAATACACCACCCGAAGTTTAGACGCAGGTGGAGTACTGTCGGGTTGGTTTTGTCTTAAAAACCAACCGGACCCCTAGGACGAAAAATCCAATAACTCTCAGACCGGGGGTCCGATTGACGCGCTGTCTGCGACGTTGAGTTCCTGTTGACGATACGGAACTTTTGGATACATCAACTCTGGACTAGGTGTCAGTTGATGTATCAGTCTCTTCGCTTGTGGAGTGGACCCTCCCGAGCGAGCTTTCTGTGTGCGGGAACCCTAGTGTTGGCTGTGACTTCGACGACGATGAAGACAATCGTACTGGAATCCTATGTGGGTTCGACGATGAAGAGAATCGTACTGGAATCCTATGTGGGTTCGACGATGAAGACAATCGTCCTGGAATCCTATGTGGGTTCGACAATGAAGACAATCGTACTAGAATCCTATGTGGGTTCGACGATGAAGACAATCGTACTGGAATCCTATGTGGGTTCGATGATGAAGACAATCGTACTGGAATCCTATGTGGGTTCAAAAATGAAGACTATCGTACTAGAATCCTATGTGGGTTCGACGATGAAGACAATCGTACTGGATTCCTATGTGGGTTCGACGATGAAGACAATCGTACTGGAATCCTATGTGGGTTCGACAATGAAGACAATCGTACTGTAATCCTATGTGGGTTCGACGATGAAGACTATCGTACTGGAATCCAATGTGGGTTCGATGATGAAGAAAATTGTATCGGAATCCTCTGTGGGATTGACGACGATATCAACAGTGCTTGTATCCTACGTGGGACCCAGTAAGATGAATCAGTGACTACATCTGATCATCTCTCTTGCATTGAAAATGATGTGTACATGTGTGAGCTGAAACCCTGTTTTACTTTCCTTTGTGGATTGTGTTGAGCTATCCTGTGGAGATTTACGTTTTACTTTCCTTTATGGATTGTGTTGAGCTATCCTGTGTGGATTTACATTTTACTATCCTTTGTGGATTGTGTTGAGCTATCCTATGTGGATTTTATGTTTTGCTTTCTTGTGTGGTCTGGGTTGTACTTGAGCTCGGATGTTGGAGCCGACCGAGAATTGAAGACTTAGGTATATGTATGGACATATACCTAAGCAATGTCGGATGTTACTTCGTGATTGTATCTTTCCATTGTGGATTATCCTTAGTAGATTCTGGGAGACCTTCGGGGGTCTCAGGGTCCCTACTGAGTAGCTTATACTCACCCCTACACGGGCTATGCCCGCACTACGTTGTGTTGGTTGCAGACGACGGACAACGCTGATCGTGGTGGAGGCTTGCGGAGCAGGATGGTACCTGGAGGTGGACCACTAGGTGGGACGTTCTCGGAGCAGTCGGCTGGACCCGAGGAGTAGTGGAGTCTTTCAGTACCCACCCTTCAGGTGGGACTCCCAGAGGACGGCTCGATGCTGTGGCTTTTCTTTCAGTTGCTGTTTTTCCCCTTTCAGTTGTACAATACAACTGGGCTTGTATTTCCGGCCCTCTTTACTTTTCCTTACTTACTGTTGTATTAGCTTTTTCTTAGTGTTTACCTTTTTTCCGCTTGCTTACTCTGTGGTGCTTGTTTACTTTACAAAGGCAATGCCTTCCCTTTTTACCGGGATTTACGCCTTGGTGCTAGTCGCCAACCCCTGGCCTATGGAAGGCGGTCTTGCGGTAGTCACGACACCGGCCCCGAGGACGGGTCGTGACAAATTGGTATTAGAGGAGTTCGGTTCTAAAATAGACTCTGATCTTTCTTCAATGTGAAGAAATAGTGTTAAGTGTATTGAGTGTGGTTATCAGTCCAGGGAGCCCAGTGTTGGTGCAGCAGCCGACGTATCCGTACACCAGGACCCTGACTTCTGATTTCCGACTTAATGCATGAAAACATTGATTGCATGTTTGTTTCATGATTTCATTGTGATTACTTGTATCAGCTCACCAGGTATACTGTTCTGACCGTGGCACACCTGTTTATTTTCAGGATGGCCCCACGATGATAGCCAGCTAGGGTTCCGAGCGTTGTGCGTGGCGAGAGACCACCGAGCGACGGGGACTCGATACAGGGCCCTTTGACAGCTGAGGCACCGGCGGTACCAATACCCATCGAGCCACCGATGCTACCAGCCTCAGCCGCTGACGATGCACGTCTCCTTAGTGCACTGCATGAGTTCCAGCGCCAGCGACTGCCCAGGTTCTGCTGGGAGATGGACCCTCAGGCCGCTGAGGACTGGCTGGAGGCAGTTGTATGGGTTTTCAGATTAGTGAGGACACCAGCAGACCTCATGGTGATCCTCGCAGCCAGCCTCCTGCACGCGGCGACAGGTAGATGGTGGAGCTTGATGCTCCAGGTGCACGATGAGGCATCTATCCTCTGGACGTACATTGAGAGCATCTTCCGCTCGGAGTTCGTCCCAGCCACCCTCTGTGCGGTGCGCATCCAGGAGCTACTACAGCTACGGCAGGGCAACATGATGGTTGCCCAGTACTCGGCGAGTTTTACTGATCTCTCGCGCTACTCCACCGATATGGTACGGGATCCGTTCATCCGGGCTCGGACCTTCGCGCAGGGAATGATGCATGAGATCAGGGCCTCGATGATCTCCCTCAACATTCCGATGCAGGCAGAGGTGTTGGAGAGAGCCCTTTTAGTAGAGAGTTTCCTCGCCGAGCAGACACCAGCGGCAGGACCCTCCGCAGGACGACCCATAGCGGAGTCTTCTGCAGCTGGCAGTCGACAGGTGACACAGAGGTCCAAGTGGGCCAGACCATCAGATGGGAAATCTCAGGGTGATGATTCGGTTGTGCGGGGAACACGAAGGAGAGCTAGCTACTCGATGAGCAGGTAATGCTACGCATGCGGCAGGCAAGGTCACATGGCTCGAGACTGCCTGACTCGTCCTGCTGGTGAACAACAGGCAGTAGAGGGACCTCCCTGGTAGTGGTTCGACCATGACGGTCCGTAGGGAGTAGGCGGGCGAGGTAGAGGAGCTGGCCGTGCAGCTGGAGGTGGACGACGCTTCGGGGTGTTGCGACCACCACCACCAGGAGGTCCACCCTGACCGCAGGGGACAAAAGGACATGGGAGAGCTCAGCTTCAGGCAGCTGAGGCCTACGATCATGGAGTTCCGGGTGCAGGTAGACAGGAGCGGGACTAGCTCCAGACCTGGAGACTTTTGTTCATGTTGCTTTTAGTTTTGTTGTTGTATGTTTGTATATGCTTTGTGTCTTTGTACTTGAGCTGCAGTAATAAAAGACACCTTTTTGTGGCATTTACTTTCCTGTCCTCTCTTGTGTTGTTACTAAGAGGTTCCAGTTTTGATTGTTGAATTGACCCTCACATGAGAGATACCTACTGGAGGAGACCCAGTTACCACACACTGATGCCAATAGTGTAACTCAACCCTTGGAGGTGAGAGTAACGGTTGGATCTCATGGTAGTAGCGTCGAGGACTTACGACGTGATCCTTGGTGTGGTTTAGTATCATCCATGTCGGGATTGACTGTATTAGGCAAAGAAAGTGGTTCATCCATGGGATGAGACCAGATTTCTTTTATCAGAAAAGGAGAAACCACAGCAACTCTTGTAGGACTAGAGAAGGTCTAGATCATCCAGGAGCGGATAAGAACAACTCAGAGCCAACAAAAGTTTTATGCTGACAGGAGGTGGAGGCCACTAGAGTTCGGGGATGGCGACTATGTATTCTTGTGTGTCTCACCTCGACATGGTTTACGAATATTTGGCCGAGGTGGAATGTTGTCTCCACGCTTCATCGGACCATTCAAGGTCCTCAGCAGGTTTGGTGAGGTGGCATATCGCCTGGCTCTACCACCTCAGTTGCACCGGGTGCACGATGTCTTCCACGTATCTCAGCTGAGAAGATATGTGCACGACCCGACACACATCATTGACCATGGGGAGCTGGACGTTGATGATGGGGTGACTTTTGTCGAGGTACCGATGGAGATCGAGGATCGATAGGAGCAGGTCCTTCGTGGATGATCTATTACTCTAGTGCGCATCAGATGGCAGCACGAGAACCTCCAGGAGAGCCCTTGGGAGCAGGATGCACAGATGTGTGCTCAGTACCACCCTTGTATCCCTAAGTTTGTGGTAAAGCTTTACGGGGACGTAAAGCCCTATGGTGGGGGTAATGTAAAGACCCGTAAATTTCAAAGGAATTTTTTTTAATTTTCTTTGGAATTTTACAAGAACGCAGTTTCAGACGGCAGCTGATTCCGAGGCCTGGTGTGCCCGTAATCATTTTCCGAAGTTTGGCTCAGGTACGTTCAGTGAACGAACGAGCGAGTTTTTCTAACTTCTGAACCGGTGCTTGGAATTGAATTCTGAGGGCACCAATGATATCGCAGCGCTGATACTTTCTTAGAAACGCCTCTTCCAGAGTTGCGTTTTCTCGGGTGTGGTTTTTAATTTTTGGGCTTTAAGTTAAGAAATAAAATAAAGTGGTGCGACAACTTTATTTTTATTTCACTTAAGCCACTTAAAATCCACTTAAAGATGCTTAAGCTATTTAAAGCAGATAGGGTGCTATCCAAAAATATCCTACCCTCCTGGTAGGATATTTGTGAGGTGGGGCCCGCACGAGCCCCGCCGCTTCTTTTCCGGTAAGTAAGGCACCCGCGAAAACCCATCACTATGAAAGTAAACTGACGCGTTTTATTAAATTCTTGACGCATCAATTAATTGGGCGGTTTTCTTCGTTAAATTAATTCTATGAATTAATTTAATCGTTTCATAACCTGTTTACAATCCGTTGGCGTAATAATAAAATAAGACCAACGCATGACTTCTGGAGAATTGCCCGTTGAGATGTTTTTGACAGAATTTTGTGCCTTCATCCTCCTTCGCGAAGAACGCGAAGAACGCGAAGAACGCGAAGAACGCAAAGAACGCGAAGAACGTCGTCACCCTCAGAGATTGACGACGCTTCATCTGAGACGTTCTTCTCCGCCACGATCTCCGATCACCAACTGCTTGAGGTAGGAGATTTTGGGTTTCTTTTAAATCTTCTTTGTGGTTTATAACAACAAATGGATTTAATCGATATAATTAAATCTGTTGTTTCTTGGTCCTCGGAGTTCATCAGCGCAATGTCGGATACCGAAATGACGCGAGGATCCCCTCCTTTCGCGACGATCAATTCTGTGAAGAACGCGCATGCGACGACATGACGAGGTAGGGGTTTTATTGGGAATGAATTTACTCCATGGATGTTTCCGTTCAAAACAAAGAACCCGGTTTCATAAGAACAATTTTAATTTATTAAAATTGTTATTTGTTATGTTTTCTATGTATTGATTATTTCTCCCGACTGTTATCGTCTAACGCGGAGGGTGCGGGGCAAACAAACACGTCCCGGAAACCCTTCGCAGTTCTTCGTTGATGCGCGGATTGGCGGGCGATGACAAAACATGCCGCAGGGATGATCCGTTGTTTCCGCAGTGAAGAACGGGACCCGGGAGGAGCTTCGGCAAAGACAGGAAGGAAATCGGACCACTAGAGCAACTCCGGTGGCCCGCGGAAGCCACCGACGGCACGGGTCGCCGGAACCCCAGCGCGCCGCCGGACAGGGCCGCGCATGTCCGGCGCACATGGGATGCGGCATAGCCGCGTCCGCTAACCGCAGGGCGGCCCCCCGCGGGGGCAGCGCACCCCCCGCCCGGGCTCCGCCCGCTCGGCCGAGCCGAGCCGTCCCGACCGGCCGGGTCGCACCCAGGCCGGGCCGGGCCACCCTGGCCAGGCCGGGTCGTGTCAAACCGAGTCAAACCCGGACCCGGGGGGGGGGGGGGGGGGGGGGGTTGGGCCGGGTCGGTCCGGGCCCACACCCCCCGCCTTCGGACCGTTTTCGGTCTTTTGCCCATAACATGAGCTATGGGCCTCCGAATGACGCGCCGTCAGCAGCGATGTGATCCTTGGATCAAGACGGTCGTTTCGGTTTATCGCACTCAAGGTTTCGGAATACTTTGGGTTCGGCCGGGTTGGTTCGTACACGAAACCAACTGGGCCCTTGGTGCGGAAATTCTCATATCTTGAGCTTTGGACGTCCGAACGACGTGCCGTCGACTTTGTTGAATTCCTCTATATGAGACGGATCTTTTGGAATACTCCGCCCGAGGTTTGGACGCAGGTGGAGTATGGTCGGGATGGTTTTTCCTAAAAAACCAACCGGACCCCTAGGACGAAAAAGCCAATAACTCTCAGACCGGGCGTCCGATTGACACGCCATCTGCGACGTTGAGTTCCTGTTGAAAATATGGAACTTTTGGATACATCAACTCTGGACTAGGTGTCAGTTGATGTATCAGTCTCTCGGCTCGTGGAGTGGACCCTCCCGAGCGAGCTTGCTGTGTGCGGGAACCCTAGTGTTGTCCGCGACTTCGACGACGATGAAGACAATCGTATTGGAATCCTACGTGGGTTCGACGATGAAGAGAATCGTACTGGAATCCTATGTGGGTTCGGCGATATAGACTATCGTACTGGAATCCTATGTGGGTTCGATGATGAAGACCATCGTACTGGAATCCTATGTGGGTTCGACGATGAAGACAATCGTACTGGAATCCTATCTGGGTTCGACGATGAAGACAATCGCACTGGAATCCTATGTGGGTTCGACAATGAAGAATATCGTACTGGAATCCTATGTGGGATCGACGATGAAGACAATCATACCAGAATCCTATGGGGGTTCGACGATGAAGACAATCGTACTAGAATCCTATGTGGGTTCGACGATAAAGACAATCGTACTGGAATCCTATGTGGGTTCGACGATGAAGACTATCGTACTGGAATCCTATGTGGGTTCGACGATGAAGAAAATTGTATTGGAATCCTCTGTGGGTTTGACGACGATGTCAACAGTGCTTGAATCCTACGTGGGTCCCAGTAAGATGAATCAGTGACTACATCTGATCATCTCTCTTGCTTTGTAAATGATGTGTACCTATGTGAGCTGAAACCCTGTTTTACTTTCCTTTGAGGATTGTTATGATCTATCCTGTGTGGATTTACGTTTTACTTTCCTTTGTGGATTGTGTTAAGCTATCCTGTGTGGATTTAGGTTTTACATTCCTTTGTGGATTGCGTTGAGCTATCCTGTGTGGATTTTATGTTTTTCTTTCCGGTGTGGTCTGGGTTATACTTGAGCTCGAATGTTGGAGCCGAGTGAGAATTGATGAATTAGGTATATGTATGGACATATACCTAAGTAGTGTTGGATGTTACTTCGTGATTGTATCTTTCCTTTGTGTATTATCCTTATTGGATTCTAGGAGACCTTTGGGGGTCTCGAGATCCCTACTGAGTAGCTTATACTCACCCCTACACGGGCTATGCCCGCACTACGTTGTGTTGGTTGCAGACGACGGACAACGCTGATCGTGGTGGAGGCTTGTGGAGCAGGACGGTACCTGGAGGTGGACCACTTGGTGGGACATTCTCGGAGCAGTCGGCTGGACCCGAGGAGCGGTGGAGGCTTTCTATACCCACCCTTCAGGTGGGACTCCCAGAGGACGGCTCGATGCTGCGACTTTTCTTTCAGTTGTGGTTTTTCCTCTTCCAGTTATACTTTACAGTTGGGCTTGTATTTCTGGCCCTCTTTACGTTTCCGCACTTACTGTTGTATCAGCTATTACTTAGTGTTTACCTTTTTTCCACTTGCTTACTCTGTGGTGCTTGTTATTTTACAAAAGAAATGCCTTCCCTTTTTACCGGGATTTACGCCTTGGTGCTAGTCGCCAGCCCCTGGCCTATGGAAGGCGGGCTTGGGGTAGTCACGGCATGGGCCCCGAGGACGGGTCGTGACATGAACTACAGGAATGAAAATTTGTTTGACGAAACACATCTAATATAAATAATGGAATACAAACAGGTATCACTTAGAATAATATAAAATATCATTAATTATTTTATCAACAATCAAATGATGATAATCATAATGAAAATTAAATGGTAAAAGAATTAAATAATGAAAAATTCAATTTACATATCCTTAAATGAATATAATTATTATTTGAGTATTTACACTAAATAGATAAAGGTTATATGGTTAAGTCTTTAATTTCCATAGTCAATTGACATACATAACCAAGGTGGAAAAACGTCAATCAATAGAATAAAAAACAAGGTATTAACAAAATAGACTCATTATAAGATAAAATATACCTATTTATGGTAGATGGTTAAAAAATATAAAGGTAGTTATAGATCACTTAACAGAGAAAAATAATAATATCATAATCCATCCTTAATAATAATTGGGATTTTATCATTGGATTAATATTATCTATCAATAATAAAAGATCTCAAGGTTATACACATTAATAAAAAACTTCATTATTTCATTAAGAGAAATCATTTTAGGAAGAAGAAGTACCAAAAAAACTTTCAGTTATTTTTTAATATTTTTTTAAAAAAAAATTATAAAAAATTTATTTTCAAAACACATGAAAATATATTGTTGAAGATTGACCTAAAATGAAAAAGGTGATAGAAAAAATATATTAGCAGAGTAGTTTTTTCAAAAAATTATCCTTATAACTAATATAAATGATTTTATATTAAAATATATGAATATAGGGTAATGGATATTAAAATTAATTTTTTTTATTTTTATATAAATATACTTATATCTATCAAATGTGTTGAAAAATTAAACTGAATAAAATTTTATAATTATTTTGTTTAAATCCAACTTATATTTAAAAGATTATTATTTTTCAATTTTAATATCATGCCGGGGGTAATAAAATTTTAAAAAAGAAATCAATAGTAGAATTAAATGATATATGACATAGAATTAAGATCACACAAATTCCTTAAATGGATTATAACATTGAATATATAAAAATTTTTAGAAATAAGTTTGAGAATAATTCATTATTACTATCGTATAATTTAAATCAAAAAATATGAAGGAGGGAAAAATTGAAATTTTACATAAAATACCATTAAGAAATAATTAATTCATAATATAATATATTATGTAGAAATTATTTCCACAACAAACATAAAAATACATGTGTAACTACAAACTATGCGTTAATAAATGGAAATTGAAAGGATAAACCTTACCTTGTTCCCTTTAATTGTTGATCATGGTCTAGACACATTAAAAATAAGAATTTATATGATAATAATCATTATCAAATCATTATTCATGTATTTTACCATCTTATTAATTAATATAAAACTATTTATTATATATTTATTGGTTATTGTTATCTTATTTTCAACTATTGTGTGTCAATAAAATTAACCAATTGTCATGTTTTATACTGTGGATATCATTACCAATTCATTGAAAAAATAATCATAATTAACATATAATTTGATAGCAAATAATATTTAACTTATATTACTTAATAATATTCGTATATAATTTGATATTTTTTTCAGTGACATTGAGGAAAAATTGAATATGTTTTGGGTTATTTTGTTGATTTTAGCAAAAGAATATGATACATTGATAATAAAATAAACAGATAACGTAACTATTAAATAAACACATTACAATAATTATTTTCTTATTAAATTATTATATTATAATTATTTAATTCCACGTCGTCATTTCTGATAAAGATCCATAAGATATTTTATTTAGGTGGTTAAATAGGGAAAACATGAACACACTCTAACTCGATAGGTGAGTATAGACAAGTATGTGTTTCTTTTGACATAATATCAATATAATAGATGATTAAATACGTTTTATTTTTTATTTTTTATTCTTTTGATTAATATTTTCGGAATTTTGTGTTAATAATTATTTTATAGATGAAAAAAACAAAGGTTTCTTTATGGAAGTCGTTCTTTGTACACCAGTAGTATTTAACATTCTTTATTTTAATAAATTGATATAATTGAATATGTAAGGGTTAAAAAATTAGGATAAAAAAATAATGAAACAAATTATAGAAAGATAATTATATTATTATTGTGACAATATATTTTTATGAGTGATTTAAGTAATAAAATCTTTTGAAGGAGATAGTACTTATATTGGAGACTTGATCATTCTTTAGAGTACTCCATGGAATTGAAGTGGTTAAGAAAATATATAGTGAAATACGTATTTTTATAGACAATGTGTGATTTAATTGGAGAAATATAGAATATATTTAACTATGAAGTTGAACGTGTAGTTTATCTTTTAAAAAGTGGAAGTGGTATAATGTGATAATGGAAGAAAAGGGAACCACTAGAAAGAGTAATCATTTAACAATAATTCCATTGAAATATAAAAGGGTAAATGTTTCCAATGTATAAAAATTGTAATTTTAGAACAATATAAGGACTAGAATAATCTATTTAATTCATTTTTAGAAAATATAAGAGTTATTTAAGGGATTAATTTTTTTACATATAACCTCTTACTGAAATTAAATTTGACTTTTTAATTTGTTTTGAACTATGAATTTTTTTTAATTATTAAATGTAAAACATAAATAAAATAAAATAATTATTTTTATGATCCAAGTTGTATTCATTATTTAATTCTATAAAATTTAAATTTAAACGAAAATATACTTTTAAATTGAGATAGACTATATATAGATAAACCATTTTTATATAAAACATTTTCCCTATTTTAATTATTCATAATCTTATTTTTGATGATTATCTATTAAATGTGTGTTAATATAAATATATCAATATTTTTGGAAATG
The DNA here is from genome assembly GCA_963277665.1 of Viscum album. Classification (NCBI taxonomy): domain Eukaryota; kingdom Viridiplantae; phylum Streptophyta; class Magnoliopsida; order Santalales; family Viscaceae; genus Viscum; species Viscum album. The sequence continues at coordinate 789,094,860 of OY728140.1, forward strand.
AAATTATATTTGATTTTAAAATACCTTAATTTATGTTATTAGATAGAAACTAACTAGCATCTTTATTCCAAATTATTTGTATCATTTTAAGCATTATCATGGTAGTTAAATTTAAACATGGTAATATAATATTTGTTAATAAAAATTAAACTATACTTATTAGATAATAATACCATAATACCCTATATTTGATCACTTTTATAAAATTAACATTCTACACGTATGAACATAATTTTTATTTTTAGCGAATGAAATGTGTAAAAATATTTTTTTTGAAAAAGAACATTTTTAAGCATAATGTGTTTTCATGTGAAAACAATTATCAATTTTATTTTTTAAATTTATTCTAAAGATGATTGTTATTTTTCCAAAAATATTTTTTTTACGTCCACATAAATCAAAAACTAAATATCCCTAATCATAAATTCTTTTATAGATGCAAATGAAAAATTGTGTCCACAATGTATTTATTGTTATTTTAAATTGATATTGATGGGTTTTGTAAATAAAACATATTATTTTAAATTTTTTTATTAATAATAATATATTTATTATTTATATCAATATAGTTTTAAAAACATATAATTCCTATAAATTTTACGGAATTTTCAAAATCTATAACATTCACTATTCACTTAAAAATAGAATATTTCATAAAAATATCAAAATGGCATATTATTACTTTTTTTAATTGTGATCTAAAATATAAATAAGGTTTTTTTAAATTTATAGATTCTGAAATTCATAGATGATTTTCACAATTTAATTTATATATAAGGGAAAAATAACTCATAAAAATTCATACATTTTATGTATGTTAAGAATGTATTGTTTTTTAGTGTCATAAAATATGTTTTTTATGATTGATAAATAATATTTATATATATTAAAATAATATCTAAATTTGATATAGGTTAATTTTAATCTAGGAATTGATGACTCAAAAATCAAACCATTAATATTAAAATTGATTTTGTATAGATATTCTCATCTAATTCAAAAGATAATAATTTCTTGTTAATATACTATAAACTTCCACCTAAAAAACATGATATAACATTCAAATAAAATCTAAGGGTTCCATATGATCCTCTGCCCATTTGGTGAGGACTCAGATATTACATCCAAGAGACATGAGATCAAACCATGTTGAAGAAATATCTCTAGTGCACTATTTTTGTACTATAGATTGAACTTTAAGAGACACTCTAGTATATATTGTAGCAGGTACTATTCGGTACTATAAAAACATGAACTATTCATATTTTGGGGATTTTGGGCAACTAGTTTGGTCCTCAGGAACAACAAGGGATTTGGTAAACCCAAGGCCTTTAGGACTGTAAGGCATACATGCCACCTCATGTTCTTCAAGCCACATGATAATTTTTATTAAATGGACAAGGTATACTCTACATGGAATAATCTCCATATTAGGATTTGGAGTTTGAGGATTCACCATAGAATAGCTATCGAATTTATAAGAATGAGTGGGTATGACTATTTCCATTGAGACTATTCATTTCATGCATTGGATGCCCAACTAAACAAAAAGTGAAGGCGGAGAGTGGACATCATGATGTAGACACTATGGAGGGTCAATTTCATGTATTTATTGTCTGGATGAATTCCACAATGACCTTTGGGTCATGTATTGTCCCATAGATTATGAGCCTTGTTATTGTTCCACTTAAACCAATAAAATGGGTACTATAAAAAATGATTTAATAGAGAGTCTTCGGGCTATTCGGGCATAATATCTAAGTGTTAGAATACATTTTTTAGTTTTCGTAGGTGGGTATTCTTTAACTATTGATTTCACATTGAGTTCTATAGTCATATTCGATTCCAAAAAAAATTTGTATCAACCAATGATTTGTTGTCTTAAACTAGTGATTGGTCCTAGGAAACCCCTATTGGAGATACTTACAATCTAATCACATTCAAATGGGACTTATAAGGAAGACATTGACATAAGGATTAAATTACTTCCTAGATTTTTTATTGATTTTTTGATATATTTACCATAATTTAGAAATTAAAATTTAGTAGATAATATTCAATGGTAAGATTAAATATTCCAAATATATCATGTTTTTTATAGTTGTTGATTATTATAGTTTGTAAAACACATTATATGATAGAATACTTATTTTTATATAAAATATAGATGAAACAGTAGTCATTACAAGCCTCACAAAAACTTAATGTTGTGAGAATTTTAGAGATCGAACAACTATAGGGAGTAACCATAGAATGCGTAGGACAAAAAATATTAATTTCACCACAACATTGGATAAAATTATATTTCCTTCCACCCATGGATAAGAATGATAACTTATTTTAATAATATTATATATAGGTATATAATTTTGTACATACGGGAAATAATTATTGAAAAATAAATCTTTTATGTTTTGAGGGGGTCGACGATGTTTTCTTAAATATAAATTACCAATATAATAATATAATAAAAAAATTATTTCAAAATGAATTTTTTTAAATATCTCATGAATCTATAAATGTGAATCAGAATATGTTATAAATAATATAGTTTCTTTTATAGAAAAATATATTATAAATAATATATAATTTTTTGCACTATTTAATTTTTATAATAGTGTAATCATATAAAAAAAAGATATTTTTTAAAGATATTGGTGAAAAATAAATACCATTTGTTCTATAGATATAATTATATCAATCTTTATATGATTTCCAACATATTTAGATGTCAAAATAATCAAAAAATAATATGTAGTGTGAGTTTCATAATTAAAATAATAATTTATTGTAATGATAGTGAAATAATGAATTATTTTCTCATTTAGTTGTTATAGTTAAAAATAATGATATATTGAAAAATATTGAATTTTTTATGATTATAATGATTAAAGAATATTTTTATTATCATTTATGAATTTTTTTATTTAATATGAAAGAATTGCAATACATATTTCAATGAATAAATATTAAAAAAATAATCCATATGAAATATATGGTAATTTATTTTTTAACATATTAGATTAGAAATAATATTATATAATTATTATAAAATTCATAAAATTTATTACTTTCATGATTAGTTATGTTATTGATGAAACCATTTTACCTTAACTACCTACCATATGATATTTGTTTTAATTATTTTCAAATGAACAAAATTATGCTACTAGTAGTGGAAGAAAAAATAAATGGTGGTATAAAAAATTAATAAACACGATATATTATAAACACAATGGAATAATTCAATAAATGATAATCATATGATATTGGCTTAATTGAAAATTAAAATTCAATAAATGACTATATTAAATAGAATATGTTTTTTATGTTAAATATTACTTTATTTTCATCTATAAGAGTCCCATATTTAAATTAAAATGCTTAAATATTTTTTATAAATCTCTAATAGTTGATTTTTATTACATTGAAAAATCAATATTTGGTAGATTTTATATTTAATTGGGTAGTGAAATTTTAATTTGTATGAAATAATAATGATAACATAAAATTTATAATATATCTTATTTTTAGAATTATTGTTAACGATATATTATTGAATAAATTTTCAGACAATTATAATTGAAAATATTGTAAAAATATTTAAAAAACAATTTAATAATATTTAAAAAAATTAAATATGAGATTGAAAATAATTTATGATTTATCTACTAAATAATATTTTTTAATGACATATAGAGTTAATATATTTCAATATTTAAGAAAAAGTATGAATGTATTTTAAAAATATATAACAAAAAATGTTTTATATAATTTATTTGATGAAAAACTATTAATATAAAAATATAATGATTTTTATTGTAATATTAAATTTTAATGAGAGACCATAGATAATATAGCTACTACTATAATATTTGTCGATTAATAATGTTAATATATGTAATTTTTTGAGGAATATTTTCTAAAAATAATGTAATGATATTAATTATTTTGGTAGTATAGAATGAAACATATATAACATTAAATATATTTCAATGTTTATATTTTAAAATCCCATTTTCCAAAAATATTTTTATATTCTTGTAACATATAAAAGAATAAAATACTTTAATTTATCTACTAATATATAAAATTAAATTTATGTGTATGTTTAAAAAATGAAATTTTAGTTTTTAAGGACTGGAGTATTCTATTTTTTGGAGTTTCTGATCCTTTGAGAAGCTATGATTGTGAAGTGTAAATTAATGATCTTTAAACAACATAATTCAAAATTTTAATTATGAAATTGGATTAAAGATGTGTTGTCTATCCATGGGTTTTATATTGGTTGTTTTATGTGGTGTACAATATTTAATATTTTTTTTGTTAGTGAAACCAATTAAATTAATTTATTTATTGGAGTAATAAATTTTATGGATTACTTGATATAGTGTTTATGTGGATTGTAAGGTATTTTTAACATGGTGTAAAAAATATTTTGCGGAAGTTGAGATAAGGTGGTTGAATATAAAAAAAGAAATAGTCGGGGATTTCGGAAGGGGTGAATGAATGTGGAATTAAATGGATATTGATGAGATGAGAGAGAGATAGATTGATGTGTAATTGATTGGAAAAATAAAGGATATAATTATAACACATTAACGATGAGACGGGGGAACTGAAGGACTAATTACCGACCCAATGTGTATGTCTTATTCATTATTAAATTTTATATTTTCTATAAATGATGATAAAATATTTGATTTTATGTATCATAATGAAAGCTAGGAAATCATATAATTTCATTATATAAATGGTAAATGTTTTTATCAATGAAATTTAGGCTTTCAATCATTATAGACTCAAGGTATGTGACTCTATACATTGACATCCTTCATGAAATATCTATTCCTTCAAAATATATTATTATTATTGTTTATGGATACAGACATAATAACAGTGATATATCATGATAGTAATGAATAATGGGTTCCTATTATTTAATTATTTATATAATTCTTACACTATTTTCTATAATGATTGAGGTTGAATATAAAATATTTAATTTTAATGTTGACATATTTTATTTCTATAATTTTTTTTATATGATTATAACCTCTAGATATTTTAATATTTTCTTAGATGATTAATTATGAATCTTGTTGCAAGCAATTAATATATTTTTTTATTTAAAATTACATTGGTAGTTGATATTATATATTATCTGATAATTAATAAAGTACAATATCTGAAATTTGAGATCAAATGTGAATATCAATATAAATTGTATTGGATAAGGAAGGTTATCATAGTGTTCATGAACTAGAAAAAAAATCAGTGTACATATGATTATGTTAAGATTTTTTTACCATAATATAAAAAATGTTTCATCAATTTTTTTATTTTACGTATAATCAAATTTATAATTTCATAAGAGTATTGATCGCATTGAATGGTTATAACGACACACTACTATTATGTGGAACATAAAATTCTATGAAAATATTCTTATACATATTTTCTATGGTTGGATGAAATAATTTGACTTCACATAGTTGATACATTCCATTGTGGGATGAATATTCATAATACATTGATACTACATCCCATTAAATTCACCCTTTGTAATCTCCAAGAGAGGCCATTATGGGAATATGAATCTATACATGAATTACACATGTTTTATGTCTCATTAGATGTTATTATATAGTAGTGTGTATTTTTCAGTATATATTTAATTATTATAAATAAATATAATTAGCCACATACATTTATGAATTGATGAAAATTGTAACCACCTATTTTTGCAGTTCGGTAGTATATGTTGGGTGTATAAAAAATGATATGATTTTAATGAATTACTCAAGAATTAATTTGTCACTTCTAGTTTAACATAAGTATATATCTCATGTACTTCGATATGGTTTTTTTAAAGCATGGTCATGGATGGAGATCTACATTTTCATTTCTATAGGTCATAGAAGCATAAATCAGGAATATAGTTAAAATACTCAAAAAAAATATTGTTTAATTGCATATTGTGACAAATAGATTTTGTTATAAAAATGAAATTCATGGGAGGTTATTATCATTATGACATTAAGAATTCTCTTTATGAGTTCATTCATGTGTTCCAATATGGTGCTAAGGGATATTAGACTAGTTTTCCTACTGTAACTCTGAAAGATAAATAGTGGTCAACAAAAATTATTTATCTAAAATATCTGCTAATTTATCATTTAATTTAATGATTAAAATATAAATTATTCATATATTGTTGCTTAAAAAATACCCAAAATATATTGATAATACTTAGTCAATCTCCAATTATTCAAATGCTTATATATATATATATGAGTTAAATATTATAAGAATAATTATTTGAATAGAAATTAATAATTATAAGAATATATTTATCTCATTTTTAATTTCAATGATAAAAATTTATATAAATTTGGTTTTATGAAAATTAATTACATATTGTTTAATGAATTTAAAAAATATATTATTTATTTATTTATTGTGTTTATAATAGAGTAAAATGTCTATTCATTGTCCATGGTCGAGTAAATATCATGTATGATGGAATAACAGAGTTTTGGGTCAGGATAAAATAATATTTTCATTAATATCATTTAATATATATTTATTTGTTTATATAAAATATATGTAAATAATCTATAGTTTTTCAAATATCAATAATATGAAAAATATATTTTTAGTATTATTATTTGATATGGGGTCTTCTTGTTATTAAAAGAATTTTTAAGGTAAATTATCAAATAAAAATTCCATTGACCTACATATATAAATATTATTTTATAATTTTGGGAGGTATTGGATTTTCGGTGTATAACACATTCTTATCTCAAAAGAATTATCTCAATACTAGATAAATATTGATATGAATTCTCTCAATATTAGAGATCATTATTTATCCTCCTCCCTATCAAGATATTGACAGAACAAGAGAGAGTATTTACAGAAATAAAATATTATTATTGAGATCAATAGTGAATAATTGATGTTGTGTAGATCATCTTCGATAGAACCTGGATTTTCAGTATTGGAAAATTTCTCAACACCCACGATTTCATGAACTGTGGGAAATAGAGGCATTAAGATTGCTCTATACCCATATTTTTCACCAGACTGCTTGTATAGCCACTGGAAATTTCATAATAAGATTGGTTGAAATGAAACATGGGTATATATCATTTCTCATGGTTTTTAGAAACTTGGGATTATATTTTTAGGAAAATATAATATACCCATAGTTCAATGAACAATGGGTTTAGGTGATTCCCAGAATATCATAATACCAACGATTTTCTTAAACCATGGGCATATATTTTTTTAAAAAATATATATATTCCAATGTTTTTCAAAATTGTAGGAATATTTTTTTACCAAAATATATTATATTCAGTGTTTCATGATCTTTGGGTATAGGTGATTCCACTAGGTTGTAGATGTTATTGGCCTTTTTTCTTTTTCCTGCTTCCGGATGCGGCTCTCCATCCTACTTCCATCTTGCGGCCATCATTCAAATCCAATAAATACTAGAATATATGTAGTGAAAAACAATATATATTTGGAGGAAATCTAATTTTCACTGGAAATTTTGATAATGTTTTCAATGGAATTATATTTCCTCAAAAGGTATGAAATGTTAACTGAGGATCAAGGATAGTTTCATGAGGATAAAATGATTGGAACCATTATAAGACTGAAAATTAATATTGGATGAACTTTATTGGAAGTAAAATTTATGGTGATAAAAAAGTATGAAACTAAGAGTTTAGAAAATTTTGGTGGTCCTGGTATATTAGGGATGATTATATTATGATTTTCATGAATATTAAAAAGATTAAAATCTAGACATAAATATTTTGGTGTAGTATGGTTGGGTGAATGTTTCATGCAAGAATGCTGACTAGAAATTCAAAACTCATAGAAAAACCTAGATAAATCAACATAGGAGAACTATTTAGGGTTATTGATTTGTCATGAGAATTATTAAATCTTATTCTTATATATAATTTACCCTATTAAATTGAAGCTTCCTTTTCAAATAACAATTGAGTTTTAGTTTTAGTGTATTATCTGTATGTGTGCAATGTACTGAGTTATCATATTTTTAGGGTTTCAATCCAATAGTGTTAATATGTATTATAGAAACCAATAACATAAAGTTTAAATAGTGTATTTTGAAACATTCTAAATTTTTAAATTAATTAAAGAAGGATATACCTCATAATGGGTTAAAAATGTTTGAAATAACTATTTTATATTTACACATGCATTCATCACTATCATATTTAATGGAAGATTAAGAAGGATTGTTTTTCGTAATGAATATTTTGAGACTACTGTAAATGTTTGGGAATGAATTGAAATTTTTTATTCTAAATGATACAGGAGATCCTTCAAATCCATATTAAGTAGTTTAAAATAGTGAAACAAAATAGTGGGTATTTTTAATGAATTAATATATCCCTTCATTGAAGTTCAATAGAACATGCGAGATAATTGAACTTCTAGAGGGTAAAACGGAGCTTCAAAACATGTGTAATTACTATATTAAGGCAGAAGTTTATGCTAGGAAAAGATAAAAACATGACTTCTAATGATTGGGATTCAATAAAATAACCGATTATTTTTCTCAAAAATATTTTCACCTGTATTTAAACATTGTACCATATGCATAATTCTACATTTTTTGGAATGAAAATATTTTTAGCTATAATAAATGGATGTTTAGATAGATTTTCATCATGGAAATTTTGAAGATTAGATCTACATGAAATAACTGATGTGGTTACCAGTAGATGATAAATATATTTTTCTCTATTAGATGAATAAATTATTCTATGGATTGGTGCAGGCACAACAAGAATTGAACCAAAACATTGACTCATTAATGGAAGAAGGGGGATTTTGTTGGTGTAACATTGACCATTGGTTTTACTATAAGAAATGGTAGTTCCGAACCATTATCATTTTTCAATTTTATGTTGATTAAATGTTGATGTTATTAAAATATTTTCAATTATTTGGAAACTGAAAATTGGGTTTTCCATAAGATTTGAGATTTTAGAGATTTGGAAAGCAAGGAATATATTGAGAATGATGATTAGAAGAGATAGGAAGACTGTAAGTAATATAATGGGAGTTGAATCCTTATATTACCTATCATGGAATGAAGGAATATAAAAAGAGTTGAATAATTTTATTAACTATTATAATATAATTAAAACCTATCACTAACCAATGTATGATAACAAAACCAAGAAGAACATATATTTCAAATAGCGTGAAAATTAATTAATCTAATCATTAATGTTCAAGATTTCATAACCATCTTCATTTCCACATACTAACTAAAATAACATGAAAACCACTAAAATTATGAACCTTCATTACAAATTCCAACAACAATGGTGTATAATAAAATCATATACTAAACATTCATAAGTAATGAAAACTTCCAGAAAGTGTGATAAAAACTAAAACTGAATCTACATTACAAATAAATATTGTCTTAGAAAAATATAAATGACATTACATTATCATTACTAGTTCAAGAAGATAGAAAAATCTGATATCGAAATATAATTTAAAAAATTCTTCATGTTTCAAGAACAACAAATAATTCGAGCAGGAATTTCCCAAATTAAATACCAATCAACACTGCCTTCTAATTTATAGAACATGAAATAAATAATATAATCATTATTATACGATAGATGATCAATAGTATTTCTAAATACCATAATAGAAAATTTAAAAAGATAAATAAATAGAAATTATTTTACTTGTAGAAGGGTTACTATTTGATTATTGACAATTGTATTCCACATTTCATAAAAATTATAAAAAGTAGAGTGATAATAGATTAATATTAGTTGACATTTATTTCCCGATCAAAATAAAATGTGTGTTTCAAATTGAAAATATAGAAGACACATGTTCCATATTTCATATATTCATAATTTTATCTCATATTTTATATACTTAGAATAAAAATTACATAATCCATATTTTATGCATTCCAAATATAAATAATTAATATTCAGTATATTGATAACTAAAAATGAATACATTTTATTAAGAAGAAAAAACATGTTTCATATACTCAAAATAAACATAATACATATGAAATATTAGAAACAGAATTCATATCGCATATTATAAATTTAATTAATAACCCATATATTAAAATTTCATATTAACAAAGAATTCATATTTAATTGGTGAATGTTTCAATCGGCCCCATATATTAGACTAAGAAGAATCATACAACACTCCATACACATTGAATTATGAAAATGCATTACTAATGAAAACTACATGAATATGGGAAAAACAAAAACATAACCTACCATAAAAATTAAAATTTTCCTTCAAAAACAAAACTAAAATTAAATTCTGAAGCATATACTTAGGCAACTATAGGGATTTCCTTTTTTATGTTTACATGAACAAATTAATACCTAACCTAGAAAGTCAATCCAAAGGAACCTCTCTACTTTGACAATGGGAAGACACCATGGATATATGAGATAAACTATTTTGGTGTGTACAAAACCCATGCAGCTAAGAAAATAAATAAATAATTTTAAAGAATCACAAAAGAAAGGCTTATATAATGTGTTGATTCCACTAACGTATAGATATTAATCCCTAATACAGAAGATTGAATTCATTTTCTCCCTTAACATCTATAATTCTGTGGAACATTGGCTGGATTTGACGTGACCATTGAGTCATAACCATTTGATATAATCCTTACCATCTGAGCTCCAGAGGGTGAGCCAAAGGAACAAGATTTCTTCATAATGATATGATATTTTATTCCAGCTCAAACTTGATATGAAACAAACATTATGGTGGATAAAAACTCCAAGAATACCTGGGTTATGTCTAGGGAGCACATCCCATGATATTTTAGATTCCAAATTAACTTGTATGCTACCAGATTTTTTTCCACAGGTGGTTTTTGGATCTTCAATCACTTTAATATTTGTCTGTTGTAGTTTATTTCCTTTGTTCTTGATGAATGAATATAAATGAGATTACATAAGTTGGAAACCATGGTCAAAAGAATCCAGAGTCTATCAGAATCTATTGTCAATATTGACTGGAGTTTCATGTATCTATTATCAATTTTTATCATAGTTTCATGTTTTTATTGGGTATCATTATGCTCTCCCTACCTCCTTATATGCATAACTTGTTTTTAGCTCTCTCTCTCTCTCTTATTTGGATTATTTTTTGGATTTTTAAATAATTTTTAATTTCTATTAATCTGTTTATATCAATATTATTATTTTTTATAAAATCATATCTTTGACCTATGATTTTAATTATTTTCAAAAAATGTAGAAAAATCCATTATCTAGAACTCCCAACACCATCTGAAATCCAAATATCATCATACCCCATGTAACATATGTCGTATTTATGACATCAACCACTATTACCTATTACCTGCATCTTGTAACCTAAAAATTAACTAAATCCACATATAATAATACCACAATTGTTTATTATCCTCATTCCCAAACCTAGTCCATCCCAAACCCCATAATCATTGGCATCCCCTTCCAGTTCTATAAATTCCTACGCCACAGTGCTTCTCATGGAATCCCTCACCACCATTCCCAAATTCTTCCATCTGATTAAAACCAACCATGTCTTCAAGTTGAACCTCAAAAATATGTATTGGACTAATAATAATGGGAATTTTATTCCCTCTATGAAGTAGGTAGCATATTTGATCCACCAGCTACAATATACATGACAAAATATGAATACGAGTAGAAAGTGAGATATCTAGTGAAATGGATCATTGTAGACACTCCATCATGAACATGTTCCTTTTCCACCACATACTATACCATAGATACCAATTCAATTCCTTATTTATTTTCATTAACAAAATATGGAAAGCATGATAAATAATTTTTTCTAGAAATTTAGGAATTCCCAGAGATGTATACCACTAACAAATCCTCACAACCTACTTCCTTAAATGTAACATATATCCCTATCATATTAGCCACTATGATTAATAGATCCCATTCTATAGTAGCCCTATTGTTTTAGTTAACAGTATGAAACACTCTTTTGAAAATATCTGAATAAACTATCTTCAGCTTTGAATTAAAATCTTCACATATGTTAACAAAAAATTCTTAAAAAATTTTGTCCATCCACATTCATGGTGATCTGCTCAACACCAAGGATAAGACAATCAATCACCACTACAATGATCTAGGGAACTCTTAGGTACATTCATTTTCTCATACATCATAACAATAATGATAGATAAGATTAATATAAAATGTGTATGAAGACATATAAAAAATATTTTATCATTTTTGATGAGTATAGACTGTAGACATATCATATTTCCCAGTTTTATTATAATATAAAATTAACTGTATCAGGGAATGGAATTAATATCAACCAACATCCAAAAGTGATGGTAAAACAATTGAGGATAGTCTATGTCTATAAGACACAAAATGGCATAGTTAGTGTCTGTAGGGTACAATAGGGCAGGACAGGGCACAACAGGTATTGGTCTAAGTCTGATGGGCACTAACAGGGCACAACAAGGAACACTAAATGATGAATATGAGTCCACAAGGCATTGTATATGATTTTATAAATTGTTGTTAGATTTATTGTTTTGACCCGCTATTTGTCTAATTAAACATTGTGTGTACAAATATTTTTATGTTTCCATAGTATCCAAATAATCTATATTCTGTTATACTAAATATTTCAATTAAAATTTTTTTATTCTTTTTTATTACTTTTTCAATTTTCATGTTTCTTGAGACACATGGTATCATTTAACCCCATCGATATTGACAACTGATTTACTATTTTATCCATATAAAAATAAAATTCTTATTGGGTTTCCACTTTTTGGTCATCTAAATCCATTAATATGATGATAGTTATAAAAACCCAGCACTTTTGTGTTCATATAACAACATTCATTACTAACTACAAATGTAATACTATCCTGAGAATCTCAAGTCAATGTAAACAGAATGAAAAGTGAACATATATTGTTGATTTTATATATTACCAACCACTACTTTTGGTTTAATATTAACTCTCATAATGGGAAAATTTTATTTATGAAATGAAATATTTTTCAAAACAACAATGGTGATGTTAATAAAGGTAATTTCATCATCATGTTCATAAAAAATATGTCTTGGGATTACATCATTAATGACACCATAATCGAGTCTTAGATAATCATTCTCATAAATAACTTGTTTATCCATTGAGGCCAAATTGAATGTTTTTACAGTACATTGAAATCAACTCATATCAATAACTATGAATCCACATTCATCAATTAATGTACTCTATATTCTCATTCAATCAAACCATTTACATTTCATCATAGTTATAATACATTGACAATAGAAATGTAATAACAATATTTTCTCAACCTGTCTATAATAATACCCATCTTTATATAAAGGATGACTATCTCATGTGCTGGCATAAAAATAAATTATACCGGTTAATATAACATTTTCATGTAGTGTTTTCATTATCACTGATTTATCTGTTGTAGCAAATTTACTCCCATTTATTATTAATGATTTTCATTCCAGAAAATAATTAGCCCCAAAATTCAAAGCTCTTTATTTTTGAAAAATGGAGCCAATATGTAAACTCAACACATGAAATATATATGAATAAAACATGTATATTGATATTAATATTTTAAGCTAATTATAGTAATGGTTATAACATTAGTTTCAACCAAACAGGAAACTTTAGGCTGTGCAAAACCTCTATCCCTCTCAAAGGAAATCATCGATGAACTCTACATATAATTTTTTTACGATCCCTAAAAAATATAAAATTAAAAATGTAAGGTATATGTGAAACTTAATGATATGAGATAAAATATAAATATCCAAACTAATTAATTGATATAGTCATTGAACAAACTACAGTTAATCTAGATTGTGAGATTTGCCATATCCCTCTCTTCAAGGCTAAATGTAACCAATATATAAGACCCAACAATTCCTTTTGTTTGGGGATGATATGGAAGTAAGGGATAAATTTACCCATACTTGTCATCATCATTTCTCATAGGCCAGTTATTTCATGTGGTCACATAAGAAAAAATGTTGAATAAAAATCCATAAATTATTGGGTGAAATAAACCTCTCACAATCGAACCTTTATGATAATTCTTTTTTGGACATATGATTTCATTGGGAATATATTTCTTACATAAAAATATATCAAATTAAAAGAAACTGGTCCCATTAGTTTTTTTAGATTGATGATGAACCATTAAATTCAACATGCAAGTGAAAAAGGATGGAGGAAATTTTTTTCCATATGACATAAAATTTATGGATCCTCTAACTATCTAAAAAATTCCACAAAAAATCACTATCCCCCTTACATTATTAGATAGAAAATTAGGAATTTCAATTAGAATCAATTCAAAAAGATGGCTATGATAATTATGAAATTTTTGATAATTTTGTTTCACATATCTTTTTTTGACTCATTTAGATATGTTTCTAGAAAATCCATATAGAACCTTGATATTCTCCAATACATCAAGAGATTTACCTTTCTCTGATGGTGTCATCACAAAAGAGGCACAAGGAAATTTCAGTTTGTCTTCAATGATGCTCAAAGGGTATAGTTCTGGTCGAATACCACAATCTAAAAAGTCCCAGTGAGATCTGAAGTTGTCTTTGGTATTCCCCTCCATATTTAGAAGAATTTAATGAAAAACAAATCATATATTTTTTTCAATATACATTATTTCTAAAAAAAGATGTAACAAATTGGTAGACGAATATGTCAACTAAAAAAACAGTTCTCTTTTTTCAATTGTAAATGTATTCAGTGTCAAAATTCTTCCACTTTTAAGATTTCAACTAACATTTACCTAATAAAAAATGAAATCATTCAATTCATTAAGCATATCACTTCCTGAAATATGTTGCGGTGGTTGTTTAATCTCAATGGTATTATCAATCATCTGAGGATTATTCATATGTTGATGAACCAATGGTAGGAATCATTGATGCCCCATGAAACTGAAACTATGATAACTTTTATTTCTTCTTGAGCATGTATTCTTCATAAAAATGAGTCATAATGGTTTTCCCTTCATAATACACCAATAAATCATTAAATAAGTATGGAAATCATTTATTGTCCATATAAGTACAACACGCATCATAAACGTAATATTTGAATAAACATCAAATGTCTACACACCCAAAAACCAAATTTGTTTGAACTCTATTATTAAGGGATTCATGTTGACATAGATATAATTACCAGGATCAGATGTTCTAGATATCAGTATACTCATTAAGGTGAATTGTTTTTTCATAAACATCCATGGAGAATTATTATAAAAATGTATAGAAACTGGCCACATGCTGTGAGCATTATGCATCTGACCAAACAAATTAAAACCGTCACTAATGGACCCAAAATGTCATTAAGCACCTCAATACTAAAATTAGGGCAGTGTGCATAAAATTTATTCCATGATAATCAATTTGAAGGATAAACCAAATAATCCTTACCTTTAATTCTTTCAACATAATTCCATCACAATTTTGATGAGATCTCTAAAGACATGATTAGAATTTAATGTCTGGGAATTAATAGAAAGTGCCACATGACATTCTGTGACACATGAGTTTGGGTTCAATATGCATTTTTCTTCCATAAAGATGCACCACATTCTTTAAATTCATTACAGTCTCTTGGTTCCTCCCCAAAAAAATTAAAATCATTAGGAGAGGCAATGACTTTATTTGTATCAAATCCGAATGCTTAATTAACATCCATTCCTTGTAATGATACGAGTGAATATCTACACCATCAGGAAAAAAATACTTCAAAAATGTATGGATATAATCAATAGTAGTTTTAGAAATTCCATACATGGTATTCCCATGATATAACAACATTAAAAATTCTATCATGGTCATTTTAATACATTTCTGATATACTAGAGTTCTGGCATCATCAATAAAAATTTCACTATCCCATAATCGTCTTAATTATTTTTCTAATGTGTATTGATATCATTGTCTTCATGAACTGGAATACTATATCTATCAGGATGATGCACAAATGCAAACCGATCAAATATCTAATTCACTATTCCATTTCATTCATTTTTTTCTTAAATAGTATAACATTGACTCGTCTCTCCATGTTGATACAAAAGATAATAGTTTGTTTGGAATCCAAATTTTTTAATATGGTATCTAACATCATACCATCATAACCATGGTCTTCCAAAATAATTATATCATGGACACACTATACAACCTCCATATGACACATTGTCAAATGGAAAATCTAAAAATTCTCCAAATTATTTTGAAATGTAGTTTAAATCCTATCAGTATAATATGTCCAATTTCTATCCATTTTATAAGAAAATAATTATATTCCAGTAAAAAATGAATAATATAATAAAAAAATGAATATGTACTATAGAGAGTAAAACTAATAGAACCAAAAAACATAATAGTTAATTCACATTTTTTGCAAGTGCCTTATTTTTTTAACGAATTTCAACATATTCAGTATCATAGATAAAATAATTACCTCTATCCTATAAAGGGATTATAAACAAGGTAAGCCATAATGGGAAATAATGGTTCCATGTCTATGATAGCGTGGTATGTGTAATTATAGTTTAACTAATGGGAGATAAAAATTATTGTCCTCCCTTAGGTGTAAAATAAAATACGATTTTTTACATTAAAACACACACTAAAACATGGGTAATATCATGTAAAAATTAAGAGAGAGATAAAAAATTCACCCATAATAAAAAATATTATAATCAAGCCCCATATTCATTTAATTTTATATGTTCCATCAGAAAAAATGTAATTCAAATTGGGAAAAAAGTTCAAAGAAAAGTACTTCATCTCCTAGAATGAAACTCATTTAGATAATTTATAGAAAACAATAGAGGGTATCAAATATTGGTATAAATATTCTAGAAGATGAATTTATTAAACCAAATCACTTCATAATTTTTTTTAAAATAATTATCTAAAAACACTTATTGCATACAATGTGGAACAAGTCACAATAAGACTATTAAAAACAAAAAGTTCATTCTGGTAAAATGAATGGATTTAAATTTAATTGAAAAATAAAATACAAAATATTTTATTATTATTGAACACTAAATTTAACACACAAACCGTGATTGGGGTTTCCATAAGAAATGAAAATTGGGGTAATTGAAGTGAAATGCCTAGAGGAATCTCCCCTAGTATTTAGGTAATGTCTTAATTATCAAATTTCATCGATTAATGTTTTGAATTCTTTTGGTGTAATGTAATTTAATTTTGAATGATGAGTTAACTAGACTAGACTAGATATATTTGGTTATAATACCTCTATTATAAGTTATGGGTTATAATACTATCATTATTCTAAATTTCAAGGATTCTTCCTTGAGTTTAGACTATAATAATTGATTTGGAATAATGGAATAGCTCACCCCTTTATATTTTGTATGTTTTTTTATTGAGATATAATGATCTATTTAACTATCTGGGTTCTATCATATTATTATTCCCCTGGTTTCCTTCTTTTTTTTCATTGTTAACATTTTAAATTATACATGTACCATGACTATAGAATCTCATGTGATGAAAAACATAGATACGAAATGATGTTGACGGTAATTTTAGAGACTGAGTATTAGTAATATTTTTATTACACTTTTACATAGATTATTAACTTATAAAATATTAATATGATAACCAATAATGGATTATTAAATCACATTTAATAGTAATAAAAATTGAATTTTAATTTTACGGACACCATTTTGGGTGTCTTACCATGTTATAATAATGCCCTGCACTTTTAATCTCAGAACATGGGCACTAGATATGTTATCATTATTATATTGTATATTTAGATTTGGGAAAGAACAAGATATTTTTGATTGCATGGTTTCCAGGAATAAGCATTTTTATTTTATCTAGGTAGATATTCAAGACCATTTTCATTGTTTTTATAGTTTTATATTCTTTTACTATAGTTATATTATTACTACCTAAATTTATTTCATGAAATTAATTTTTTATTGTGGGGATAATTCCGATTATTATTGAAACATTTCATTTTGTCATTAAATGTATTATTAACATATTTTTATATTTTTATGTTTTTATATTATATATTTTTAATTGAATAAGTGGGTTTACTCCATCCATCATACTACTTGATGCCATAACATTTAGCCAGCATCCTCCATAATATGGGGAGTAATTCCTTTGGTATTATATCTAACAATGGTCCAACCACAAATTGGTGGTATCTAGTTGTAGGACCTAGTAAAATGTTATTAGTGGTTTGTTTGCCTCAATATTTTTTAAAAGAACAAAATATAAAAAGAATGTGTCGAGACATGGAATGAACCTTTTCCCAAGGACGAGCCTACCCATGTATGAGGAAAGTCCATGTTATCAAGGGATAAATTTCTATTTATACTATTCAATTATATAATTGATCAAGTTTATCCATAGGTGATACACTTTATTATTAAAAGAATGATTTGATAGGATTCATCTGATGGATATTATGATAAGAGAGGGTGTGTTCATGAATCATATATTGCATGTAGCATTCATGTGTTCGGTGGAATTTTATTGTTTATGTGAAAGATAACTCGACTCAGTTATTTAATGTGTTTGAAAAAATTTATATGTTTTTTCATATAAGTGTGTGGTTTCATCTTACATATCGAATCCATTAAATTATACAATACATGTTTTATGACTACATAGAGATATTATAAAATGGTTATAACTAAAAAATTCCTATTATTAAAAAATAATGTTTTTTTAATTGCATGTAATTGAAATCTTATTTAAATATGGAATAACTATGGAGTTTTTGGTGAAATTAAATGGTTAATGTATATTACTATTTTACCTAACATTATTATTTTGAGGCTCCATCTAAAATAAAATTCAAATTACAACATAATGAGTGTTTTTATATATAATATTTAATTAATATTTTAATTATCTAGACCACTACTATAAATGTTTTGGGTTAATATAAAATTTTAATGTGAAATGAAAATATTATGAAGTATATATACGTATTCATGACATTGTGGATTATATATGTGGACCCTATGATTCTGTGGCTAGGGGTATACAAAGAGACAATTTTATGTGGTATCTATATGCTGAGGAGGCTTGAAAACTATAGTGAAATTTTATATAGGTCATAATGTGAGTGAGCTTGTTTTGAGATGTGTCATGGTTACTTGTGAAACCATTTTTGCGCTTGACCTATGAGCAGGTAGGTCAAAATTAATTTCAATGGGTGGTTGAAACATAAAATTATGTATTTGGAAAGTTAAACTCACTATTACCATTATATGGGGATGAGTGAAGCCTAATGTTATGACCACTGTTAGGCATAATGTGTGGAGTAGGGTTGAGAGACTATTTACCTTATTTAGAATGGCTCAAGGATTAGAATTTAGTACTTTCTGATCTCTGAGGATAACCCATCAGACTAGTTGGAAATTTTTTAGTAACATTTAGGTGTGTGAGGAATAAGTAAAAACATCAATTTATGATATCAATTCACAAAATATTGAAAATTTATTTTGGATAGGTTTGTTAGGTGACTTGGTTTCAATGAGATAAGTACACATATGACAGTTCTTTAATCCTTTTTGATGGTTTTGGGAAAGGAAGTCTTATTCAGATTTCGAGCCTAGGTGAAATCGGTACAGGTCATGTAGAACAATTGTACTCATGGTGGATAGAATGTATAGTCCCATTGAGTAAAAACAATATCAAAGGAGTTTGGGTTCATGTATATGGATGTAACTGGTGATCCTGAGAGAATTACACACTTTGAGTTAGTGTTTCGAAAGAATTTATAGTTATCAATGGAAAAGTGATTATGCGCATGGACCTATAAACTCATGATAAGCTTTCAGATAGTAGAGATACTATTAATGAAATCTAGTTGAATTATAAAATGATGATATAATTATGAGTTTTCATTTACATGGTTTGACATTGTGAGACGCCTATGGTTTCATAAAACAATAAGGGTTCTCTAAGCTTGGTGTGAATAGAATATAGAATAAGAGTGTATAGTCTTGGGGATATGTGAGGACAATATATATATAATATGGGACATTGGATCATGGATATAGTATTCATGATCTGTTTTCTCATGAGCATGTAGCCTCTGGGTTTTGATGTAATATTGGAGCCACCCATATGTGTAGATATAGTATATTATTTCACTTTTGTAGTAGGCACACACTACATAATGAAAACTAGAAAATGAAGCTGGATTTATCTTTACTAAACCTAAATGTTTTTTGTTTCAAGGGATTTATTGGTGTTAATGAAGGTATGGACCCAAATATGTTTCTTTATAGTATAATATATCTATTATAGTGAAAAAGAAAGAACCATGTTACAGTTTTTGTGATGAATTACAGGGGGGACTCAATAAATGATATATTAACTTATGAATTATATCTCGGGGGATTGGAGTAGTTCCTTTACAATGTTCTCCCAATTATAGATGAATTTTTTGTCTTGGTACAGAATATGGCCTTAGTGGTGGAGAATCTCATGAATTGGAAAATGGAAATTGAAAAATATGTGAAAGAGTTGGTGTGTTTTTATAGGTATTTCACTATAGTATCTCGATTCCTAGAGAATACATTGAAACTGGACAATAAATGGTCATACAAGATTATAAAGAAGTCTCATGAGTGGTTAGGTGTAGTTTATGATTACAAGACTCTAGAGTTAAACACAAAATTGGAAACAAATATTATTGAAAATATGTGGGAACCAATTTTAACCAACAATTGAAATGATTTTTCGACGTTCTTTGGAGAGGAACCTATTTCTCGAAAATATGAGACTGATGATATATCCTGGCCAGTAAGAAAATACGGCCCCAACATAATTATTTTGTGTAAAAATATGGAAAATACAATGGTGAAAATTTAGGTAGTACAATATTTATAAAAAATCGGTGTTATAATAAAACTTTATATGAATTTGGTAGAACAAAACAACATGAAAATTTGGATCTACAAAAATTTGATATTTAGTTAATGCACATCCTAGACATGAGACATAAACATGGTAAAAAATTGAATTCCTTGGTAAAAAAGGAATAATAAATGTGTACATATAGAATCTATTCCACGGTTGAAAAAGAATGGATGGTGACCTAGATTGAAAATATTTCTACCAATGGGAAATACACATTAGTCTCCTATTTTCCTATATTCAATGATAGGTTCTCAAGAAGCTAGGAAATCCAGGAAAATTTTTACATCCACTACTCTAAATAATAATATTCAATGAAATAATATATGGATTATAACATAAGGACGATCATATGGGAGACTTTTTTAAATGTTTATGTGTGGAGGGAAGATTATAAATTACCTCAACAACATGATCAAAAATTAGTTGTGATTTTGGTTATATAGAATGAAAAAATGCATTGGTATAAAAAACTATAAATGAAAAAGGATATGGAAATAAAAATATGAGGATGTAGAATTTAAATCAAATATGATTGCTTATTTATTAATTAAACAATGAAAAAGAGTAATTGTGTAGTCTACTTGTTAAGGTTGTTGATATAGGAAAATGTGATTAGTTTATAATGAATAAAAATCATGGAGATGAAATTACAAACCTATATGCAATGAATTGGGTGGGGACCATTCCAGAGGATAGGTAATTGAGATGGGGGACATTGTCTAAGTCATGGGACCCGAGATGGTATGCAAGACACAGAGATGTTGAGGGAGGTGTGATGTTTGGGAGGCAAAGTTCTAGAGATGTGGAATATCTGGGAGGTGGAGGTCATGGAAGGGAGGAGGTGGTGAGAAAGCGGTGGTTGGATGTTCGGGGGGTGGTGGTCAGAGAGGGGAGGGGAGGGCCATGATGAGTAGGTCGGATGTCCCGGAGGTGATGGTCCGGGAGGGGAGGAGAGGGCCCAGAGGTAGAGGTCAATGATGTGAGGTTTGAAGTTGTGAGGGCCGATGGTAAAGAGTGATTTAGGTGGATAAGAATTATAGTGGGTTGAAATTGGGGTATTAATACCCATGGTTTTAATATAACCATAGGTATAGACAATAAAAAAACATATCCCCATGTTTTTATTAACCTGTGTTTATAGATTCTTGGTCATAGACCCTTTTTGCATTAGTGTTAGAATAATTACATTTCACAATTTAGGTTCTCATCTTGATAACACTAGATGAATTCCACCCATGAAACCTTTGAAACAATTATATCCTGACACAAATGGTCAAATTTTTTGAAAATGAAGAAATAATTCAAATAAATTTTAATTACAAAATGATTAAATAAATTTTAAATCATATACTAAATTAAATTAATTGAATGTTCCATGATTTATTTTTTTAGATTTGTAGATAAATAAAATGAAACCAATGGAAAACCATTGTTGGGAAATTTCTCGAGCGCGTCCACAGTTCCCTAGAACATTAATGTGATTATAGATAATTTACATACTAATTTACACATTTTTATTAATAATTATCCAATGTTTGTATTTTTTATATTTTCATTCATTTATATTTTTATAACCTAAAAAGGGTAATAAAAATAATAAACAACTTAATATAGCATATATAAATTTTGTACATTATGACTACATACCATGATACTGATCTTTGTGTAACAAAAGGTACCCAATATATACCCAAATTCATTGTCTAGGGATATGATACAAATCCTTGAAATTTATGTGGTAGAAAAGAATGTGGTGTCATTTCATTTAGCATATTGGCTAATCCAAATTGTATCCATTTTGACAAGGTAAAAAATGTTTACCTATATTATACAGCATTTAATGCACATGGTTTCTTACCATTGGAAATTAATAAGTTACACTATCAACATAAACCAAATTCTTTATCTAAAATATCATATGTCTAATTCCAACAGAATAACAATGGCTATATGGGATTGGACATCCTTTTTCTAGGATATATAGTGAGTAACTCATAAATTTAGGTATGTTTTAAACAAAAATTATCCTTACATGTACAGTGAATAAAATCATAATAGAGAATATAACCTGAAAATGTTTAAACATTTCATTAAAATCATCTCTATTTAAATAGAGTACACCCTATATCTGGATATATGCTAAATAAATTGTACATGAGCAATGAAAATTAATTACTACATTAATCCAAACTACAAAATTTCAATGGGGATATCGCTTTATTTTTTTAGGTTCTATAAAGATTCTAATGCTAAATTAAATTTTTTATTGTTTTGAAATCACATGTCATGTATCAAAATCTTACACATCATGGAATTCATGAACATTGACAAAAATACACACCATGTTTTTTAAATTCATTTGTTATGTTATAAATGTATATATAACTACATAGATTGAGTTATAGAACTATAGGAATTGTTGTATCATGAACCACATTTTACGATGCATGAGGTGTATGTATACGTTGCATGATAGGGGCTATATAATGTGTGGAAACATGTCATGTATGAAACTACACAAAATGAAATTGGGTAGTAAATGTGTTCCCTCTAATACAAAACATGTTAATATTTTAGATAAAATTTATAACTAAATATAGGAGAACATATCATTTCCATTTTAACTATATATCAAAAAAAATAAATTTCAAATTTTTTGAATTTCTTTAATATTCACTACCCCAAAATAGGGAATGGGTAGTGATGCCTTTTATTAGCTCTAAACAAAAAGTCCTGATAAAATATTTTATTATTAATTTATATAAAATTAATATATTTATATTCAAAAATATTAATTAATTTTATACATTAATAAAATAGAAATGTCTGTAATTAATTGATTTTTTTATAATTCATATATATATATATATATTCATTGAAAAAATTATTTCTAAGAATATAATTAATTAAATAATTATATAAATAAATAATTATAATATTATAACAAATTACATTAAATAATAAGTAATTTATTAGTTTTATCATTTTTATTAGAGATTTATATGATTTATTGAAATAAATCATTGAATTATTATTTATTTTATATATTTATATATTTATTTTATTTATACATATGTAATACTATTTAATATATATATTTATAATAAAAATTAATGAATATTTATTTGTTTCACAATTAATTTGGTTACCAAATATATTGATCACTCGTATATGTTATGTATCATAAGCATGAAATAATCTATACATTACATCACATTGTCCATTGATGTGGTATATTAATTAATTCATAATGTTAGACAAATGTACTATATATGTTCTGAAAAATGTAATCATATAATTACATTAAATATCTTTAAATAATAAATATATTTTATTATATTTTTAATTAGATATATAAATTCTTTTCAAATGAATTTTAAATTATAATTTAAGTACTATATATATAAACAATTATATACCAATATTTATAAATATATACTATTTATAGATATAATTATTAATAAATAAATACATATTTATCCTATATATCAAATTTAAATAAATATATATTAATATAAATAGATTTCTAAAATTATGCCCTTATAAGTGTTTTTTACTGCTGATAGAAGCCTATATTTATCAACACTAAAAACTCTAGATAAAATAAGTCTTTATCGATGCTATAATTTTCAGGCTAATAAATAGGTATTTTATCCGCACTATAATTTTAGTGCAGATAAATAGGTATTTTATATGTGCTTTTTTGTGCTAATAAAGGACTATCATTATCATCGCTAATAAAGTGTTGATAAAGGTATGTTTTATCAGCACTATTTAATTTAGCACTGATATAAAATACCTTTATCAGCACTATTAACTAGTGCTGATAATGGTTCCAACAATTTTTTTAAAATAACTCTACCAGGCTCCCCCTCCCTCGCACCAGTTCTTGCTTTCGCAGAAGCTATTCCCTACACCATCGACACCTCCACCACCACACCCCCTCCTCCCCCTCCTCCTCCTCTATCGCCACCGCTTCCTTGTCCTTATCCTCCACCGTGACCCTCATCCTCCTCCTTCACCATTGTTGTCTTTTCCTCCTTCACTTTTTTGACCCTTCACCACATCCTCCTCCATCGCTACTTCATACTCCTCCAAATCCTCCTCCCCATCCTCTTCTGCATCATTCTCCTCATCTTCATTATGTTTTCCATGTTGTCCATGTGTCCTACTCTGGTATTCCCTCCTCATCTGAAAATCATCCTCACAGCCTCATCTATATCATACAAGATCCCCCCATCGAGTCTTTATGTAATGAAGTTTTACTCTACTGCATTATAAAGGTATTTGGTGTGTGATTCTTTTATATGGGTCACTGTGAAAGCACTGGATAATGGTGGGCATGTGTTTTCTATGAAATGAAGATACCTTTTAAAATCCCATAGATTGATTTTGTATGGTGATTATTAGAGTCTCCGAGGATATTTTCAGTTGGAGATAGGTGGCATGGTCTAGGAAGGATTCTATTGCACGCACGCTAGTTCATTGGTGATAGCATAATGGTTAGTTAAATTGGGTTAGTGTTAGACTGTGTAATCACATAAGGGGTCATATTAGACAATGGTATTTCAAGATGATCATGAGATTCCCCAGACGAACTTGGAATCATGCTTTAGTACTGAATGTAATATTGGTGGTTGATGTCGAGAATTATTTAGTTTGGTTATCTGGGGTTTTAATTGTAAAATGGCATAATTGATTTGGTTCAGGCTATGAATTTTATTGTGTTTTGGTTTTTGGATTCCTTCAGAGTTAATAATTTAGATTATAAAGTGATATTACATATTAGAGGATGCCATCCCTTTTGAGGTAGTTTAGGTGGAGGGGGATCGACTTATGCTATCATGTGATGTTATATTTAATGATTTTCCACATGCATTAATTATTTATTGTTCTTTGTGATGGGACGTTTTTAGAGAAATCCTAGTATTAACACAGAAAATATTGGGTTTAGGTTTTACATGGATGGTGGAGGTGTTTCTATAGAGTTCATAAATTTGGGAATGAAGGAGTAGACTGAAATTGTACTATAATTTTTAGGTTTTTTGGGTAGGTTTCACTGTGTGAGGAAATATGTGTGTCGTTTAATAATTATAATTGGATTTTGGTCAGAAATATTATAGGTGGGAGGCCACATGGATCAAAATGGGCTATCATGAGTGAAGTACTATGGTTAGGAGTGTCTTAGACCAGGTGATTGACTAAATGTTGACATGATCGTTTCTCAAGATGAGAAATCTTATGTAAGTACAATATCATCATATTATTGATGGTTATGAGATTTAGATCTGTATAATGTGGCATTGCGTCTTCTATTAGGTGCTATAATTTGAAAGCATGTTGGGAGTACCAAAATAGAATGTGTTTGTTTGAAACCAAATAGATAACTGATATCTATTCTTCAATAGTATTACCAATAAAACATATCGAGTATGATAAAAAATAGTGGAGAGTTATAAATGCCTCATCTATAATGGAATTTGAATTTTTAGAAGGAGATTTAAGTTTATTAATTTATTAGACAAACCATTTTTTAAAATGTGGGTTGAATAGAGAACATGGATGTTGGGAAATATTATAGAAGTTTTTATATAGTTTGAGGATAGATATGGGTCATAGTTTATTAAACAATTCATAGCAGATTTATGATATGAAATTCTTGTTTTTGGTGTAGTAGCCTAGGGAGCATTATTTGCACATGATTAGTGACATCCATGCACCAAAATAGGGAAGATTTGTTTTTATTGGCACACAGTTTGTTTAATCCATGTGAGGAGCCTTATAAACCCATAAAAAATAAATTAATGAATTTTAAAGGCATTTTTCAAGGTTTGCACACTGTTTTCTAAACCATGCGCAATAGGCATGTGAAATGGTGTGTCATGGACAGTGAAGACTGTATAGTTTGCACATCTTTTTAAAACCATATGGACAATCCTTGAACCCCTTTAAAAAGTGATGTTTTACAAATAAAATCCCCTCTGAATGATTTATGTTTTACTAGTTTCCCATTTTTTCATCCAGAACCCCTCCGTGCTACGCCACCCTCCCCCACCACTTTTCTTGAGTGGTTATCAACCTTCTGATTTATGTTTCATCTTTCATAAATTTTACTAGAGACCATGTTATAACTTTACCCCATTTATTCCTTTTATTTTAGTTTTATTTCATTGACATGCAGTGTTCCACTTGGTCAAGATAATATTCCCTATTTTCTCCATTTTTCTAGTTTCTCATTTTCACCCATTTTAGGCTGAATTAGAGGATGATATTTGGTGTGTGTGGGCTTAGATATTATGGTGTAGTGATTACCAATGCATTATAGTCTCATTCCCCTAGATTATATGATCTCATTTTTGACTGTTTGTGTGGATTCTATACGTGTTTTTACCTAGAATAATTGTGATGTGGCCATCTTCATTTTGTCAGAGTTCATTCTCATTTGGGACTCATTATGGCATGGCCCTATTTGTTGTGTTGTGATACATGTTTTCCCAAATTTCTTATGTGTTTTTTTGTGATTCATTTCTTTTTCTCTCTTATATTTAGGACCTTTATGATTAAGTCCATCTAAATCCCCACACCATTCAGCCCCCCATGATTATCATTTACACATTCCACATCACTTGTAACAATATGATGAATGAAACCAAACCTATTATGATTCAATGATTATTTTAGATATTTCCTATATATTTTTCCATAGGTAATGAAGTCATCAAATAAGTTTTAATTACTTATTTGTTTCTAATATCTACTTCACACACTAGTTTCAATAAACATTACTACCATACAATCGAGGAAATCCTTAGCTGTGACTACTCTAATATCTAATTTTTTAATGATTTATCAGATATGATACTATCAAGACCCACCCCCATAGGAACTCAAGTGGTGTTTGGAATATATTAGTGTCTAACCCCACCCCCCAAACATAAATTAAATGGACATGGGTCATATACAACTGGAAATTTTATGATACTACCCAGGCTAATATAATGACACGTAACTAACCATAAATTCCACTAACTTAAGAGGAGTTCATGATACCTATGGGATCAAAAAAAATTTAAAGACACATAATTTCCATGAAATTTATTTTTTTAATAATATCTTAATTACATGAGTGTGTGAAAATTTACAGAGCGTGATTCTGATGCCCGGAGTGGCCCGAATGATATTATGAACTTTATTTCTAGTACGTTCAGTAAACGTGCGAGTGGGTTTTTATATCTTTTGAACCGGTTCTCGGAATTTAAATCTGAGGGCATCATTGAACTCACAATGCCAGTATTCTCTTATGGAGTGTTTCACCTCGACATCAGATGGTCGAGGGTGAAAGATAGTTTTTGGGTTTTTCAGGTAAGAATAACATAAAAATAACAATTTGTGACATTTTTATTTTTATTTTCCACACCCATGTGGGTGTTGGGAGGTGGGTTCCATCGAAACAAAACCTCCATGTGGAATATGAGATGTGGGGACCACCAGACCTTAACCTCTCATGAGAGGTTATGGTGGTGGGGACCACACGCAGCCTAAACCTCTCAATTCCAACAATAAATGAGGGAGAGCCTCTTCAACTCATCCTATATTTAATTGTTCCAACCCTCCTTACATAATTGTGCCAATCAATGGTATCCTCTTTTTTGAATTTTAATGCAAACACAACCCATTAATTTATTCCAATTAATTAATCCAACTGATTTCCAACAAATGGAATAGATAAAACATATTTTATTTTTTTGTCTATTCATTTGTTGAAAAAGTATTGGCAAATGAGGATTGGGGGAACATGATATAATGCTCTCCAACAATGAATGCTCTGCCAACGAAGAACTCCAACCTCCTTTGACCTTATTTCTTGTGACTTCTACCAACGTGAGATGTCTTCATCTAGAGTGAATCGATGACCATACTACCTTCTTGTTCCAATAACATCAAGAGAACGAGGAAGAGGTTTATTTCTATTTTATTATTTCTTTCCATGTTATCCCCTTCGAATTATTCTGTGGGATAAGGAATAGAGATTGATCTGGGTTGCGGGAAATGATGTTTTAAAATATCTTCTATACAAGTTCATGCTTCGTTCTTTCTGAACCACTTGCTACCACTCTAAACATGGAGGGTGAGGGCCAAAAAAACATGGACCAACCTCTCCTTCGTTCTTTTTTATGTGTACTTTGAAATAGAGGATGGTGAAGAATGAAACAACACCACCACCCACAGCCTCCATGACCAGCACTGTTCCCGCGGTGTTCTAGTCTACTAGCCGAACCACCTGCACAGCCTGGCTCCGCGCCCCAGACGATCCACCCAATGGATTTTTGGGCTCCCAGTCAAACCGCTCCTGCACCCCAGCAGAACTGCCCTCACCGCTGCCCTCTGAGCCGCCCTGCTCATGCCGCCCATCGGCCATCTGAACCACCCCCGCTCGCGCCGCCGCCATCCCTTGGAGCTGCCCCGGCTTGCGCTGCCAGAAGCCCTCTGAGACACCCCAGCTCTCGCTGCCCATTCTCCTTCCAAGATGCCCTTTCTCGCACTGCCACCGACACTCTGAGCTTCCCCGACTAGCCCCACCTGTATACCTCTGTGCCACCCCGGCTCGCACTGCCCAAAGGCCATCGGAGCCTCCCCCTGGCTTCGCCCCCTCATGGCCACCCGCGACCCTCCATGGCCCCTTACCTCCTGTCAGGTCGGAACCTATGGGCCGGACCGACCTTACGATCTGGGTTACACATCTGGTTGGGTCGATCCGACCATGTTTGACCGGACCCAGGATCACTACAACCCCCTTTTACTTTATTTTGTCCATATCTTGGCACCAAACGTTCGTTTGAAGAACAGTCGGAGGTGATGGAAATCCTGGAGCGAGACAATCCCTTTGATTGATACCCCACTATGATTTGGATTGATATGGGGACCATTAAGGTTGGATCGAGCATGAATCCAACCAGACCCTTGAGATATAAGGGATAAAAAATCAAACACTCGGAGTCCGACTGATGCGGTTCATGTTACATTGAGACCCCCATGCCATGGCAGACCATTGAGATACTTCATTGTAGGACATCGTGGCTTGTGGAGTATCGACCAGAAGCTTGTGGTGAAGATCCTCCCAGAGACGTGTGATCATATTGCAGAGATATAGTGGCTAGCTGGTAATTGATGACTGCTAACTGTTTCCACTCAGAGTGACATGACCGACCTAGTGGGGAGCACCTTTGTGACGTGACAGACCCATAGTGGGGAGTGCCTTAGTGACACAGAAGACCCACAATACTCAATAGGAGGAGTACCAAAGCAGGCTATGAATGAGAGCGCCTATATGTGACGCGGCAGACCCATAGCAGGGAGCACCTTTTTGTGATGTGGAAAACCCACGGTACTCGATGAGTAGAGTATCTCAACTATCCAAGGTTTGTGGGAAGCACCTCTGTGTGACATGGTAGGTCCACTGTACTCGATAGTGGGGGATTTTTCCAGCAGTAGTGGTGTTTGTTGTTTTGATTGTAATGTTACTTGATACTACCCCTAGAATAAATCCTTGTTTGAGCTGAATCAGTATCTCTGTGTTTTCCTCATGATTTAGATAGATTACCTGATAACATAGGTATTTGTATGGGAATATACCTATGTAAGGTTGTCTGTTAATTTCATACATTGTTGTTTATCCTTGGTGGATGATGTGAGATCATGTGGGTGTTAGGGTCCTTATAGAGTATTTTTATACTCAAACCTGCATGGGCTATGCTCGCACCTTGTAGTGTTGGATGTTGATGATGGACAGTGCTCATTGAGGGCGAGATTACAAGGACCAAATGGTTCCCAGAGGTGGACCTTACGACGATTCAGTACACAGAGGAGACAGATGGATGGGGATTGTTGAGGAGGCGATCTGTACCTACCCTTCAGGTCGGAACCTAGGAGGATGACCCAATAGATGTTTTCCTTTTTCTAAATATATACTTGTACTTTCAGTTTATTGTACTTTACCATTGGGCTTGCATTCTAGCCCCTTTTACATTCAGCACTCTTTTATTGTACAGTTTACTTGGTGTTTCGTATCCAGCTGTGTGCTTTCTTGTGTTTGTGTCTATAGGTTATAAAGGCAACACCTTCCTAGTTTTAGGGAATTAGGCATTTGGTGCTAGTCGCCATCCCCTTTCCTATGGAAGGCAGGCTTGGGGTAGACACGACACAGTCCCTAGGGGACGGGTTGTGGCAAATAGGAATCATAGGAGTCAGTTATACCACAGGACATAGGACTCTGATCTTTCTATTCTGTGAAGCAATAATGTTGAGGGTAATGAGTGTGGTTTTCAGTTCAGGGAGTCCAGTGTTGGTGTGGCAACCGACGTATCCAAAAACTAGGACCCTGACTTTCGATATCCGTCTCAGTACACAAAAACATTGATTGCATGTGTGTTTTCAAGAGTCATATTTGTGAACTCTTTGAGTAAGATCATCAGTTATAAATTTTGACTGTAGTGCACCTATATCTTTTCTAGATGCCTCCATATAGATAGCCAGCTAGAGTTCTAAGATCTGTATGCACTGATATCCTACCGAGAGATGAGGCCTCGGTGTAGGTCCCGTTTCTAGTAGAGGGACCAGAGGAGGCACCAATGGTACCACTGCCTATTGGGATCCCAATTCCAATAGCCCCAGAAACACAGAGTGCATACCACATGAGCTTGTTTCATGAGTTCTAGTACCATGGTCCACCCTGGTTCATGGGAGAGATAGAACCACTGGTGACTTAGGATTGGCTGGGGGCTGTGGTCTGAGTTTTCCTACTGCTAGGGATACCAGCCGATCTCATAGTGATTCTTGCTTCCATTCTTCTATAGGAAGCAGCGGGCAGATGGTGGAGCTAGATACTCTAGGTTCATGATGAGGTGACGCTTCTCTGGGCAGATTTCGAGAGCCTTTTTCAGGTAGATTTTGTTCTAGAGACTCTTCGTGCAGTGAGAATATAAGAGCTTCTTCATCTACACCAGGAATGGATGTTTGTGGATCAGTAATTAGTGAGGTTCACTGACCTCTGACACTACTCCACAAATATGGTGCGAGACCCATTCTTCAGGGCCCAGACCGTCGAGCAGGGATTCAGGTGGGAGCTCAGGGCTTTGGTGATGTCACTCGACATCTCAATACAGGCGGGGGAGTTAGATAGAGCCCGCCTTTAGGGTAGTTTCCTTGATGAGAAGTCACTAGTAGAAAGACCCACTACTATTTGTCACGTAGTGGAGTATTCTGCTGCTGTCAGTAGACAGATGTCAGAGAGGTCCAAGAGGGCCAGACATACTGGTGTATGACCGCATGACTCAAGATCGATTGTGTAGGGAACCCAAAACAGAGCTAGTCATGCCTGGAGTGGGTAGTGTTATGCATGTGGCGGGCAGAGTCACATGGCTCATGACTGTTTGAAAAACCATTCAGATGATTAGAAGATGGTCGAAGGATCACCTAGGCAGAGACAAAGGTTCGACCAAGGAGGTCCACAGGGAGCAGGCAGACATGGCAGAGGAGCTGGTAATGCAGATGACGATGGGTGATGATTTGAGGTGTTACTTCCACCACCACCAGGATGTCCACCCTGACTACAAGGAGCAGGTGGATAGGGGAGAGCTCAACTCCAGGAAACTGAGGCTTACGATCACATTGCACAGGAGATGATACGAGGTACGATCTGTTTCTACTCTGTAGAGACCCGTATCTTGACGTACATAGACATTACATTACATTTGCGGAATACTTAGTACATAACAAAAACAGACACTAAAGGATCGTAATAGTTTAGTGTCTTTGGAAACTCGGAACGTAATCTTCTAATCGTGGTGAAAGTTCTTCAATATCTCCCATAAAGGTCATCCCTTTTTTTTACCTAAAACCTTTCTTTATATCCTGGGGAAAAGAAAACATAAAAGGGTGAGCTCAAATGCTCAGTAAGGGTAAACAAAAGAAATATCAATCACATAATTTTCATAAGAGCATAACATTTTTGGAAATCTTAACCTGCAAAAGAGAGC
Source organism: Viscum album (assembly GCA_963277665.1). Lineage (NCBI taxonomy): Eukaryota > Viridiplantae > Streptophyta > Magnoliopsida > Santalales > Viscaceae > Viscum > Viscum album. Next base: position 789,127,963 of record OY728140.1, read on the forward strand.
ATAATTTCATAACATGGAATAAATCATAGTAGTGAAATGAAATCATAACTTAAAACATTACTCATTGTGGCATACACACATAATCATAGAGAATCATTTCTTGTTAGTCAAGACTCATTGCCAAGACTATCTTAGTGGACAATGTCCCTTTCTGAATCGAGTAATCCTCGTTTCAGTCCTGTTTCACTGAACCGGTATAACCTACCATTCCAGCCATGTCTATCTCATGAGATATAAAACCTTTACCCAATGCATTGGAGGGAGATATAGGTCCCACCCATCTCATAATGATACCATTCTTATGTGTGCCACAAAATCATAAATCATACATCATTTCATAACCCATGTAATAAAAATGGGATTCTTAAAACAACATGACATCATAAAACCATTCATATAAGATAAAGGAATTCATAAACATAATTCCATCACAACATAGTCAAATCAATGTAAAAATATGGATAGAAACAGAACCCTTTATTATCTTAGATGGAAAATAATTTTGATAAAACACTTGAAATGAATTCTTGAGGAAAATATCCTTTCTTCTTCAAAATCAATTTCTTTTCACAAAACATCATGCAATTTTAAAAGAAAGAGATTTTATTAAAAATAGTCATGAAATATTTTGGAGGAAGCTTCATAAAAATAAGGCTTTATAAAACCACAAAAATCCATTCGTGCCGTTTAAGTTAAAAAAAACATTCTTCGTACTTTTGTCGGAAAAGTCAAAAAGTACCTCGTACGAAAAACGACAAAAGATTCCTTTCATATTCTTTACTAAAAACTCACCGATGGGTAAAATTGGATTTAAACTATTTTAAGTGGATGGAAACAATATTACATATTGAGGGAACATGGATGTGGATGATAAAATACACCCCAGTAATTACTTACGAATAAACAATCTCGGATAAAAATGAGATTGTGATATTTCCCTTACCTTAGGTCCGACTTGCTTTGTAAGTGTCCGAACCTCCTGTATAATGATTTAAATCATGTTATTGACTTATTACAGAATCATATTCATTGTTATTATATCATATATGGTTCACTTATGACATTATATTACCCGTTCTTTTGTAAATTCCATGTTAAAGAAGCGTTTTGGGTAAAATCGTTTCATTTATCGTAGGTGTTTTGACTTGTTGTTCTTGACATCATCATTACTTATATCATGATATACTTACTTCCAGAATATAAAATATGATTTATATATCATATATATTCAGTATATATATATATAATAGGTAGATAAATAAAATGAAAAACACCGTTCATGGAGACGGTAGTCCGTACGTACGCATGAACGCTGTTTTCCTTTCCTTATTGTCTTGAAATGGAAGTAGGTAGATGACATACATATGTATATATATAAATAAATACAGTAGCTTTATAATGTAATATATTTCATTATTATTTCTTATATATACTTTATAATCATTCTTAAATGGTTAACATGGACAATGAATCTCATCGCGTCGTGGAGACGGTAGTCCGTACGTACGCACGAGCGATGATATCATTTCTATAAATATTGAATTGAATTGGAGTGAATTATACAATATATCAGAATCAATATGATGTTGTAATAACTATGTATAGTTATTTTTTACACCATTATACCCATCCATGTAAGGTGGTGGTGGAAAATAGATTACACCACGGCGTGGAGACGGTATTCCGTACGTACGCACGTGCGGTGATTTCTTTTTCCGTAGGATAGATAGATGGTGAAATAGGGTTGTTTCATACTTATAATAACATATCAGTATATGATTGATACTGATGTTATTACTTCATAATGAAACAACCTAAGAAGAAGAAGTGGAAGAAGAAATAAAGATGAAAGAATTGGTAACGGTAATTACCTCTTCTTTGAAGCGCCTTTTGGAGACCTCCTCTTAGGGAACTAAAATTGGTCTTGGAGGAAGACCAGAACCTCTAGGATGTTGCTAGGGAAGTGGAGAGGAGAAATTTTCAGGGGTTGGCCGAGCTTGAGTGCTCAAATTGGTGTGAGGAGGAGGGGGAGGAGGTGTCCTTTTATAGGGGAGGAGAGGGGCACCTTAGGAATTCTTAAAAATATTAATTTATAATAAATCTATCCCCACTTAAAAACCTCCAAAAATGACTCATATTCGAAGATTAGATGAGCTAGGGTTGTAATCTCATCAACCAATTAAATTTAGACATGTTTGGATATTATTTTAAACCTTATCAATTAGATTTAACTCTAAGTTAAATAATTTAACTTTTACCGTGTCTTTTTGTTTTCTTTCACTATATGGTTAATACACTTACTATAACATGCCAAACGAACCCAAAATTGTTTATTATTAATATATATATCCTTATCTAAGTCATTTGGCCGATCCTTAGATTTTTAGGAATAAAATAACAATTAGTAATATAATATTTGATTTAAAAACTATTTTGTGTCAATTTTGACACAATTTGATACATGATTTTTGTGAAAGTCATAACAGAATTAAATGTTCGAACCAAGTTGATTAAATCAACATTAATATATCATAGTAACCTAGAAAATTAGTGGAATTCATAAAAAATCTCAAATTACATTTATTTTGGTGCTTATAACATCAATTATGTCAATATTTCATTAAAAAGATAATTACTGCATCATCGTTGTGTCATAAATAAATTAAATTATTTGATGTCTAAAAATTACAAATAAAATACCGTCATGTAGGAAATCCTTTTAGATTTCTAATGAATATTTACAATCGAATTTATCTTATGTATAACCCCATATTAAAAATGATTTACTTATTAAACTTTGATTTTAACTATTTTAACCCTTCTTTAAATAAATTAATAATAAATGTCCTAATCTAATCCAAGTGGGCCTAAATGGTCATATTTTATTCCTAAGTTTGTTTTTGGTCGAAATACACTTGTCCAATAGGATTAGGACATGTGTTAGGGTAATATTAATATCATATTTACCCTTAGTTACCCTATTTACTATTAACCGCGGTAAAAAAAGTAAAAAGTTACTATTCACCAAAAAATTATTTTCATCTCATTGAACCACATTTTAGTCCTTGATATTAACCGTGTCTCTCGGATTTTCGAAATTCCATTCACAGAAGCGGTAAAATTATGTTTTATGCAAAATTCAGTTTTTAACCTACCACTTAGTAGTTTCACTATTCATCAAAAATTGATGTTTTTCAGAACAATGCCAAAATTTCATCCCAAGATATATTTCATATTCCGAATTCAATAATGAAGTCTATTTTACCAAATTCATAACATAAAAGTTGCATTAATTAATTTTATAATTAAATCCCGCTGTTAAAACAAATAGCGTGTTTTTAAGAAACAATATCTATCAAAAGATTGACACTTGTTTATATCTAGTTTAAATGTGAAACTACATCCAATGACCAACATTGTATTAAATTGTAAAAATATATTCTAAATATACTTTAAAACCACTCAAATTAATGATTTATCACTATTAATTATTTCGATTAAAAAAGTTGTTTTTAATTATAATTTAGTAATTTTCACTATTCATCAGAATATGAAAGTTATCCGAAATGTACCAAAATTTCACCTTAGGCTAAATTCGATACTCCGAATCCAAAAATGAAATCCATTTTGAAAAATAAAATTTACAAAATTTCAAAAAATGGTTATTACTATTTATAACGGCTAGTTTTAATAATATTTTAATAGCATATCGTTGTTTAGTGAAACTCGGTATTGCGTATTACACACGCTATCGAGGAAGGTCGCGATTGCGTGTAATGCAAGGCAAGTCAAGGATGCGTGTTGTGCAAGCTCCTTTTGGTGTAGCGTACAACACAAGACATTAATAAAATTAAAAAGAATATTTTTTTATAAAATCTTGGGCTGTTACATTCTACCCCGCTTAAAATGAATTTCGCCCTCGAAATTCGTCGGGGTTATAAATGGTTTACTATTCGAAAGTTTCTTTAATAGAAACCCACATCGTAAAAGGGAATACCAAAACTTGGCTTTAAAAACTAAAGTATGAAATGTAACGATTACCCAAATAAACTAATCACTGGGTTTCCACATAGGTGAAAATATGGATATGGAAGAGAAATCTAACCATCATGTTCTGATGGAGAGTGGTAGAGAACATGGCTATGGAAAAGCCAGTAATCACAAATCCATAGATTTGTGATGATATAAGGTACCATCTGATTCATCAGGTATAAGATCACTAGGACAACATTTTTGGTTTTCAAGATCATTTCCCTAAAGTTGAAAATTTTCTTAGAATAAATACTTACTTTATTTTGGTACAATCTCACTTTTGTTCGTGCCTTGAACAATTTCTACTTCATCTCTTAAATAAATGAAGTTGAATTTGTTATTTGTGAAGTGTTAGAAGATCATGTGATAGAATGACTGTTCATTCCATCTGTCTCAAAAAAAAGGTTAGCAAAAGTTATTAAATATACATAAGTCATTCTATAGTGAGATTAATCATATATGGTTCCTAAAATGGACTTATACTTCATATATCATGCTGATTAATATAATAAAACTTGTTTCTACTAAACAGGGACTTCCTGTAGGCCAGTGGTAGGCGATAAAGGCCACTCGCACTTCGGTTGTGGGTTCGATTCCTACAGCCTTGTCCGAAGCGATGGGCTGTCGCCCGTCCTGCAGGTTGTCCCTTTTTCTAAAACTACGTTACTATAACATCTCATCAATAATATCGAAAATCTTCTATCCTTAAACAATACTAACTTATGTCCAACATAATCCAGTCTAATCTTTAGGCTTATACATAATACTGCAGTCCACTCTCATAATATAGTGACAACGATTACCAGAGATTTAATACTGTCGTTGATCCCCACATATCATAAGATATGTCTTGTTGGTCACATTCCAAACATTCAAAGTCCTTAATCGTGTATTCTCTTGAATACCTTAGTGAAAACATGAGTGCAGTTAAAAGTTAACACTTTCCACATACCAAAATCCTCAAAATTCTATATACTCAAACCATGATATCACTTAGTCCTTATATCAATCATGAGCTCATGAATACTATTAAACATTTCATTTTCTCGTCTTCATTATGCGCATATCATCTTATTTCCAAAAATATCTCAATCACTTTGAATACCACATCAATAAATATTGCAATACTCAATGATACAACATTATTTTGGAATCCCATTACATAAACACTTAATCATTCCACCACATCGTTGTCATATTCAACATTGTCAATAGTGATCGCATGTGATTTCCCTTTGTCCTTTGCCTTCAGTGGTTGCTCATGTTGATCATCACTAACCCTTGGATTAGGGCAATTATTAGCATAATGCCCCATTTCCTTGCACTTGAAGCATTGAAGTGTTGGCGGTGCGTTCTCTGCAGTGTTTGCTTTATTCAAATCATTAGAAACCCTTTTTCCATTACTTCGACACTCAGCTGCTCGATGACCTTCTTTTCCACACTTAAAACATTTTCTAGTCCCTTTTAGACAATCTCCACCATGCTTCTTTCCACACTTTGTGCATAAGGAAACATTCATCTTCTTTTCACCATTATTCTGAGATTTCTCCTTGAACTCCATCTTTCGTTTCTTGTCAAAACCATGAGATGGATATGTAACACCAACTTCCATTTCTACCTTGATAGCACAACGCACAATTTCTTCATAGCTACTGAAGTCTCTTATAGCTAATGCCCTTCGAAGACTTGGTTTTAAGCCACTGAAAAATCGATCAACTTTACTTTCAGGGTGGATGATAATTCCAGAAGCATACCTTGCAAGTCTTGTAAAATTTGCTTCATAGGTACCAACAGATTCATCATCCCTTTGCTTTAGTTCAAGAAACTCTTTCTCCATCTTTGTTCGAAGAATACGAGGGAAGTACTTACTGAAAAACAAGTTCTTGAACTCGTCCCATTCCATGGACTCAATTTCATCTCTTGGCCTCGTATTCTTGATAAGATTCCACCATTGATCAGCTTCACCTTCCAAACGATATACTGCTAAGATGACTTTATCATGTTCAGAACATTGAAGAACTGAAAATATCTTTTCAGTAGTACTAATCCATTGTTCAGCAACTAATGGATCAGTAGACCCACTGAAAGAAGGTGGACGTTGCCTCATGAAGGAATCAATAGAATATTGTTCCCTTCTCTGCTCATTTGGAAGTCCAGAATGATTCATAGCTTGTGTAAGTATAGCAATAAGATTTTTCACTCCATCTCCCATAACATTTGTTTGTTCAGGAGGGCAATCATTGCATTGTCCATTGCATTGATCAACACGGTTCCTTCGGGTTCCAGCCATCGTCTAAAACCCATAAAGAATAGTGTGAGAGGCAAAAATCATGCTAGGGAAAACAACATAATAAAGGGGGAGTACCTTCAATATCCAACATCTTAGGTTTAATTCTATGATCGTTAGCGTAATTCTATTACTATAACCTATACGTATACTTATCCTTAGAGACATCCCTAGACATACCTTAGAAATATCTATAGGGATCTCACTAACGTTTTCGCAACCTAGTTTCCAAAGGTTGACTAAACCTTTCCTCTGATACCAACTGTAGAGACCCGTATCTTGACGTACATAGACATTACATTACATTTGCGGAATACTTAGTACATAAAAAAAACAGACACTAAAGGATCGTAATAGTTTAGTGTCTTTGGAAACTCGGAACGTAATCTTCTAATCGTGGTGAAAGTTCTTCAATATCTCCCATAAAGGTCATCCCTTTTTTTTACCTAAAACCTTTCTTTATATCCTGGGGAAAAGAAAACATAAAAGGGTGAGCTCAAATGCTCAGTAAGGGTAAACAAAAGAAATATCAATCACATAATTTTCATAAGAGCATAACATTTTTGGAAATCTTAACCTGCAAAAGAGAGCATAATTTCATAACATGGAATAAATCATAGTAGTGAAATGAAATCATAACTTAAAACATTACTCATTGTGGCATACACACATAATCATAGAGAATCATTTCTTGTTAGTCAAGACTCATTGCCAAGACTATCTTAGTGGACAAAGTCCCTTTCTGAATCGAGTAATCCTCGTTTCAGTCCTGTTTCACTGAACCGGTATAACCTACCATTCCAGCCATGTCTATCTCATGAGATATAAAACCTTTACCCAATTCATTGGAGGGAGATATAGGTCCCACCCATCTCATAATGATACCATTCTTATGTGTGCCACAAAATCATAAATCATACATCATTTCATAACCCATGTAATAAAAATGGGATTCTTAAAACAACATGACATCATAAAACCATTCATATAAGATAAAGGAATTCATAAACATAATTCCATCACAACATAGTCAAATCAATGTAAAAATATGGATAGAAACAGAACCCTTTATTATATTAGATGGAAAATAATTTTGATAAAACACTTGAAATGAATTCTTGAGGAAAATATCCTTTCTTCTTCAAAATCAATTTCTTTTCACAAAACATCATGCAATTTTAAAAGAAAGAGATTTTATTAAAAATAGTCATGAAATATTTTGGAGGAAGCATCATAAAAATAAGGCTTTATAAAACCACAAAAATCCATTCGTGCCGTTTAAGTTAAAAAAAACATTCTTCGTACTTTTGTCGGAAAAGTCAAAAAGTACCTCGTACGAAAAACGACAAAAGATTCCTTTCATATTCTTTACTAAAAACTCACCGATGGGTAAAATTGGATTTAAACTATTTTAAGTGGATGGAAACAATATTACATATTGAGGGAACATGGATGTGGATGATAAAATACACCCCAGTAATTACTTACGAATAAACAATCTCGGATAAAAATGAGATTGTGATATTTCCCTTACCTTAGGTCCGACTTGCTTTGTAAGTGTCCGAACCTCCTGTATAATGATTTAAATCATGTTATTGACTTATTAAAGAATCATATTCATTGTTATTATATCATATATGGTTCACTTATGACATTATATTACCCGTTCTTTTGTAAATTCCATGTTAAAGAAGCGTTTTGGGTAAAATTGTTTCATTTATCGTAGGTGTTTTGACTTGTTGTTCATGACATCATCATTACTTATATCATGATTTACTTACTTCCAGAATATAAAATATGATTTATATATCATATATATTCAGTATATATATATATATAATAGGTAGATAAATAAAATGAAAAACACCGTTCATGGAGACGGTAGTCCGTACGTACGCATGAACGCTGTTTTCCTTTCCTTATTGTCTTGAAATGGAAGTAAGTAGATGACATACATATGTATATATATACATAAATCCAGTAGCTTTATAATGTAATATATTTCATTATTATTTCTTATATATACTTTATAATCATTCTGAAATGGTTAACATGGAGAATGAATCTCATCGCGTCGTGGAGACGGTAGTCCGTACGTACGCACGAGCGATGATATCATTTCTATAAATATTGAATTGAATTGGAGTGAATTATACAATATATCAGAATCAATATGATGTTGTAATAACTATTTATAGTTATTTTTTACACCATTATACCCATCCATGTAAGGTGGTGGTGGAAAATAGATTACACCACGGCGTGGAGACGGTATTCCGTACGTACGCACGCGCGGTGATTTCTTTTTCCGTAGGATAGATAGATGGTGAAATAGGGTTGTTTCATACTTATAATAACATATCAGTATATGATTGATACTGATGTTATTACTTCATAATGAAACAACCTAAGAAGAAGAAGTGGAAGAAGAAATAAAGATGAAAGAATTGGTAACGGTAATTACCTCTTCTTTGAAGCGCCTTTTGGAGACCTCCTCTTAGGGAACTAAAATTGGTCTTGGAGGAAGACCAGAACCTCTAGGATGTTGCTAGGGAAGTGGAGAGGAGAAATTTTCAGGGGTTGGCCGAGCTTGATTGCTCAAATTGGTGTGAGGAGGAGGGGGAGGAGGTGTCCTTTTATAGGGGAGGAGAGGGGCACCTTAGGAATTCTTAAAAATATTAATTTATAATAAATCTAACCCCACTTAAAAACCTCCAAAAATTACTCATATTCGAAGATTAGATGAGATAGGGTTGTAATCTCGTCAACCAATAAAATTTAGACATGTTTGGATATTATTTTAAACCTTATCAATTAGATTTAACTCTAAGTTAAATAATTTAACTTTTACCGTGTCTTTTTGTTTTCTTTCACTATATGGTTAATACACTTACTATAACATGCCAAACGAACCCCAAATTGTTTATTATTAATATATATATCCTTATCTAAGTCATTTGGCCGAACCTTAGATTTTTAGGAATAAAATAACAATTAGTAATATAATATTTGATTTAAAAACTATTTTGTGTCAATTTTGACACTATTTGATACATGATTTTTGTGAAAGTCATAACAGAATTAAATGTTCGAACCAAGTTGATTAAATCAACATTAATATATCATAGTAACCTATAAAATTAGTGGAATTCATAAAAAATCTCAAATTACATTTATTTTGGTGCTTATAACATCAATTATGTCAATATTTCATTAAAAAGATAATTACTGCATCATCGTTGTGTCATAAATAAATTAAATTATTTGATGTCTAAAAATTACAAATAAAATACCATCATGTAGGAAATCATTTAAGCTTTCTAATGAATATTTAAAATCGAATTTATCTTATGTATAACCCCATATTAAAAATGATTTACTTATTAAACTTTGATTTTAACTATTTTAACCCTTCTTTAAATAAATTAATAATAAATGTCCTAATCTAATCCAAGTGGGCCTAAATGGTCTTATTTTATTCCTAAGTTTGTTTTTGGTCGAAATACACTTTTCCAATAGGATTAGGACAGGTGTTAGGGTAATATTAATATCATATTTACCCTTAGTTAGCCTATTTACTATTAACCGCGGTAAAAAAAGTAAAAAGTTACTATTCACCAAAAAATTATTTTCATCTCATTGAACCACATTTTAGTCCTTGATATTAACCGTGTCTCTCGGATTTTCTAAATTCCATTCACAGAAGCGGTAAAATTATGTTTTATGCAAAATTCAGTTTTTAACCTACCACTTAGTAGTTTCAGTATTCATCAAAAATTGATGTTTTTCAGAACAATGCCAAAATTTCATCCCAAGCTATATTTCATATTCCGAATTCAAAAATGAAGTCTATTTTACCAAATTCATAACATAAAAGTTGCATTAATTAATTTTATAATTAAATCCCGCTGTTAAAACAAATAGCGTGTTTTTAAGAAACAATATCTATCAAAAGATTGACACTTGTTTATGTCTAGTTTAAATGTGAAACTACATCCAATGACCAACATTGTATTAAATTGTAAAAATATATTCTAAATATACTTTAAAACCACTCAAATTAATGATTTATCACTATTAATTATTTCGATTAAAAAAGTTGTTTTTAATTATAATTTAGTAATTTTCACTATTCATCAGAATATGAAAGTTATCCGAAAAGTACCAAAATTTCACCTTAGGCTAAATTCGATACTCCGAATCCAAAAATGAAATCCATTTTGAAAAATAAAATTTACAAAATTTCAAAAAATGGTTATTACTATTTATAACGGCTAGTTTTAATAATATTTTAATAGCATATCGTTGTTTAGTGAAACTCGGTATTGCGTATTACACACGCTATCGAGGAAGGTCGCGATTGCGTGTAATGCAAGGCAAGTCAAGGATGCGTGTTGTGCAAGCTCCTTTTGGTGTAGCGTACAACACAAGACATTAATAAAATTAAAAAGAATATTTTTTTATAAAATCTTGGGCTGTTACATACTCCACCATAGGTACATCACATATAGACATAGGTGATAAATTGCTTGAGAATGTAAAATATGTGGACACTAATTTTGGAAAACCATTTTTGAAAATCCATCCGAAAACCAGTTGGAAAAAAAGATCAGTTTTTTTAATTAACAAATTGGAATTGTCTATATGTGAGTCATTTACTTGATATTATGCAAGTTGAAAGACCACTATATGATAGTGTCGTTAAAACATTGCTAAATGCACCCGAAAAAAAGGATGAAATTAAGTCTATGTTGGACATGGTTGAGAGGGGAATATGAGAATATTTTTAACCTATGAAGGGTGGAAATAAACATTTCTACATCTTGCTGCATAAAATCATTCAAGGAGGAAGGGATATCTGAATTCAAACATAATAAATTATGTAAAGGTTCCAGAGGGGTATTAATCAAATATCATGAACATTGTGTCAATGAGTTATCTAACATTTAAGGGTTTGAAATCACATGACTTACATATTTTGATGCAATATCTAATTCATATAGATTTACATCGCATTTTTCCAAGAATGTTTACCATACAGTAACAATGGTCTGTTTCTTTTTCAAAACACTATGCAACAAAGTTATATACCCAACAAAATTTCCAACTATGTAATGCATAATTTATTTCATATTATGTGAATTGAAAATGTTCTTCTTGCCGATATTAATTGATATGATGGTTCATTTTATTGTCTATTATGTGGGAGAAATTATACTATGTCGTTATGTGCATTATAGATGGATGTACAAAATTGAACGATATATAAATATTTAGAAGGTTATGTAAAAAATCGGCATTGGTAAGAGAGTTGTATTGAGAAGCCATATATTGTTGAGATAGTTGTCAAATAATGTACCAAATACCTATCTATTGTGGAACACTTTGGAAATCCAAAATATCTTCACACTAGGTGGCTAGCGGGTGATCTAATTTTAGTAAGAGAGGTTGTCACAATCAATATCACTGATCGGGAGTAGGCACACCATTACATTTTATATAAAATGTTTGATTGTTACACATATAATCAAAACCAAAAATAAATTTATAAGCTTTTGAATCCATATTGGTATGAAAATGGATATTAAGTACATATAATCGACCTTTTATTGGATGGTTTCAAAACCATATTTTGATGAAATATGATGAAAACTAGACTTCATTTCAAAACGACTTAGATGGGTAGCTTTAGTAACACGTGTGTTTGTATTATTTTACAATTCTTATATTGTTAATGGTTATAAATTCTATACTAATGAATATGATTAAGAAAATACCATGTGGAAAAGTGGAGTCAGAATTGTGGATGAAGTGTTGCATGACTCTATTTCTTATAGGGACTAAAATCAAATTTAAGTGAATATGTCATACCATGGAATCACCAAAAAAATATAAGAGTTGTGTTATATGAAATTTCTAGTGATGATTTTCTATGAAATTTGGTCGATAACAGGAGTGTTGTTAAAATAGAGGAATTGGGATTCGTGGAGGTTGATTTCTGTAAGGAAAGTGAGAACGAAGAAACATTTATAATGGCATCATAGGTTTTATAGGTATTTTATGTTCCATATCTCACAAATTGAATGTTGTCAATTGTTTTGTTATCGACCAAAAAACTGAAGGGTCAGTTGAAAGTCCCTTAGAGGATGACACTTTCATTGGGACTACGTAATCATTTTGTAGTGGTCCCATTATAGATAGAATTTTTTATTTCAGAGGAGACCACAATGAAGGGATTTACATGGTCGATAGTGGGGTCAGATATCTTCATCTTTTAATGAGAAGAGATTCCAATAATCATTTTATTTTTTTATCGTAAAATACATTGTGTTGTGTTATGTTATTATCTGTTCACAACTAATTTTATGTAATCAAAATTAAATGTTAAACCACTTCTATAGATAATGACTTCTACACCTCATGATGTGCCAAATCTCGTGGCACAACAGGTCTCCCAAGGTGGTGCTGTTGGTTCCTGTGTAGATGATGAACACGTTTCTCAACCTGTTGTTACTGGTCCCAGTGATGAGGTTCAATAGGTTTCTCACCTATTTCTATTGGTCCTAGTTTCATTTCAAGATCTTCAGAGGAACATGATGATTATTCTCAAACAAATTAAATGGTATGAAAAGAAACCTAGATGAAAAAAAAATAAAGAGCGCCTTTATTTTATAGTGTTTTCGCAAATCCTTAAGAAAAAAAAATTAATCAAATTTGAGGTGGGATAGAATAAGAAAGGCCAACTTATTAACCCCAAAATACATGTTTAGTAGATACATTGGAATCATCACTTGGAAATGCATTCATATTGTTGTACGTTCATGGAACCAAGTTTTCACCAGGATGAAAACACCAATGTGTGAAGAGATTATGGTAACATATTGATATAATTTCATTAATTTAATAAAATAAAATAAAACAATAAAAAATTGATTTAATTTTCCTCATCCCTTGTGTAGTGCATTTATCTAAGATGACTCACAAAAGGAATATGTATTTAGATTTGTAGGAAAGAATCATTGAGGCTTCCTTAAAATTTTAATGAAATATCATCTTAAATATAACGAAGGGAAAATCAAGCCACCCCCACCTCCTATTTTTGCAATCATGATATACTAAGTTGTGTGGGATGCGTCTATAGTCCGTCATGTGGAGAAAACTTTTATAGTACATTATGTTTGGTAATAGATTGTTTGACGTTTCTTGTATTCATCACATTTATTGAATGGTTTTTATTTATGAAACAGAAACTGAGTGATGAAAATAAATAAAGGGAAACAAAACTGGTGTACCCCTACCATAAAGAAATGATGGGATACAGTTCACTTGAGAAAAAATTGGTATGTATTATAAATCTACTATAATAATTTAATGTGACATAAAAAACACCATATCCTTGTTTCTATTTTTATATACAGATTGATGAATCGAAATACTAATCAACATCCAACCCACGCCATGTGATATGGAAGGAGGATCATGTTAATAAAACGTGGGAGTAATAGATGAAAATCCACATAATGCGAGGGATTCATTTATATGTATTACATAATATAAATTTGAGTTTATTTAATTCTATACTATATGAAAATGGCTACCTATTTTCTTATATTTATTATCTTACAATTTCATAGGAATCAACAACACCCACACCATATGTAGAAATTCATTTAGTAGCTTTGATGCTGCCAAAAAAGTATGACTGTGTTAGAGGTGCGGGTTTTGGGGTGACACCCGGAACATATTTTCAGAAAGAAAAAAAAGCTGATGTTCAAACTAAGGAAATGAAAAATATGAGTTAAAAAATATCTATTTTTCAATAATAATTACAATATAAAGTGATATTATTATAGGTTTGATCAAGGGGAGGAAAATAGAAGAAACAACTCAATAACAACTTGTTTATAAAGATCCTTCCCCACCACCAACTACTTTGAGGAGAGCCATTATCCTAAAAAACATGACCTAGATGAGGTAATCAATGTTCTAACAATAGTTTCTGTGAAATTTTAATCACATAGTCACTGATATCTTTCTAGAACTGATATTCAATAATGTGAAAATGACTATTATTTATATTTTTCAACTCCCACTTTTCACCTTGTATCGAGGGCTATGGTGTTCAATATGCTGAACGACATGTTCCAGAACAGACCACTTCAAACAAGTTATGTCAAAGTGTCAATTAATGTAGCTAATGAGCTGAGTGCTGAGCTACCAATTCTAATTGATGATGATGACTTTCATACGGTGGAATAAGATATTGGAACTTTCATCGCATGGCTGTCAATTATTGAAAAAAACATGTCGATAAGGAGGAATTCGTATACATTTTATTTTTCATGATCAACCTTTCACATATAATGAAACAAGGTCTGAATCGATGAATATTATTTCTGAATGACAAATTTAAGGGGTGAAATTAAATTTCATCTCATAACAATATCTATGATCAAAAAAACAATCGATGCAATCTATTAAGAGCACTATCACACCACCTATTATTTTTCCCCATTTGATATCATTGTTGTCTCATGTGGATAAAAATTTGATAGAAGATAATAATCACACAGTAGATCTAAAAAAATTACTGAGAAGTGTAATAATATTTCATTAGTGCTAACAACATTGATGAAATTATCAAGTATGAATGGCTTGGATCCTTAGTTGTAAATCCATTCATGAGGTATGTTTTCATGATTTGATTTTACAAAAGATTATATACTATGGTAATTAAAATTAATACATATCATTTTTTTTGTAGGAATATATATGAAAAACCATTGAAGGTATTTCCCCATGAACAAAAATTTGGAATCGTTGGTCCTCGCATCACCAATTGGAAATAATAAAAAAATGATGATAAAGAGGGTGAAATAATGTCATCCCTGCTCAAATCATTTGAAAAAAATTTATAGATGGAAGAATATTTTTAATGATAATTTTTCATGGGTAAAACTCTATAATTTAATCATATAATATATATTTTAATTTCATTCATTAATTATTCCTTTTGGTGTTTTAGGCTGCTTCAGATGCTCATTACGGTCAATTTGGATACTCTAAAGATTTATTTTCTATATTCAATGCATGGATATACAACAAAAGGACCATGCATGACGTAGTATTTCAATTATTAATAAACTAGATTCAACATTTTAGAACTAAATATCTTTTTATATTATTTATATTATATTCTAATGGTGATTTTGTTATGATAGGGCGATACACCAATATCGTCTACTTAAAGGAATGATTCTAGGGCCCAAGTAAAAGAACACCCTTGAGATCTACAACTAGAAATGTATCTTAGTATATATAATAAGATTACACAATCCAAACACAAAACAAAAAAATAACATATTTTTCTTGATGGTTTTTGCAGTTTTTAAAATAAACAAATGGAAAGGACTACGGTATTTGTGTTTGTAAATTAACGAAAGAGATCATATTTCATTAACAAACTAGCATCCCTGAAGAGTTAATTTCGAAAATAATTAATTGTTAATGGAAAATACTTATTAATATTTTGTGTATTTATATTTTCCATGAACTACTTTGACTTTATCAAAAACTCATATTCACAAGATGAGATAGATGTGTTTAGAAACACTTGTGAAACATTCCTGATGGAAGATTATACCCAAATAGTATGACAGGTAATGCCTACTAATTATGTTATCCTTATATGATCATTAATATATATCTTGTTTACAATTATTGAGAATCTATGACCACCCTATCTTATTTTTCAAGTCATTAGGTTATAAAGAATGATTTTAGAAAGGATATGTTTTCTAGTAAAAAATAATATACTAAGAGACTCTTATGAACCAGTTCTTTTTGTTTCCAATTTTTCAAAAGCACTAGACTTCAACTATAATAGAATGGATCATTTATTTTCTACATTTTGGTCATTTACATTGTTGTTTAGACAGATGTAGTGTATTGGAAAAAAATTGGTTGTGAAGCACTCACAAATTTTGTTACAAAACTAGGTATTCATTATGCACATTACTAATGTTGATTAACTATCGCTTAGCATAGCATCTGATCTGAACAACCAATCTAGTGTCCCCCTGATGCTCTCATCCTACACCATCTCTATGATATCGTCATTCATAATTCACTTTTCCTTCTTTTCCTGCTCCTATTTACTAGGTAAATGGGTGCAGGATGAGAATGAAAATGTGAATACTCAATGATGATATCATAGAGATGGGGTATAATGAGAGAACCACTAGGATTCCAAATTCGATGTTCAGATCATTTTCACTTCAATACAGTAGTTAACCCATAGTATTAATGATCATAAAAATCATTAGTTTTGATATTAGCTTACTTGTTGACCCAATAAACGTTCTATAAAGATGTAGATTTAATGTTATGATATAATATCTATATTTTAACAAAAAAATTATATAATGAAACGTTGATTTGATTTCCATTATTCCCTGCACATATTGTTTATTTTATAATATATCTATCCATGTGAAATTTCATTATAGGAATGGAAATGATGTTGTCTCTACTAAATCACATATGTAATCTAGATGTTTTCATAGTAAAAAACATTATCCATAGAATTAATGGATTGTTTAATATTTATGTTTAATTTATTTCTTTTATGTAAGGAATATTAATCCACTCATTTGTGATATCAATTTATGAAGTGTTTAGGTCATTACATTTTGTATTAGAGGTACTGGCCTATTCAAAATCGAGAAAACACATTCAGTAGTTTTGATACTTTAGGGGGATGATCAATAAGTCTTGTCTATGTGAACATGTCTCCAACAACACATCAAACAACAAATGATGAGAAAAAATAACCAAAAAAATAATCCACATCATCCAACACCTCATTCCCCAATGACCATGTCCCTAAAATCATGATGGTCAACAACATCTCAAGTCTCGAGAGCCATGACCGTGTCCTGACTAATTCATTACATAAAATCCAAATACCAAGGCACATCAACCTAGTGATCATCGTCACTCTATGTATCTGAGCCTATCTCCACCCAACACACTATATAGCCTCAATGAAAATGATCCATACCAACCTAAATCCTATGTACAATCCAATTACATTCCAATTGATCATGTAACCAATATAACAATTCTATTTAATTCGAATTTACACTCAACGTAAACATTTTATGTTAATCCAAACTTCTCACCCAGCAAAACCAATCATAGTAGAGAAAAATCATGCCCAAATACATCTCATATAATAATTAATAAAATTTAATAATCATGTATTTAATTAATTTTGTTATTTCTCAAACTTCCCACATAGTGTATATGAACTCACCCCCAAAAACTCACAAGATCATGGAGAAATCTAAGAACCACCATCCTTGTACTAGAATGAGCTCAATCATTTTATATCATCCTCAAAATCGATCTGAATCAGAAGAAATTGAATTTTTAGATGAATCATCTAAAAATAGGAAAAAGGGATTGCATGCATTTACTGATTCATATGGTCAGATAAATTGAAATGATAAGCTAGAAATTTGAGGGTATTATTGAGATGAATTTTTATCCACTAATGAATCAATGATCAATGTATGGATGATCGGGTTCCATAAAATCCTATAGAGAAGTATGATGGAGGAGCTGGCTCTGTTTTGCTTTGTAAATTGGCGGAAAGGGAGTATAATGAAGTAAATATTTAATGAGGGGGAAATTAATTTCCCACTATTTAATGGGCCACATGGTTTGGCTGCATAGTTTGGATAAACTTGATCAAATTGTATAGTTCCCACTATATAAGCAACACACTATGCACAATTAGATGCATGATTTAATAAAATAAGATAAATCTATGTGAATCAATAGTATTAAAAACTATAGAGATTTCACATGGACATTCAAACCCACCTGCATTGTTTTCTAAGACCTCCACATGTTGCTAAATCCCAACTAACCACTCCTATTACTACTCATAGTCTGACCTCATATCCCAGAGTTTTTCCCAATCTATGGCTCACACCTCTCCAATAAGCCTTCCTAAATATCCTCTCCAAATGGATCATCTGGTCAGACACATGACAATACTTCAGAACCTTATCACATTTTTTCTGAACATGCCCTGGATTCGTACACTAATTGAACAGTACTATAAGCCCACTCCTCATAAGTTTGTCTACCATCGGTGTCTCTGGATGAAGTGCTTGAAGAATCTTACCTCAAAATCCTTCTATTATATTCCCTTATGCCTGCCTGACTACACCCATACATCCCCAAAGCATTATGTATTTCCTCTGATCATGTAAGTCAATAGTCTTGCCCTCCAACCTGGGGTGTCTCAAGATTTTACAAGATAGATTGTACGAATACTATCAAGATCTATATTTTTTGCAATCCACCTTCACTCTGAAATAGTTATGGGTGTAGAGAATGACACTCTCAATTTAAGTAAACAATAGATGGTTCATCTCCCTAGGATCCCATATAGATTCCCAATAAGAAATGAACCAGGATCAACCTAAGCTACGTATCAATTAAGGGCCCAATGTTTTTCTTCTTAATCTTTTCTATCTACAACATTCTTGCCGGTATGGAATCATGTGCCTGGATATCATGATGATTTCGATGCTTCGGGGACTCATCCCATGAACTCTTAAGCAGCACCGTATCTCCACCCACCAGAAAATACAATGATTCATGTCTAGGTGGTATCCCATTGAATACCAATCATCATGGTTAAACAACCATATCATTGTATATATACAAATATCTCCATTAGAAAAAGTTGAAACATGCAACCCCTCTCCCCACTCATACACTCCCTAACCACACCATGTCACGCTACATATAGTATCATGGCTTCTTACCTAACCATATCAAGGATATGTATCATGTATTATATAGTCTTATGGCCCCATACCTACCCACATTTTATTCAGGAATCATATATAATCCGACCTCATGGAACCTTCCCTACCCATGATAAGGCTAAAAATCAAATCTCAAATATCAATTCAAGGTAGCTATGTATACCTCCACAAAAGAGGATATACATCAAAAACACAATTTAGTTTCACTGTAAACAATTTGAACAACTCACTCTAAATCATCATCAACATCTCCCCTTATCGGGGTCTTGACCATATATCATATCCACATAAATTCAAATAAATATCTCATTGGAAGCACATGTTTGGGTTGGATTAGTAGAATGAAACCAAAAGAATCTATGTATGAAACAATATTTAGTTTCTTTACCTACACATTAAACAGTCTAACCCCTCTTATCTCAATCCATTTTGCCAATGAATATCCTAAAAAACCATAAAACATATGATCCTATATTCCGATCAAGTTGTGTAATCAAACCACGCATTCCATACATGGCCAAGAGTCAAAATCATCATAATAGCTAAATATCACACCCATGTGTGCCACCTGATGTGGAAATATAATAAACTGTAAAAGATAAAGGTGAAACATCAATTTCTACTGTTGTAAACGTAGTCATTCCTCTATGAATGGGGGTTAAAGCCCCCAAACATAAGATCTGTACCGAGTACTAACATAGTCAAAAGAACAAGTGACATAATCAAAACCAATAAACCCCATTCAGATAGTTTTATTATTTTATAAGAATTATCTATAACTCATTTATAACATGTAGGAATTAACCCCACCATAATACAATGCATGGTGTGACCAGTATAACTCCAAGTGTGTAATTTTTATTAAAAATTGATATTTTATTAATGTATTATTTCATATTAATGTTTAATTTATTTCATTATGGTATTACTAACATAATATTTGTTTTCTTATATAGGTGGAATTCATTTCCTGAGTTCTGATGCTTTGTTCGACCACTAATACTATCGAAATTTTTTTTTGAGAGGAGATCACATATGAAAAAAGGATGAAACATTGATGTTTTAACTGTGTGTTTGATAGTTGTAATTGTATCCTAATAAAACATTTTTTGAATTGTATATAATATTGTGTGATTTTGTATTCATGATTTATAGTAAACTTATATAGTATTTTTTTTGATTCTCTTGTGTGCACTGTTTTATTCTTATGTGCTATGTTTGTGTGTAGGTGTTGTTTTGTGCATGTGTTTTGTGTGCAAGTTTTGTTTTGTGTTGTTTGGGTGCAGGTTCAGGTGTAGTTTATGAGTAGGTGAAGGTGATGGGTGTGCTGTAAAATAAATAACACATCATAGGTAATTCATCATTTATCAATTCTATTTTGAGAATTATAATGGTTTCCCTTTATTAGTGCTAAAAATGCACTGATAAATTGGGCCTTTATCAGGGCTCAAAATAGCACTAATAAAGGTTTTACTTTAACAATTTTTTTGTGTTATTAATGGATACCAACACCATTATCTTAGTAGAAATTAACCACACATTTTTAGTGCTGTTAAAGGTGGTTTGTAGCACTGATAATTTCCTTAATTGGGGTATTGATTATGGTTTATGGAAAATGGAAATTAAATTAGGTTTGATTACATATACATTGAACTGTAGAAATGATGGAGAGTGTTTTGTATTCAATGGACCATTGAGTAATTTAATGAAATTATTAAATTATTTTAAATGCATAATTAATGGATGATTAGATCAATAATACTATTGTATAAAAATACATTAGGTATTTTAAGACATTTGAATAAGGAATTATAACTTTGAGTAATACCACGAATGTTTTGGAGAGAGTGATTGAATAAATGATACAAAGGGAATCTATATTTTATTATGATCAATTTACTATTATGCCTATAAAATTTTCCAGTAAATAATTTTTTTATTGGATATCTAGTTGATTAATATGAACAAAACTCACAGTTTTTAATAGTTTTCATTAGCATGGAAAAGGAATATGATAATATTTCTGTAAATGATTTATTAAAATAAATTGAATGGAAAGTGGTCCATTTTGACTTTATTACACTCAAATGAGACAAGTTTGATGTGATTGTTAATTGAGTTAAAAGACTAGATTGTGAAACTATATAATTCCTTGTTTTGATTAGAATATATCAAGAATTAGTTTTAATCATATAACTCTCTACACTGAAAATTTGTTTTGATAAAATTCATTTTCAATATGATTTTCCAAATATCATTAATTTTATGTATTATAATCTTTTTAATTATATAATCGAAATTAACTATCAATTTCATCTTATATCATTGGTGTGAGATGTTACAATTGAATGTTTCAGATCTTATAATAGATAACAAATTATATACTGGTAGAGTTTTTTTTTCAAACAAATTAGGTAGTACTATTGTGGTTAGGAAATTAAGGAATGAATTTTTTAAAGTGTTGATTATAATATATCTTTAAGTTATTTTCTGAAATGTGATGGATAAATGAAAATATATTTTTCTCAAATGATTTAAATATGATAGATAAACATTAAGGGATTTTTTGGTTCTTTATGAACTGAAAATTCCTTTGAAATTGATGTCTAAAATTTAGAGGACTATTATTTAATGAAAAAATATTTATAGTATTCACTGTTGTCCTGTGATGAGACATCTTGAATTTAAAATAAGAGTAGCATAAATGAATAAATTTAGGTAAATGTGGACATTCTATGATGGATAAGATATTAAAATAATATATTAGATAGAAAACTAGAGTGTCTCTAATCGGAAATATTATAAAATATAATGGATTATGAAGGTTTCTAAATTTTTGATATAGACCTAGTAAATCACATATTAATAGAGAACACAAAATTACTAATTAATTTAATATATGTAGTAGAGAAAGTCCTAAAAGGACTGTTATAAAAATAATTCAAGTTGATCATGACAAAAAATTGATGCAAATATGTCCTTTTATAAAGAGAAATGGTGACGTCTAATCAATGTAGATTAACCTTTTTAATTGAGTTAATGGTTTTTCTATTATTTTTATTATTGTATATTTGATGGTATTATCCTAGAAAATTGGTATTTATAATATAAGTAAATAAGTAAATAAATTATTTTTATAAATAATTGGAATGTTTGGTATTAATAAACGAATAATTAAAATAAAGTCAAGCTCATTCACTAAAAGGATAATAATTTTACATGTCAATGATCCTGGTTTGAAACAACCAATATATGATTTCAGTTTAAATGTAATTTAATGATTAACTCGTTAATTTTTTTTCAATAAATATTTTACCAAAATACTTTTAATGTGTTATTAATCCTCCATTCCACCATTATTATGTATAGGAACATGTTCCCATGGTTTCATCTATGAAGCCATAACCGTGGGAACCCATCAATTGTGTGTCAGTATATAAATGTATTTTTTGGAAATCTAAAATGATATAGAGGTTTAAAACCCATTTCATAGTGAAGAATTAACATAGATACATATGTGAATTAGTGTAATTATATAGATCACAACATGCTTAGTTACATTAGTTATTCTATTAGTGTCAAGGGATATATTACCATCATGAATATAAACCAACCATTATATAGATCATTATTATATTATATATATTTATTATCTTTTTGTTGATTTTATGGTCTATTATTTATTTTTATAAGATGATTCATCATGATCATAAAATATAAATTAATTACATTCATGATGTATAGAATAATAAGAAAATATGAATAATTTATTATATTGATACATGGTTTATAATTATGTAAAATTCATTTAATATTGACAATAATATAAAAATTAGGATTAATTCTCATTTATTCATAAAATAATAACACCTAAATGAAAATAAAATGTTTTTATAGTGTTTCAGTACATTATATATAATAAAAAAAATTATATGCGGTTTTATAGCATCCATAAGGGGGAATTCAATTAGCACAGTGTTTTTTTAAACAAAATTTGGTTGACATAAACTTGTTTTCATCAAGGGTTGATTTCTTCAAAAATATTTCTTTGAACTACTGGTAATGTTTTGAGGAAATATGAGTATATTATTTAAATATTATAGAATCCCCATGATTGATTATGGACCATTAAGTTAACATTGTAAGAATGACCTTCCAACCTACGTACATCAAAATAACATGTAAGGCCCTCATATAAATTAATTTGTTTGTTTTCCATGAAAATGTCCATGAGATAGATATTAATATTCCAATATTGAAAGCTATTTGAACATGATAAAATAGGAGGTGGATAGTAAAATTAAATATATGATTAAAAATATTGTTAATCATGATAAAGTTTAAAAATCAACATCATTTGTTTTATAATTGGTGTTGTGACGCCCTAAGTGAATTGAAATATTTTTTAAGTAAATATTGTATCTTCTTTTTTAAAAATTTAACATGATAGAATAGTGAATTATAATATACAATAAAATTAGAATATATATAAAATGTGATGGAGTACTATAAAATAATTCAAAAACCCCATCATGAATGCATAGATAAAAATGACATTATTTGATTTATATTGAAGGTCTTTCTACTATAATTTTCAACATGTTAATAGATTTTTATGGAGATCATAAGAAGAAACATAATGAAATCGATTCATATGTTATGATATATCATCTTAAATCCATTGATAAGAAGTAATATAATGTTTTGATTTATAATATTATCATTTTATTATATTTCTAATAATTGGGATATGAGTACTTATATAGTAACCCAATATTAGAAATGATTTAGTATAAATATGATACAGAAAACAAGCTAATACATTTGTCTATTTCATTATCCCATAATATTTTTTAGCATTCCTATAAATCATATATTAAATATTCATCCAAATATACATGATGATAAATATAGATAATTCACATAAGAATATGGTTACTATGATTCACCTAGACTATAGGAAATGGTGGGAACATGGTTCCAAAATCATTGTGTTAAAAAACTAAATTCTTATTTTGAAAATCGCAATTTTTGATCAAAGTCAATGTTTGACATATAAATTCCTTTAGTGAGACAAAATATTAAGAGGATGTTTAGAGAACATGATGAAATATGATTCTTATGTGTTAAATAAGTCAATAGATGGAAAATTTATATTTTTCATTAATGAGAAAACAATATAAAAAATCAAAGATAACCTCAAAGATGATGAATGTGTTAGAGTCCATTGGAATCACCCTTCAAAAAAATTACATTCTTCTGATGATGATTATAAACAACTATAAAAGATAATTGTCTCATTCTAATAATCCTTCTTATCTAATGTAGCTTCATGAAATTAAATTATATCCATGTTTGAGTAACCCAATCATGTTGATTAATAAATAATATACATTTACTATCAAAAAATTACAACACCCATATTGATCTAACTATCCCTTAGATGATCCCCACAATATAATTGAGTCAGAATCATATTCATCAATATTAATATTATAGAGCCTCCACATGGTTAATATATTGGCCATGGTTCCCACCTCAGCTCCCATCAAATTAAGTGGACTGTAGAAGGAGTTTAATCCAAGAATTATAGAACACATATTGTCTCTGACGAATTCACCCCTCTCATTTCTCTAGAGATACATGATACATATACATTCTATTTTAATCCCATGTCAAGGGGATTCCAATTTACTAATCTTTTCAAATTCCCTCTATCAACATCCACCATATTGAAAATCCTTTCTTGCAAATTCGTTATAAAATTACTGGATCTTCCACCACTAATAAGTGTTATCATATATTCCACTAGTGACTTCACCCACAACAATAGTTAGAGTAAATAATTTTTATTGAAACTATTGCTTTATTTCTATTTTTTCATAAATCCCATCACATAGAGGATAAATATGAAACATGAATTTGGATCTCCACCCCATGATCCCCAACAACGTGGAACCATCATGTAATAAAAAACTATATAGAGATCCCACATCCTTACATATTCATGACAAGTGAGATGAAATTACAAATCCCCTTCTCACAGTCGCGTTTAATGAAAATATTACATGTATATTTTTAACGAGGCATCACATATCATTGGAATTTGGATACCAATGTCATCCCTTTCATCTACACAATATCACATATAGAGATATCTCTATTTCACATTTACCATAATAGAAATTTAATTTTACCATGGAGGTCATTGCAGAAAATCATTGGTTCCCATTCATCTATCCCATTCCATTATCCCACCATGATAATGAATTCTTGACCACTAAATTTACCTGAGGATGATCTTAGGATGGAACATGTATATCATTCATCATCTAACCATATATTCTCATATATACTCCTCTAGTATGGATTATGAATGACATTGATTAATCCTAGAAAAACACTACCATTAAAGAAAGAAATACCAATAACTGGGAACCACGGGAATATCATCCTTAACTTTGCCAATTCTTCTTCGAAAGGTCTATATATCGACAACCAACAACCCATCAAAATTTTTAATTCATATCTTCTATATATTAAAAAACACTTTGAATAAGGATCAACATTCGGTGTGATCTATCTTCCCACTCATCCCAATACTCCCCAAAACTATATCTTATAAATACCATCCATAGTGATTTCCTTTCAAAAAAATCCCACACTAGTCGATCCGTCATTCTAGGAATTGCATCCAAGATATTGTGACGTATTATTCTATCATCATTTATTGGATTTACAAGGAGTTTCCATGATTCCATGTGACACCACATTTTTTGGTTTTCATCCATAGAAAATGTTCCCTGATATTCTCCAACATTGAAATTTTTCCCTTTGGTACATTGATAATAGAGAGATCATGCATTGTTAGTGAAGAGAGAACAATATTGATCATTGTTATATTCCTACAAAAATAGATAAATTTATTCCTTCAATTTCACACTCCCCCTATATTTCTACTAATAAAAATTTAGAATAGAAACATTTTCACTCTACTATTCAATATTGGGGATCCATCGTACTCTATTGTGAGATGCCTATTTTCCATGACATGTTTTTCATGAATAATATTATTGCATAATTTTTATAATCTTTTGGAAACCAAGACACTACCCTTCTTTTTTTTCTATACATTCTTCAAATAGATTTCCATCATTCAAATTAATTTGAATGAATCCATGTATCCATCCTTTATAACCATTTTAAAAATAACAAGTCATCAATGAAAATCATGTGAGACACCAAACAACTCTTATACCTATTCCTATAAGGCATAATATTATCACCCTCAATTCTTCATTTTACGTTTACTATAAGGGATTTATGGGGTAAAGAATAGTGGGAGATAATGGATCACCCTATCTTACACCATGGGTCATAATGATAAAAATAATCTTCCTATTATGTATATGTTGATCCTTGTAGATGAATAAAATAAAAAACAAATGTCATAAAAAATGTCATGAAACCCAAATTTTTTCATATAAATAATATTGATGCTCTATTACGATATTTCAAAGGCCTTCCCCATATTGTCCTTCATCAGGAAATTGGATCGAACCATCCTTTTATTCATGTCCTCCTCCATTTCATTTTCTATTCCAATAATCTATTGGATTACCCTTCCATGTAAAACTCTATGTTGATAAGATAATATCACCCTACGAAAAATGGATCATAGTTTCTTATTGATGATATTGGATATTATTTTGTTTATGAAATTTCGTAAAAAATTGGTGAATAATTTTTCATGGTACTGAGTTATTTCACCTTCATAATAAAGAAAAACTTGGAATCAAACACTCTTCTATTCATCTCACCAATACTAAACAATTCATTCAAGGAATATCCCACCTATACCATGATTACATCCTAATATATGAAAAAATGAATTTGGGAATTCATTGTGAATGAGAGAACATTTTGGATTAAGATTGAGTATAGAATTCTTAATTTCTCCCTCTCTTAGAATATTAATAATCATGCTGTTAACTTTTTCCTCCAATAGTTTTGGGATATATTTCAGGATAGAATCATCATTGGGGAATCTAGTTTGGCTTTATCCATTGATCTGATTTGGTCTAGCCAGTAGGCATTCAACATGATCCAATGTAAGGATTTAATATTATTAAACATTCAAATTGTATGTTTCATCATCAAGAAGTAAGGTGATTCAATTTTCACTCTATTATCCCTCAATAATTTCTAGAAATTAGTTAAGTTATATTCTATTTCCTTGATCTGGAGGAAAATAGATATTTTCCCCAAACACCCTTTCAATTTCATGGAGTTTCACAACAAGAAAATAGTGTTTTTTAGTCATATAAAAATGTAGATCCTAATTCTATATATTATCGATACACTACTCCATTCATTCAATATTCTAACTTAGCCACTCAAAACTGAATTCTTTCTCTGATCTACTGTATATCCACTACTAGATATCCATTTTGATCCATTAAATACATCTCTCAGGTGGCACCCATGTTGTTCATCCCTTGGATTTGATTCATTATTCTTTTAATATTATAGTAAAACCATCTATTTCGTACTAATTATGAGAATATTCGATACATTTTTACCTTTGATACTTCTTCCTAAGAGTCACCAACATCATTGAATGATCTGAATGAGTTCCGGTTAGGATTGTAACCAAGGCATGGGTTTAGGAATAAATCCCTTTGATAATAGAGAGATAGTGATCAATCACACTCTAATCTCTCAACTAACCTTTTATTTTTCTACTCTATATCTATTTTCTCCCAGATATTCCCATAACCGTGGGGCCATTATAACCACTAAAAAAATTTGAAACCATATATTTCTTTATCTGATTAATTCTCTCATTCTCATTTCTAAGAGTTTATTGTAATCGAATTAATGTTCCTAGCCATGAACCATAAGAGAGTTCCCATATGAAATGAGTCAATATTATTCCATTTAATATCTCTCTTAGAAATCTGATAGTTCACATATGCAAAAGAAAACATTTTATTTTTTAACTTATGCAGAAATTATTCATGTAATATGCTGATATTTTTCATCCAAATGTTAGATTAACATATCTTTCGTCCAAAAAATATCGATTTTACTATTACATGGATTTTCTTGAATATACTATATAAAACCCATGTTTCTATCCATAAACAAGATTTAATCTATACATTTTTTTGTTTAAGGGTGATGAAAATTAATTCATGTAAACATAGATAATCAATGGAGATGAATTTTTTTATCACATGGGAACCAAAGCATCATGTGTTCCCAAGGATAGAAGAAAACATTTGTTGAATGGGGAAATTTCCATGATTCCAATAGATTAAATATTTCATACTAAAATGAAGGAGGCCCCCAATATAATTTTTTCATGTGTAAAATGCCAGCATTCTACTGAAGAAGTTTATAGATACAAATTTTTCATATTCCTAGTGTTGGGGAAGATTTCTCCTAATATGTATCATAAATTTATTTTAGTAATAGAAAACATTTATTATAGTGATACCTCAAATGGTGAGACACTGGAGGAACACCGTATTGAAAGAGAGAATCATTTAATATTCTTTCCACTGATGTTTTTGAAGCATGGATTCCCCTAAAAACCACTGTAGAATTATCTTGTTGGCAAGAAATCCTTTTGAAGAAGAATATGATAATAATTATGGGATGTTGAATCCTATATGAGATACCAGTGATAGTAATGATGTGTAAGGAGGATAGGCTTCTTAAGGGACTGATGAATAAGCCACATGATTATTTGTCAGATGGCATATGGAAAATTCATAGGTTATATGGTCAATAGATTTTTTAGTAATCAGGCATTAAGAGAGGGTATCCGACACATGAAAAGAGTCCCCAATTTTTGAAATCCGTCCATATTTGAGAATAATAACCAGGTCTCGAAGAAGGTACATCAACCACCAATTCTGATTTTGGAAGATTCAGTCTATCATAATCAAAATCCCTCATACATAGTGAACTCACTGAAATCGTGGTGTCATCAGAGTTGGATCCTTCCAAAAATATTTAATAAAAAGAATACTAAAATTATATTTAAAAAACATCCATTTAGTTACCCTGGCGATTTAAATGCTCATATAACATGGGAAAATCCAACAGATAACTGAGCTTCCTCAACGAGAGGATATCCCCTTCCCTAATTCATACATGTGATCTATGCTATTCTACCAAGTCTAGTTTGACACAAATTCAAGGGTATGACTTGGACTACTAGCACATGGTCCCCTTTTCCAAGAAAATATATATCCCTAGCATGTTACTTAGATATTGGGAGATGTGAGTTTTGTAGTAGAAAATATTAAGTCTAGGTTTCTTAAAGTATAGAACATATCAACTTGATACATTCATGAAGTGTGTATCCCATGACCATAGATAAATAGAAAACTACCAAGAGCCACATTGCTGATCTTATGTGGAAAAAACCTTATCAAAGGTGTATCTTGAATTAAAATTAATGTTGAATACTATTCTAGAGAAGAATAATACCACCATAGATTAAATAAGAAACCATTAGTTATTATAGGACCTGAAGAAGGTATGATGTGGCTTGTCATGACAGAAGGGAACCACAATCAGAAGGATCTAAAAGGATATATTCTCATCTAGAACGTTCACCAAATGATCTTTTACAGGAAATCCATCAAACAAAAATGATCACTGGGATATATTTTTATGGTTGGTATGGGATGAAAACACACCCCAGATGAATCCTTCAATAGACCATCAAGAGAATATTTGAATGAAATCCCACAAAAAAGTGTAGATGAAGAAAAAAAGTTGGAACCACCATACATGGTATTCAAGAGTTCCAAACCATCCATGAGAGGCACCAATTGAATCACTACGGGAGGAATTTATAGAATAACTATTGATGGATATTTTGGAATAGCTTGATAGGAAGGGTGTGATTAAGGAGTGTCAAATGTCTTCCCTTTAGAACACATCATACCCAACAAGTCCATTGAAATAGGAAAAAAATTGAAAATTATATGAAGTGACCAATAGAATCTAATTCAATTACATTCATCATTCCATATAATATTTTTATTATACATATTTCGAATTAAACACAATATGAGAAGATGGGAAAAACTTTTATTCAAATTAATTGCAATAATTAATAGAAAATATATAAATACTGAGAAATGTTAATTCTTATGTCAATATAGAGTAAGACACAAATTATATTTACCATGTGGATGGAATCTCATAAATATACTATTTAATATTTAGTTCTAAGAGAATATTTATTTAAATTACCATTAGACATTATGAGTCATAGTTTAATTTTGAAATAAGTATATTTGTGGTACCTCATAATTAATTGTTTTTTGGTAATTGAATCATTTGTAATTAATATTTAATATAAATAATATGACTTATAACTAGTTGTGGAAAAATTATTATTAGTAAAAAAATTCTTGTAATCATTAAAACTATAATTAAAACACCTATTTATTTTAAGGTGAATAATGTTGTGGAAATAAATGTATTACATAAGGCTTCTAATTTAATTTCATCCAAAGAAAATCATCTATTTGATGGAGATTCAAGAGTAAAAATTTGTATACTTCATTATATTACATTAATAAATTTAATTAATTTTGAGTTCATAAATCAATTTACTAGAGAAGGTAAATAGGATCTATTGAGTTGTCATGTTGGATTATATATTATCCAAGTATCAATTTATTATTTTTATTTAGAATATATGTTTTAATATAATCACATTACCTTATTCAAATAAAAAAGGTGATGATAGTACAAGGTAGACCCCAAGGGAGTTTTATATAATTTTATTATGTTATAAATATGTTTTGTAAAATAGAATCATAACAAATAATGTTATTCAAAATAAATTTAAAATGGGATATGATTTATTATAAAATATGATAGAAGTCCACTATTTTGTAGAATTAGGTGTTGGTTGGAAGTATTTGTTTATAGATTCTTATAGATATAATTGTACATCAATAGAAATAGAGTGTGATTCATTGTTAATTTTCATATAAGTACATATGATATTTAAATTGACAGGATGGAAAAGTATTATTCAAATAATATGTTCTTCCATAAGGGATGAAAATAAAATTGTATATTGTGGTTGAAATAATGTATTTGGTGATGTTAAGGCTCTAGAATTATATTATTTGAAAAAAGATAATAAAACATCACTAATGTTAGTGGTGTGAATTTTTATAGGGACACATTCTAGGAAGGAAAGTTAATACCATTTTGATAACATTATATTCAACAAGACATATTATATATTATTTGACATGAATAATTGATACCATTAGGAGATATCAGTTGAAACTAGAAATGATTGAAAAGTTAATTTTAATTTAATCATTGATTTCATAATCCATATATCAAGTTTTTTAGTAGTTTCTATAATAGATATTAGGATATTTGTAATGAACCAAAAATTTATTAATGAAAATTCTTCTTGAACTACTTAAATATCTTAGTATTTAAAATTTTTATATAAAATAATCTCATCCATGTTTTTATGGATTTTAAAATACAATTAATAATTTTTACTGTTTCTTATATATTCGTTGAATAGTGATCAATTGATTACTATAAATATAGAGATTTAACCAATCCAATTTACTCAGAAAAAGGAAGTGATGAACTCATCTAGTATAATTGCTCCTTATAAAGCCCAGTTGTCAGTGCTTGGAAATTTGGTGTCATCACTGGGCTTTTCTATTGAGCAATCCCAAGCCGAGGTTCAACAAGTTAAGCTCGAATGGAACTGCCTATGGGAGATGTGAAGGTTGATAGATATTACCACCCAAGGAATGTTATCTGAGCCACCCCAAGATTTTTTCATCATCACACACCTGACCTTTATGACTGATATGGGTGATAAAAAGGTTTATGTAACAAGACCTTAACACTATGATTATGTGCATTATTTTTGAATATACATTCAATTTATTATTATTACTTTGTAAAAAAATTACTACACAAATAGTGTATTTAGTTAATAGAAAATTGAGAAATATATTTTGAGGAATTAATGGACTTTTGAATTTTTTTTAATAAAATATTAATAACAAATTACTTTTTAAATATAAATTATTTTATAATTTGTAGGAATACAATTTTTATATTTATTATGGTTTGAAATCTGTTTTTTCCAAAACCCATGAATATTTGATAATTATCGATTTTTATATTAAAAGTAAAAAATTCACATATTTATAAAATTATTTTTATAAAAGGCATATTATTTTTGGAATCCAGATATCCAAATTATCCAACTATGATTTTTTTATAATTTTCATGGACATTCAAATTTTTGTTTAAAAAATTAAATACTCTGTAATTGAATAATATGTTTTGTGACATCAGAATGACCAAATAGTGATGTAATAAAATAATATAAGTGCGATTCTCTGGAAATATTTTTCTCAAGATTAAAAGAATGTTATTTTATGTTTGTTTGATTTATTTAACAATGCCTTAGATGACCCTCAAAAACATTTTATCTTTTAAAAATTATTTCATTGAGAGTGTGACTTGCCTCTACATAAAGAAGCCTACTATTTTATGAATTTTGGAAAATGTATTTATCAAATATTATTTTACACAATCCTTTGGAATAAAACATGTGCAAAAACCATGGGATTGTTTGTGGTTTTGAATAGATTAATTTGTGGCTCCCAAAACCTAAATAATAACGAATTCCATCTATATTCCTTTATAAACCCTCCCAAGCTCCCTCTACCTCTCCCCTATAATCCCATTGATCTTGAAAAAACTATTACCTCCTCTCTCTATAATCCTCCCAAGGCGCCCCATGTTCATAAAATGCCTCTCTCAGGCCTCTCCCAAGCCTTTGGGATCACACTTCTATGTAATGGATTTATTCCTTTCTTATTTTTGCCCAAATTTTATTTTATTGTTATAACATATTATTTTCAACTAAAAATGACAAGGTATGATTTATAACATCTTATTTACTGTCCTAATTATGTTTTAATGATGATAAAACTCTTTCTCTCTCATTAATGACTCCCATTTACACCAATTACTATTCCAAAATTCCTTAAGGGATTTCCTCTCTCTCGTTTTTTTCTATGTTTGTTTATATTGCTATACCACTGTATATTAAATTAATAATGTTGGGGTATGATTTTGAACATCCCCATATAGCCATTCGTATGTTTTAATGATGATATACCCCTTTCTCTCACATTAAATCCTCCCCTGTACACATGTTACTATGCCAAATTTCTATAATGAATTTCTCTCTTCTCATTTACATTCAAGAATTTTTTTAGTATTATGAATCTAAAATAATTTAAATATGTTTGGAAATGTTTCTATAAGACCCCTTTAATGTAGATTTCATATACATATTTTGAGACACCCCTTTCTATCTGATTAACATTTTTAATGAATTTTTATGTGACAACGTTATGCTGTGGAAATTGAACCATGATTTTCAAAGCCAAAGTCATTGTGTAGTGAATACCATGCCCATTTCTCTATCAAGGGAAGTCACATTAATTCACATTTAATTATTGGTTATGGATTTTCATGTATTAATTATACATTACTTTATCATGTAATAAATAATGATTCTTATAGAATCCAACTTATATGACCCATGGGGAACATTTATTCATGGAATAAAATGATTAAGAAGGGTTCACCCTAATAGTGCTCCAATATATTGGGTAAAACTTATTATCATGATACATCAAGTGAATTAGGGGATTAATAATTATTATTATAATTAAGTTAATTTATGTTCTACTAATACTAATTCGAGTTCAATTATGGTTTACTCATTATCCTTGTGTAAAGCGCCTTGACTCATGCTAATACTGTGTTAAGTGTTGTTCTACATTTCCATTTTATGATAATCATGTTGTATCATGCGATTATATTCACGTTTATCTTATGCTCCTTGGATATGACTATTTCCAAACACGTACTATATTCTCCATTTTATGACTTTTTTACTCCCTTAATGGGCTTTATATCTCACCCTTTTCTTATGAATGTCCCCGGGTTATCCAATGAAATGCTATGTATGACACAAAGTAGTGTTCATGTAAAAGAAGTTTTCAATAAGGATATTTTGTTTCATGTTTTAATTCATTATGTAATGTTATGAAGTGCCAAAGACACCAGATATCTCGATATTTTATGTTGTATCAAGTGAATATTTTATGTAATAAATCATGTTATAGTGTATAATAAAAATCAAGGTTGTTATAGATTTTATCAATATATTGGTTTAGTTATTTTTGGGATTAGAATTAGAAAGCCCCGGTGAAAGCCTTAGGGATAAGACTATGAAAAATAAAAACACCGCAAAATTTTGGTGATAATTCAGTAAATGGTTTATCAAGGAAATACATCAATGTCTGAATAAGAGGAGGTAGAGGCCGATGTAGAGCAGGAACAGGTGGATGAAAATGGGACATGCTACATTATTTGTTACATCACTCCTAAGGGATATGCTTTGTAAATTCATAAGCATAGTAGGAACCATTATTAACATATAAAATTTAGTTAATAATATTTTTTTTGAATTAGATCATGGATAACATAGATTGAATCCTATAAATTAATAAGTTATAGAAATAAAATTATTTTATAAATTATCCATTTTTGTATTTGGATTCACCTTTTTGTGTTTGTCTTTTTAAGATAGTAATCTATATGTATATAATAGGTAGAGTAGAACCTGAATCAAAAAATGAAAGGTAGGGTTATCACCCAAGTTCTATGGATTATTTTAAATCCTGAAATTTTAGTATATAAATCCCAACACCACCAAGAATCATGGACGTAAAGATGTTGGTGGGAAGGTAAAATGGATAAATCATATAAACTCGTGAATATAACTCCTAACCTATCATTATTTGGGGATTTACCTTCAAAGAGAACCTCATAATACTCCCTTTGGTTGACCTTGATGCAATTATATGCATAGATTCACATTCCCTATATAGAGCCAAAAAATTTCTATGGGGGGGAAATGACTCTCTATCGGGTGAATCGACCCCCCAATTATGTACAATTGTAAGGAGGATGATGAGTCTTATTTTTCACCATCATATCAGGAATTTATATTAATTTCCAATGATCATGCATATCTTTCATAGATTATTGAGTCAATGTAAGCCACCATCCCTGAAGACATGCCTATTGTGATGGAATTTGCTGAAGTGTTTCCTGATAAATTTCCAGGTCTTCCCCCAAAAATAGATGTTGAATTCTTAATAGATAATATACTAGGGGAGTATCCAATATCCATGACTCCAATATATAATGGATGTTATTGATCTTGAGGTATTGAAGAAACAACTACAAGAAAATATAGATAAAGGGTTTATATGCCTAAGTGCTTTATTATGGGGTGCACTAGTCCTCTTCGTCAATAAAAAGGATTGGTCATTGCGCCTTTTCATTGATTATGGTGAGGTAAAAAAAATAATGATGAAGAACAAGATTCATCTTCGATGAATTGATGACAAGTTCAAATAGATATGGTGATTAGAATACTTCTCCAAGGTGGATCATTAGTTTGGATATTATCAAGTAAGGGTGTATGAGGATATCCCAAAGACAGCTTTACATACAATATATGGGCACTATGAATTTATAATCATTCCTTTTGAAATCCCTAATTCTCCAAAAAAAATCATGTACATGATGAATAGAGACTTTAGATATCATCGTAAAAAATTTATGGTAGTATTTATAAATGATATTATAACATAATCCAAAACCAAGGTGGAGCAAGAGGAGAATCTAAGCACTGTACTAGAGACCTTGTGAAAGGGGAAGGTCTATGAAAATTATAGCAAGTCTATGTTTTGGATGAAGGATGATTCATTCTTAGTTCATATCATCAAACACAATAGGATTATATGGATTTTTCCAAGACAGATTCAATTGAGGGATGGTCGAGGCCAACATTGGTAACAAATATTCATCGGTTCCTATGGTTAGCTAGATATTATCACCGATTTGTGGAAAATTTCTCTCGATTTTCCAACCCTATTACCAAGCTAAATAGGAAGGGATTAATGTTTTCATGGAGTGATGAATGTGATGGGAGATTCAAGGAGTTGAAAAGGTGGCTTATCACTATGCATGTGTTCACATTACCAACAATTAGAGAACATTTTTTTATATTTAGTGATGATTCAAAGAATGGATTGAGTTTTGTATTGATGAAAAATGACAAATTCGTTGACTATGCGTCCAAAAAATTGAAATTTCATGAGAAAAACTATCCAAAAAAAGATATGGAGTTCAATATAGTAATGATAATTTGAAGATTTTGTAACATTATCTCATTGGGGAGAAATTCAAAATATAAACAGATCAAAAAATCCTCAAGTATATATTCACACAAATAGAGTTAAACATGCACCAATTAAAGCGGATAGATCTAATCAATGAAAATGACTACTCTATCCATTACCATTTTGGGAATGTGAACAAGGTGGTAGATAATCTAAGTTGAAAGGACCCATCAATTATATTATTGATGAGAATTGAAAAGGATCCAATATTATTGGATTTCATGAAGATGGACATGGGAATCATAAAGAAGGGAATATCATCAATCTACTCACAAATGATTTCTCAACCGTCTCTTTTGAAAAGAGTAAAAATTGCTCAAAATGATGATGCATGATTTCAGAAGAAAGTGGAAACTATTAGAAAAGGGAAATAATCAAAGTCCAATGTTAATGTAGAAGGAAATATGTGATTTTGTCCATGTATACGTGCTCCATCAAATCTGGAGATAAGGAAAGAACATTTGGATGATGCAAATAGTTTGAATTTCTTCGGTCACCCAGGAAATAAAACAATGTATCGATATCTCCAAGAGAATTTGTAACAACCCAAAGTTTTTCAATGGGAATTTAATTCTTATAATTATGTCATAAAATCACATGAATACACAACATAATTAACTACTTTGTGATAAGTTACCTCTAAACATAATTTTGTCACTTCTGTATGGGGAATTTCGAAAATCTGACATACACGGTTGTGTTCAACATGATTTTTGTAGTCTAATAAAACGAAAATAATTTTTGTTGAATAGTATCCTACCCTTATAAATATTATTATGACCCTTATCAATATTAAATCAACCCACATATGAGTAACCTTACCCATGAATAATTAAATAAAATTTGGACATCATAGAATGTGACAATTTGACCTTAGTAAACGTTTCCGTATTTTATAAGTCATAAATAAGAAATTGTTATTAATTAATTAATTTAAAGGAAATATTATTTCATTAAAATTTTATATTTAATTATAAAATCAATTACTTATAGTTTTTAGGTAATTTTATAAGACCCTATGTAATTTTTTAAAGCACTATAAAATCAGTTTTAATTTTAAAAACTATTTTTTAAGTAAATTAGTATTATAATTAAACATTAAATTAATATTATTTACAAAATTATTTCTGAAAAATGGACATAATTTTCGGATTATAAATGTCAAAAAATGGTTGGGGTAAATTTTTTGGATTTGTCTTCAAATAATTGAATTTTTTATAAATAGTGAAATACTGTAATATACAAAAACAAGCTAAATAAGCTAATTATAGAGTCATTTGTGATGTTATGATGATGTAATCCCACTTGGTTCAAGATCACATGATAAAATTATTATTCATGGTCATTAAATACTCACTATTACTTGTATTTGGGGAAATTAATAAACTAATGAATTTTATATTAAGAAAACCCCTCTCCCCTCAACATTAAAAACCGCCCTTCACACCCTCATTTCCTCACACCTCTCAATCTCCCAGACTTCTCTAAACTCTACCCAAAAATAATCCCTATACCCTATCCCACGTTCAATAGCTTTTGTTATCATCAAAAGACCAATCCTAGCTTCCTTAAGGAGGATCTCAAGAGGAGGATTTAAGAGGTAATTTCACTCCCTCTTCTCCTTTAATTTCCTTTCATGTTCAAGTTCATTTCATGATCTCTCCCCACATATCTTCATCTAAATAATATTTTAACTCCAATATTATAATTACACTGGAATTTTATTATGCTAATGGGATATTATATCATCCAACCCTCTTTCCCTCTTCCTTTTATTTTATTAAAGAGAACATTGTTCGTGAGGTGTTAATTTATCACCTTCATGAATGACATGCTTTCTTCTTCCATTTTTACCATCAGATCTAGTCATGAACCATTTTTATGGATGGAAAATAATTTTTCATATTTATTATTTCCTATTTAATGTTTTGGAAATAACCTATGGCCATATTACTATGTCATAAGTTAAAACAAGTTCATTGTGATCGAAAAACCTCCCAAACTAACCCAAATAATCATCATTTAATTATTATCTAATGATTCATCCACATGGATATAATATGATTCATTATATTATCAATAAATATCCTATAATCTCATTAATAACATGAAGTATCAGTTCTGGATGATTACCCATGTTCTACCCAAACTTCAATTTAAGAATACAAGTAAACCACACAAGAGAACCATAAAAACAAACATTCATGAATAATGTTTGTAAACTCTCTTACTCATACAAAGGCACATAAAATCACTTAATGAAACCATAATAAACCATATTAATGTAAACTAGGTTATGGATTTCTAATTAATGAATATAATTTCATTATATAGGAATTCAAATAGAAGGAAGCATTCAGATACAATGTTAGGGGAAATTCTCTAACCCAACTTTCATCATTTGGGTTCTCCCACTATCAGTCATTTTTTATATGGTTACACCTTAAAAATATTTTGATTATCATTTTCTTAAATTTTATGGGATATAAATATCTAACACTTGTATTTATAAAAAACCAAGAGTTTTCCAGAAGAACTCTTCTTTCAAGAACACACCTTTTACCTCTCATTCATGATTGACGGTTCTTGTAACATGTATGTTATTCCCTCATTCATTTGGGAACCTGATGTTTATGAATGTGTTCTTATGAGATGAAACCCATTCCTTTTTATGGGATCAATTTTTTCATTTCTATTATATTTTCATTATGGCATGCATGATAAATGATAATGTTATGATGTGATGGGTGCGCCCGAAATTATATAGCGCAATATTAATGTTTCAATGTAATGGGTGCGCCTGGAATTATACTGTGCTCCATTGCATTGGGTAAAGTGATGAATCTGATGAGTAAATGTGAAATGTTGTGCGAACAAGATTATATATTGGTTCACAAGTATGTGTGGTAGTTAACTACTAAAACATGATGTTTTATTTTTATGCATTGCCATATTTAAGTATTATATTTATGCTTCCTCTCATGTTCATGATCTTTAATCATGTTATGATTATGATCACCCCATGCTATATTGTTCTTATCTATCCTCTTACTAGGCTTCTGCCTCACCCCTTTTGATGTATATCCTTTGGTGTCTACATGTACTAAAGATAGGACAAGTTCCAATACGAATCCAGAGAAGAAGAAACTAAATAAATGTTTATGCTTGATGTTGTATTTTTTATGTATTGTTGTAGTTTTCCCAAGACACTAACCATTTTGATCCTCTATGTGTAATACAATTATGTTTTTTATCTTTAAAATGATGTAATAATAACGTAAGAAACAGATGGGTCTCGATAGATGGTATCAGAGGTATTTTTAAGATGATTTGGGAATTAGGATTAGTGAACCCTAGAGAAAACCTCTAGCTTGAGACTAAGTACAAATATTCAAAGAATATTTACATAGAGATCACATCTATTATTTTTTTGGTATAAATTTTTTCTATGAACAAGTTATTCATGAATTGTTTACTTATGTTTGATCTAACCTTTTCTATTTTTGAAAATGGTGGGAACCAGGAAAAATCAGGCAAACAAATCATGTGATGGCCAATGCAACGATTTCCAGAACGACATCCCCAATGATTTGGGATGTGAAGATCAAAACATCATGGAAATTATAACCCAATTATATCAGGTTATGAACAATAATCATAATAGTGGGGAACATCCTCCTTTACCAAATAGTGAGCAACTGACTATAAAATGTTGTATGCGGAAACGACCACTGACATTTTATGGATCTTCTAATCCTCTAGCTACATAATAGTGGGTCAACACCATGGAGAAGATATTTTCTATTCTTCACTATTCTATGATGGAGAAGGTGACCCTATACATTTATCATATAGATAGAGAAGTCGATCAATGGTGGGATTTGATTAAGAACACCAAGCCAAGGGAGGATATTGAAGAGACGGAATGGGAAGACATTAATATAATGTTTCTTAATATGTATTTCCAAAGAAATATTCGAACGAAGATAGAGAGATAATTCATAGAGATCAAGAAAAAATAAAGAGAATCTCTCAAAACCTAAGAAGCAAATTTCACAAAGCTTGAAAGGTATGCTTTAGTTTTTGTTATCAACAATGATAGAAAAATTGATATCCTCTTCACTAGATTAAAACCACACCTTCGAAAGGGTCTTGAAATTCGAGAAATTAGGATTTTTGAAGAATTTTTTCGATGTGACCTCAAAGTGGAAGAAGGAGTTTGGATAATGGTCCCATGAATATTTGGATAAGAACTGAAAGATGGAGTTTCAAGCCGTTGCATCTAATGATAAGGGTGGGAAGAAAACTCAATGATCCACTTGAAAAAAATGTGCAATGTATAACCATGGGAACTGCCTCAAATGGATGGGGAAATGCTTCCAGTGTGGGAAATAAGGAAATAATGGTCAAGAGTGTCGAAAATAAATGAAAAGTAAGGAGAATGTAGTTGATTAAAGTAGAGAAGCACTCATGGTTGAATGCTACAACTATAGAGAGATAAGTCACTATACAAACCAGTGAACTAAACCTCGAGCTCTCGAGGGTAATAAATGTCAGCAACCACCAATGCCAAAGGAAAAAGGGAAGGCTTATTCCATCACTACAATAGAGGTGGAGCATGATAATTAAGTCGTATAAGGTACACTTCATATTCACTCAAGAATTTAAAAAGTGTTATTTGATTCCAGTTCTACGCATTCATTTATATCTTGCATGTTTCCTAGAACTATATAATCGAAGCCATGAAACCATGAATTAGAGATAACTGTAAAAATAACAAGGGGTGAAATCATTGAAAGCCAAGTGTTTCACTCTTCTCTTATTGGCGCATGTGGTAAGATTCTTCTAGAAAATCACGTAATACTTCCCTTTGTGGAATTTGATGCTATAATGGGAATGGATTCTCTCTCTTTATATAGAGCATATATCACCTATCAGGAAAAGAAAATATCTTTTCATATTCTGAACCATCCTATGATCCTATAAAATTTCATGGAAGATCATGAATCTCCATTGAAAATTCCTTCAATGGTGTGGCTGTTGATTCCCTATGAATAAGCATACCTCGCCCAAATGGTTGAGTTGAAGGAAAGTGCCAACCTTGAAGAAATGTACATCATGAGGGAATACAGTGATGTATTTCTCGAAAAGTTTAAAAGAATTTCCCCGGATCATGAGTTAAAGTTCCCAATTGAACTCATACCCGAATCTACTCCTATCTCAAAATGTCCCTATAAGATGTCTCCTATCGAACTAGAGGAGTTAAAGAAGAAGCTGCAAGAGCATATGGACAAAGGGTTCAGACGCCCTAGTGCATCACATTGGGGAGCACCAGTGCTCTTTGTGAATAAGAATGATAGAACAGTGTGAATGTGTATCGATTATAGATAGCTCAATAATATCACCATAAATAACAAGTATCCTCTCCCTAGGATTGATGAATTGTTCAACCAGTTAAGAGGGGTTCAATACTTCTCAAAGGTGCATCATCGTTCTAGATATCATCAAGTAAAGGTGAAGAAGGAATATATTTCAATGATTTCCATCTGTACAAGGTATGGGCACTATGAGATATTGGAGATTCCCTTAGGACTTACTAATTCCCCTGCAATCATCATGGATTTGTTGAATAGATTATTTATAAATAACCTCGACAAGTTTGTGGTAGTGTTTATTGAGGATATTCTCATCTAATCCAAGAGCAAGGAGGAACATAAAGAACATCTAAGACTTGTGTTGGAAACATTAACAAAGGGGAAGTTGTATGCCATGTTCAACAAGTGTGACTTTTGGATGAATCAAGTCATG
Source organism: Viscum album (assembly GCA_963277665.1). NCBI lineage: Eukaryota > Viridiplantae > Streptophyta > Magnoliopsida > Santalales > Viscaceae > Viscum > Viscum album. The sequence goes on from OY728140.1 coordinate 789,170,298, forward strand.
TTCTTGGGACATGTGATCACAATTGAGGTTATTTCTATGGATCCTTTAAATACAAAGGAAATTGATGAATGGAACAGGCCCTCTAGTGTCACAGAAATCTGTAGTTTTCTTTTATTAGTTGGGTACAACTGATGTTTTGTGAAAAACTTCTCACTATTGTCATGCCCGCTAACTATGTTAACAAGGAAATGGGTTAAGTATGTCTGGGTAGAAGAATGTGAGGAAAGCATCATGGAGAAAAAGATAAGGATGATCACTGCACTTGTACTCACACTACCTAAAAGTAGAGAAATTTTTTTGATATACATTGATGCTTCAAAGAAAGGCTTGGGTTATATACTCATGCAAAATGACAATGTGATAGACTACGCCTCACAGCAGTTTAAGATCCATGAACAGAACTACCCGACACTTGATCTAGAGATGGATGACATTATTTTTGCCTTGAAAATCTGGCGGCACTACCTTAATGGTGAGAATATGGACATATACACCGAGCACAAGAACCTAAATTATATATTCACACAAATGAAGCTCAACATGCATCAAAGGAGATGGTTAGAGAAAATCAAGGATTACGATTTCTCTATTCACTACCATCCTCGAAAGGCGAACAAAGTTGCTGATGCTCTAAGAAAAAAAGAACCTGCTACTCTATCCATGTTATGGATTGAGAAAGACCCTATCTTCGTAGATATGCAAAGAATAGATTTGTAAATCATATTTGAATGGGTTACATCCTACCTTTCCCAAATGATTGTGCAACCACCCATTCATTATAAGATTATGGAAGCGCAGAGGGATGATGTGGAGATACAAAAAGGGGAGAATGCAGTAATGGAATGGAAGCTACCAGAGACCCATATCGATGATGTTGGTGTGATTTGGTTTGGAACGTGGCTTTGTGTGCCTTCATAACCTTGGATAACAAATGAGCTATTGGATAATTCCCATAGATCAACTTTCTCTTCCATCCTGGGAGTACCAAAATCTAATGTGATCTCTGAGAACATTTTTGGTGGGATAACATGAAGAAGGAGATTGCAAAATATATATCAAGGTGATTGGTATGTCAGCAAGTTAAATATGAGGAACAAAAGTCCAAAGGTATGATGCATGAATTTCCTATAACCATGTGGAAGTGGAAAATTGTAACTATGGACTTCATCATGGGTCTCCCGAATATGTCGAAGGGAAATAATGCGATATGGGTTGTGGTTGACCGACTCACCAAGACTGCCCATTTTATCTCTATTTTGGAAGATCTCATGCTTGAACAAATTGAAAATATATATGTGAAGAAAGTGGTGAGACTGCATGATGTTCCATGCTCAATAGTCTCTGACCATGATCCATGGTTCACATCTATATTCTGGAGGAGCCTTCAACATTCATTGAGTAATGAATTAAATCTCGTCACGACCTATCAACCCCAAACTGATAATCAATTAGAAATGACTTTTCAAATGATTGAATATATGCTAAGAGCCTTATCTCTTGAATTAAAATGTTGTTGGGATTATTATCTCACATTGGTTGAGTTTTCATACAATAATGGCTTCCACTCGAGTATTTTCATGGATCTATATGAAGCTCTGTATGGAAAGTGATGTAGAACTCCATCCTGTTTGGATGAAGTTGGAGAAAGAAAGCTACTTGGACCCGATCTTGTTCAAGAGATGACAGAGAAGGTTTACATCATCCAGAAACACATCAAAGCTGCTCAAAGATGGAAAAAGAGCTATGCTGACAACCGTCGAAGGAACTTGGAGATCGATGTTGGAAATAAAGTCATCCTTTGAATATCTCCCTAGAATAGAGTCGTGCGTTTTGGGATGAAAGGGAAGTTATGCCGAAGGTATATTGTCCCCATTGAGATCCTTGACTACATAGGAGACATGTCCTATCATCTTGCACTTCCACTGAATATGTCTCATGTTCATGATGTGATTCATGTATCACTACATAGGAAGTACATACAAGACCACTCACATGTACTAAACTTAGAGGTGGTGCAGTTGGAAGATTATCTCTTCTATAAGGAGCAGCCAATGAAGATCCTAGATCAGAGAGATAAGGTTCTACGCAATAAGACAACCCATCTTTTCAAAGTTTTGTGGAGGAACCATAAGTTTGAGGAAGCAATTTGGGTACCAGAAGAGGTATTGAAGGAGAAGTACCCTCACCTATTTGTGTAAAGTGAACTTTCGGGGGCTAAATTTCCTAAGGGGGGAAGAATGTAACGACCCACACTTTTTCAATAAGAATTCCATTCTTATTATTATTTCATAAAATCACATGAAAACACAATATAATGACCTATTAAGTGCTACATTACCTCTAAACATAAGTTTGTCACTTCTGTATTAGGAAATTTGAAAATCTGATATACACGGTTGCGTTCAAGATGATTTTTGGAGTCTAATAAAACAAAAATAATTTTTCGTGAATAGTAACCTACCCTTATGAATAGTTACATAACCTTATGAATTGTAATATGAACCTTATGAATAGTAAATCATCAAACATATGAGTAACCTTACCCATGAATAATTAAATAAAATTTACAAATCTTAGAAATTGACAATTTCACCTGAGTAAACGTTTTGGTATTTCTTAAGTAATAAATAAATAATTATAATTAATTAATTAATTTAAAATAAATAGTATTTTCTGAAATGTGTTCATTAATTATAAAATCAATGTCTTATAGGTTTTAGATAATTTAATAAGACGCTACGTAATTTTTGAATGCACTATAAAATCAATTTTAATTTTAAAAACTGTTTTTTAAGTAAATTATTATTTTATCTGAATATTAAATTATTCATATTTATAAAATTATTTTTGAAAAATGGACTTTATTTTTTCATTCTACATGTCAAAAAATGTTTGGGGTAAATTTTTGGGATTTTTTTGAAATACATGAATTTTTTATGAATAGTGAAATACTTTAATTTACCAAAATAAGGTAAATAAGCTAATTAAAGTGTCCTGTTTGATGTTCTGCTTATGTAATCCCACTTGGTTCGAGATCATATGATAAAATTACTATTCTTGGTAAGTAAATACTCACTATTATTTGTCATAGGGGAAATTAATAAACTAATGAAGTTTTTATTAAGGAAACCCCTCTCCCCTCCACTATAAAAATCTCCCTTCATACCCTCATTTCCTCACACCTCTCAAGATCCAAGCCTTATATAAACTCTTCAAAAACATCCTCCCTATCCACTATCCAACATTAAATAGCTTATGGTCTCATCAAAAGATAAATCCTAGCTTCTTTAAGGAGGATCTCGAGAGGATGATTTAAGAGGTAATTTCTCTCCCTCTTCTACTTTAATTTCATTTCTAGTTAAAGATAATTTTTTGATCTATCCCCATTTATCTTCATCTAAATGGTATTTTAACTCCAGTATAATACATATACTGTAATGTTATTATTCTAATGGGATATTATATCATCAAACCCCCTTTCCCTCTTCCTTTTATTTTATTAAAGAGAACGTTGTTCGTGGGGTGTTAATTTATCACCTTCAAGAACGACACGCTTTCTTCTTCCATTTATACCTTCAGATCTAGTCATGAAAGCATTTTCATTTTTGGACCATAATTTTTTATATTTATCATTTCTTATTTAATGTAATGGAAATAACCTATGGCCATATTATTAAGTGATATGTTAAAACAAGTTCGTTGTGAATGAAAAACCGCCCAAACTAACCCAAATAATCACCATTTTATTCTTATATAATGATTCATCCACATGGGTATAATATGATTAATTATAATATCATTAAATATCCTGTAATATCATTAATAACATGGAATATCAGTTCTGGATGTTTACCCATGTTCTACCCAAACATCAATTTAAGAATACAAGTAAACCACTCAAGAAAACCATAAAAACAAACATTCCCGAATAATGTTTTTAAACTCTATAACTCATACAAGTAACATCAAATCACATAATGAAACCATAATTAATCATATTAATGTAAATAATTTTCTATATTTCTAATTAATGAATATAATTTCATTATATAGGAAATTAAAGAGAAGGAAGCATTCAGATACAACGTAAGGGGAAATTCTCGATCCCAACTTTCATCCTTCATGTTCTGCCTCTCTCATTCATTTTTTATATGGTTACTCCTGAAAAATATTTTTTTCATCATTGTCTTTACTTTTCTAGGATATACATGTTGGTCAATGGTATTTATAAAAAAACAAATGTTTTCCAAATGAACTCTTCTTTTAAGAACACACCTTTTACATCTCATTCAAGATTGACGGTTCTTGTAACATGTATGTTATTCCCTCATTCTTTTGGAAACCCAATGTTTATGAATGCGTTATTATGAGATGAAACAAATTCCATTTCATGGGTTCAGTATGTTTATTTATGTTATATGTTCATTTTGGGATGCATGATAAATGATAATGTTATGATGTGACGGGTGCGCCTGGAATTATACAGCACTCCAATGCATTGGGTAAAGTGATGAATCGCATGAGTAAATGTGAAATGATGTGCGAAAAAAATTCTAGCATGGTTCAAAAGTATGTTTGGTAGTTAACCACTATGACATGATGTTTCATTTTTATTCATTGCCACATTTCAAGTCTTATATTTATGCTTCCTCTCATGTTCAAGATCTTTTCCCATGTTATGATTATGATCACCCCATGCTATATTATTCTTATCTATCCTCTTACTGGACTTCTCGCCCACCCATTTTGATGTATATCCTCAGGTGGATACATTTACTAAGGAGAGGATAAGTGCCAATAAGAATATAGGGAAGAAGAAATTAAATAAATGTTTATTCTTGATGTTGTATTTGTTATGTATGGTCCTAGTTTTCCCAAGACACTAAACCTTTGGATCCTATATGGGTAATACTATTATGTTGTTTATCTATAAAATGATGTAATGGTAAAGTAAGAAAAGGCAGGGCCACTATAGAATTATTGGTGGGATAACATGAAGATGGATATCATTGAGTATACATCAATGTTCATAGAATGTCAGCAAGTGAAGGCCGAGAGGTAGATGTTTATGGGGATGATGAAACCATTACCCGTACCGGCATGGAAATGGAATAACATCACCATGGACTTTGTCATTGGAAATCCGAAGACATCCAAAGGAAACAATGATATCTATCTTGTTGTGGAAATTCTTATAAAACTGCAAAATTCATTACAATTTAAAAATATTTCTCATTAGATCAACTGGAACAGATATATATCAGAGAAGGGGTAAGGCTGCATTGAGTACCACTATCGACTTTATGTGACCAAAATCAAAGATTAAACTCAATTATTTGGAAGAGTCTTCAACATTATATGGATACTAAGATGAACATAATCACATCTTATCATTGTTAAACTGATATCCAGTCTGAGTGAACTATCCAAACACACGAGTACTAATTGAGAGAATGCTCAATGGACATCAATGGGAGATGGGATCAACATATTCCATTATGGATTTCCACTAAAATAATAGTTTCAACTCATGCATCCAAATGGATTCTTCTAAATCCATTTATGGGAAGAGGTGGAGGGCAATGGTAGTTTGGGATCATGTTGGGGATTGAAAAATCCTATGTACGTAAATGGTCGATGAAATGGTGGAGACAGTTAAGAGCATCTACAACACATGAATGATTATTAGAGTTTAAAAAAGCGCTATGCTGACAATCGTCGACAACAAATAGATAATGATGTCAGATACATGGTATTCCACTATATATCACTGTGGAAGAGAGTTATGTGATTTGGGGGGAATGGAAATATTAGTCTAAGGTACATCATCCCTTTTGATATCCTTGATCACATTGTAGTAGTGGCCAATAAACTATCACTCCCACCAAACCTATCCCAAGAATATGACATATACCATGTATCATTCATAAGGAATTACATACCTGACCCATCACATATACTCAATCCATAGGGGGTATCATTGGATAATGACCTCTCCTATGAAGAGAACTTGGTGATGATCTTAGATCATAGGGAAAAAGTTCTAAGAAATAAGAAAATCCATCTCCTCAAATTGATGTGGAGAAACCACATGTTTGAAGAATAAATGTGGGAATCTGAGGAAGTGATGAAGCAGTGTTACCTGCATCTGTTTGAGTGTGGAAAAAGGAAATTTCGAGGGTGATAATTCATAAGGGGGAAGATTGTAACAACCCAAACTGTTATTAATGAACATTCCACTTGATCTAGTTAAATGTATTATAATTTAAAATTGTTAGATAAAATTTGAACATCCTTGATTTTATGGATTTTCAAATACCGTTATGATTTTTTAAAATTAATAATATAGTCATTAAATAGTGATCAATTGATTATAATAAATATAGGGATTTAACAAATCTGATTTACTCAAAAAAAGGAAGTGATGGCCTCATCTAGTAGAATTGCTCCATACAAATCCCATTTGTCAGTGCTCAGAAAGGAGGTGTTGTCACTAGGATTCATTCTTGTCTAACCCCAAGGAAAGATTAAATATTTTAAGCTTGAACATAACCACCAATGGGAGAATTAGACATTGATATATATTACCACCCATGAGAAGTAATTCGAGCCACCCCAACATTTTTTCACCATCACCCACCTTACCCTTTAGTCTTATGTGGTTTTATAAGGGGTTATGTAATAAGACCAAATCACTATGATTATGAGCAATATTTTTTAATATACTTTAAATTTATTATTGTTACTTTGTAAATAAATAATAAATCACAAATATTATTTTTAATTAAAAATTCAATTAAGACATATATTTTGATGAAGTAATGGATTTTTGAGTTAAATAATATTTTAATAAAATATTATTAAATAATTATTTTTTAAATTTAAAATATCATATTATTTTTAGGAAAACAATTATAATTTTAGTAAATGTTTAAAAGCCATTTTTTTCTAAAACAAATGAATTTTCGATAAATGTAATTTTTTTATTTTACAAGTAAAAATTCAAATACTAAGAAAAATATTTAGATTAAATTAATATTATTTTTGGAATCAGGATTATGAAATGATCCAGTGGTGTATTTTTCATTATTTTCTAAGACAGACAAAATTATTGTTAACAAATTAAATAACATTTAATTATATAATGTGTTTTGTGACATCGTAATGACCCAATAGTTATGTAATATGATACTATAAGTGGGATTTTTTTACAATATATGTTGTAACATTAAAATAATGTTATTTTATGTTTATTTGTTTTTACAAATCCATAGTGGACCCTCTAATACATATAAAACATTTTGTCTTGTTAAAAAGATTTCCTAGAGTGTGTAACTCACCTGCACATAAGAATGTCTAATATTTTAAGATGTGATGCCATTTGACTTATAAAAAATTAATTTCCACTTCCTATTTTGAAATAACATTGGAAAAAACATGGGGGTGTTTAGGGTTTTTATTAGTTTAATGAGTAGTGCCCAAAACCTAAATAATAATGAATTCCCCCTCTTTTCCAATATAAACCCACCGAAGCTCCCAGTATCACTTTTCTCCAACCCCTTGATGCTCGACCAACCTATGACCTCATATCCCTAGAATCGTCTTACGGCACCCCAATATCCCAAAATGTTTCCCTCAAGATTCTCCCAAGTCTTTCGGATCACAGTTCCAAGTAAGGGATTTTCCCTTTCTTATTTTTGCTCAAATTTCATTTATATTGTTATACCATTTTGTTTTAAATTACAAATGATGGGGTATGATTTATCACCTCCCCCTAATAAACTAATTTGGTTTTAATGATGAGATACTTCTTTCTCTCTCTTTAATTCCCCCCATGTACACAAGTTACTATGCCAACATTCCATAAGGTATTTCTTCAACTCTCATTTTTTGTCTGTATTGCTTTATGTTGCTATACAATTTATTCTTCAATGAAAAATGTTGGGGTATGATTTATAACCTCCCCCATACATTTCTTATTATGTTTTAATGTTCAGATAAACCTTTCTATTTAATTAATTACTCCCATTTACACATGGTACCCTTCCAAAATCCAATAAGAAATTTCTCTCCTCTCATTTACATTGAAGAAATTATTTTTTATTTAGAATATAAATTCCATTACATAAATTGAGAAATGTTTATATATGACCCCTTTACATTCCATTTCATGTACATACAATGAGAGACCAATTTTATTCTCATCAACCATTTTATAAATTCGTATGTCATGTCGTTTGGCTGCCGAAATTGCACTACGATTTTCCAAGCCAAAGTAATTTTTTAGTGAATACCATTCCTATTTCTCTATAAAGGTTATTCACTATTATGAACATTTACTTATTGGTTATGTATTATAATGTATGAATTCTACATTAATCTATCATGGAATAAACGATGATGCTTAATGAATCCATATTCTATGATCCATGAAGCACACTTATGCATGAAATAAATTTATTAAGAATGTTGCGCCCAAATAGGGCTCCAATGCATTGGGTAAAGATTAGTATCATATTAAGTCAATTTAAATGAGGGTTTACTCATGCCTATTTTAGTGAAATGTGGGTTTACTAATTATAATTCAAGTGCCATGAGGGTTTACTCATGTTACATGTGCAATGAGCCTTGGCTCATTCTAATACTATGTTATATGAATTTCCACATTTCCATGTAATGATAATAATGATATACCATGACCTTATGTTCATGATTCTATTATGATTCATTGATATTACTATTTCCTAACATGTAATGAATTTTCATGTTATTCCTTGTTTAATCCCTTACTGATCTTTAAATCTCACCCTTTTCATATGAATGTCCTCAGGTTACCTCATGCAATTCGATGTGTGAGGGAATGTATTTGTCATTTAAATTAATATTTCTATAAAGATGTTGTGTTTTGTTTTTAAAGATGTTATGTAGTGTTCCTAATCCAAAAATAATCTTGATATCTCGATCCTCTATTTCAAATCAACTGAATATCTTTGAAATAAATCATGTTTAGGTGTATAGTAAAAAAGCAGGGTTTTATGATATTGGAGTCTGTCTATCAAAAACTGGACACGAGTGGTAAAATAATGATACTAAAAATTCATTATATGATATACCATGTAATCATGATTAAGATGATTTGAGTTCTAAAAATCATTGAAACATTGTATTATCATTATATTGGACGTCTAATGGTAAAACCACCCTCATTGGTTGAATGATTATCAAGGATTTCATTATGAAATGATTAAAAATTGTTGGTGATACCATACAATTTAAATAAAGAATATAATTCATAGAGAAATATTTCTAGTTTAAAATAATTTTCATAATAAAAGAGTATTAATTTTGAAAAAATGTGTGTTTGGTGTATATTAGTCATTTGTGGGAGAACTATTGTTTCCTCACATTGATTTCTTTTATATGATATTGAAGATAAATTACTATTATAATAGTTAATTAAGATTAAGGGTTATCTACCAACCTATTACTTCAATTCATGATTGAGTTATGAATAATATGATCAACCAAGATATATTTTTGGTTTCATTATCTTTTAATTATATATATATATATACATAGTATTGTATCAAAATGGTAATGAAATCATAAATGAGTTGTTGGGTGTCATATTTCAAGAAATATTGCCCAATTTTTTTAACAATATTAATATATTGTTTATTTATATATATGGTATTATAATTGTTTTAGAAATCCAACTTATATTCCACGTTATATATTGATTTTTTATATATCTTATGTGTAATGGATAAAAAACTATTAATGAACAATACTAGGATAGCGGAAATTGATTATTATATAAAATTATATAATTGTATATGAGAAAACAAAAAAGTGGGAGATTCTGTTATATAGATTTATATGAATATAATATATCACTAGGTAAAAACTAGTGATATTTTAATATAACATTAATATAGTATCACGGTAAGGATCATATAATACGTAAAAGACAAATTTTTACAATATGTGGCTTCAAAATTTAGATAGAAAAAATTTTATTTAACATTCAATTCCACATGAGAAGTGAGATTAGAATTGATTTTCTAATAAGTTTATAATAATAACATGATTGTAATGTGAAATCATATTATTATAAATTCTTTACTATGATTTTATCCAACATGTTAGGAATCAAAAACAATTAAAGGAATATACCTACCAATATGATCTATTGAAGGATTTTCTAACGGGAATTAATTCGCAGTATGAATAGTATCATTTGGAATGTCACATACCTAGTATTTGTAAAAATATATTTGAAATTTAATGTTTATAATGTGATAACTTACATATTCAAATTTTGATATACGTTCCCTCTTATAGAAATGTATTGTTTTTTGGATTTGTTTCCCTTGAACAAAATAATTTTAATTAATGTTTTATAGAATATTCAAATACATGAATATTGATAAACAAAATATCACATATTTATTGATATTTTTCCAAAATTTATTGTGATGATATCGTAAGAGTATCTAAAAAATTGATGATTTATATAAATTTTCAACTATTATGATAACCTTAATGTTCAATAATATTATTTAAAAAAAATTTTGGGATGATATCATTTGAATATACCTATATTATATATTCTATCAGTGATATGAGACTTAAAATAAATAGAGACTTCTTCTAATGATATTTTCATTTTGTATTCTCTTAGAGAAGATATTATGAAAAAAATCAGTCAGGTAGAAATTCATCATGTTTAATGTGTTGGTGGATATTTCTATTAGAGAATCTATATATTATTTATTATACATGATATTTTAGTAAATGAAATTTTATTAATCTAATACAATAGTGTTTTTATAAAAATAAAAAATACATATACTCATAGTATGGTAGGATATTTTGGTTGTGACCCATGTGATATGTTATTAATAAATAATAAAACAATGGTGTCATATCTTCTAATTTAATAGAATTATAAATATCTCTCCATTTGATAGATATGTAATATTATGATAAATTAATGGATATGGAAGGAGATAAATGAGTTAATTTATTGAGGTCAATGAAACATAAATTAATTATATAGGTTGGTGACATAATGTAGTCAATACTGATAATGAGATATCAAGACATGGAATATATTACACATTGAACATTTTGTTTTTCAGTTATTATTATAATAATTATATGTTTATTCTAAAGGGGCTTCTAGGCTAAAAAGTAATCCTGGACTTTTTCACTAATTTAATAAATCCATTAGAAAAGATACATAAAGGGTCTCATAATAAATGTATCTAGAATATTAGTTAATTTATATTTTAAATAAATAGTTTGAATAAATATTAATCATTATTTTCATATAAATAATCATATATGATATGTTTAACTCATTAATTTAATCACTAATTATTTTAAAAATATATTTTTATTATTAACATTAAATAAATATTAATTCTCAATGTAATTAATAATTTTGAATATATATTTATATCCTGATTATTTAAAAGGGGAAAAATAATTATTTATTTGGGTGTGTGAATATTACCTCAGTATTTATTCATTACATCAGTGAATATAATACAAATTAATTAATGAAATAGGAGTAGTGATATTTTTAACAATTTTTAAGGGTTAGATAAATAATCTCAAGGATTGAATGATTGTTTTAGGGTCTAGGGGAAATTATATATTTATTTAAAATCATTTTAATAAAAATCAATAAATAAATATAAAAATATTTTAACTATTTTAGAAGTTGACACAGGTCAATGAAATATTAATGAAATTATTACTATAAATATTATTAATGGGGTTTACTTATAATGGATAGATCAGTTAAGGTTTGTATGATATATCAAATTCAATAACATAAGTATATAAACCATGTTCTATTAATTTGATTGGAATGTGATAATTAATTTATAGAAAATATTATTCTATATTTAATTCCCTCAAACATTGAGATATATTCTCAAGATAACACTCAATAAAGGAGAAAATTTGATTGCCTCATCCCTCTCTAGAAATTATGATAACTAGAGAGATACTTTTATGTGTTGAATGATTATAATGGTGATAAATTAATAATTACAATAGAAGTTAATATCCCATATACTAGAACCTTGAGTTTTAATTGAATCATCGTGAGATGTGCTAAGAAAATATAGATACAACTTATGATATTCTAAACATGAATAGGTAAATAAAATGTTGGTCTAAAAGGAATAGTCATCTTGTTTGACTTTATAAAAGGTATTCTATGAAGTGGTAAATATTTTCTATAATAATTGATTATAAATAAATAAAAATAATAATGGATTCAATAGTATGAGTTTGAAATTCATTCATTTATACATAATAATCCAAAAAAATAATAGAAATCCATTAGTGTGAAAATATAATATCAAATATATTGTTCCCTAAAATCATTAAGATTGAATTTATCAATTTTAAAATCACCCAACAGAATTTTGTTGAGGGTCATTAAATATACTTGAATTTCTTGTTAATTTGGTGTTGATGTTTTAAGCGGAGTTACATAGGATGTCTCATTTTCAGATGAGGTCTTTCTCTATCCAAGAATTTGAATACAATATACATCTTGATACACTTGGTGGTGTAGAATTTTATCAGGTCATGATACATTAGAAAATGTTGTGAAATTTTTTTTATAAGGTCATGAACCAATATATATTTATAATAACCCTTATTGTTTTTGTAAATTTATGTTACATCATTTTATATATACAAGAATAACACAACAAGGACCCAATGGTTTAGTGTCTTCGGAAAACAAATATATATATAAAATTTAAAAAATAAAACATAAGCATTTATTTAATTCATTCCTCTCTAGTTTCTTTTTGTCCCATTAATTCTCCATAGTATAAGTTGTCACATTAGGATATACATTAAAGAAATGGGTGAGATAAAGTCATAGGAAGTGTACAGATAAGAAAATGAAACAATATAAAAAGGGGTGAATGCAGTCATTATTATCATAAAATAGTCATAAGATCATAATCATGAAAGGAATAATTAATATAAGGATTGAAATGTGGAAATACATAAACATTATAAATAATTTGTTAGTGGTGAACCACCACACATAGTTGAGAAAAAAGATAGAATCATGTTCTTGAATATTTCACATTCCTCATGAGATATACAATGTTACCAAATAAATTAGATCTCTATCTAACTTTAGGAAGACCCTTCACATCCTATCATTTAAATTGCGCTATATAATTTTGGGCGCACCTGTTACATTTTAGGATTTATATAATCATGCATGCTGCATAAAATGTATATCAATATTGGAAATTAAATAAACCATGGAATATATTGGGTTCCATTTTACAAATAATGCATTAGTAAGCACTGTGTTCCCAAATAAAGGATGGAATAACATAAGAATCATTGACCATAAGTGAAGAAGAATGAATCCCGACAAGTAAAAGGTGAATTTTTTTAAAGAAGAGTTATTTTGGAAACCATTTTGTTTTTGATTGTGTCAGTTGTAAAAAAATTATATCCTAGGAAATCAAATATAGTTATTAACAAAGGATATTTATGAAATACACATACTGAATATGGGGTGACTGTAGGAAAACCCAATGAAAGAGAGTTGCCTTTGAGAATTCATCAAATATTGTGTCTAAATTATTTATTCACATTAATATCCATTATAATAAAAACATATTAACTAATAAAAAATAAATATTCTTTTATACATTATGGTTTTATTATTCTCATTTATTGTCATTTAGATGAGTTATGTAGTTTAATTTCTTCATTCGAGAGTGTTCATTTTCTCAGTTTTCATGATTCGTTCACTTGTTTACAATAACTGATGTTTGTGTAATTTGCAAATAAAAAATAAAAATTGTAATAAAATTTTATTAATTTACATAATAACTTTTAATTTATCTTATAAATAATTTGGTTACATGGTTTTAGGATGAATCATTAGATAAAAGTTAATGATGATCGTTTTATGTTACGTTTAGCGATTTATCATTCCCAACGAACTCATTTTGTTTTATCATTTAGTATTATGTTAATATGGAACTTACATAACAAAAATATAGTATTAAAATAAATTTTAAAATATTTTTCAACCATTATAATATTTGCATTTACATTCATGAAGGATTTAAATGATAATAAAATAGCATGATCCACAATAACAGTTAATTAACACATCACAGGAAATGATTTCATTTTTAAAATAAAAGAGGGGGATGGAGGATTTAAAAGATTTTTAATCGATTAAAATGATATAATTATATTATATCATACATAAGGGTATTTTAATTCCATATGTAAAATATATGATGAGTATATGTGAATAAAATAAATAAAATTGAAAATAAATTAAAAGATAAATGAAGATGATTTTCCCTCTTTGATATATCCTCTTGGAGAACCACTTTAGGGAAATGGGTTTTTTCTTTGGATTATAAGAATATATCATGGACATGTAATGCGTACATGGGGAGAGGAATGGTAATAATCATGACAAGGTTCAATGCTTTAGAGGTGTGAGGGTAAGAGGTGGTGTCATGCGATATTTATTGTGGTGGTGGTGGGGGGGGGGGTTCTCATTATTTAATTCATTAGTTTATTATTTTTCTCAAAACATGTAATAGTATTTTTTAATGAGACTAAATAAACTAATTTTAACATATTATTTATAAGCAAGGGTTTATACTTTATCCCTGACTCATATAATCTTTTTTTTAATTTATAATGTATTTATACCATAAATTGTATTATTTTACTACTCAAAAAATTAAATTATATCAAAAAATACCAATAATTCACCTTAACCATTTTTCAATGTGTAGAATTAAAAAATGAACACATTTTTTTGATATTATGTTTCTAAATATGTGTAATTTTGTTTTTAATTAATATCATCATTTACTAGGAAAATATGTATTTTAATATTATAAAATAATTTATAAGACATTGAAAAATTACACAATGCCTTATAAAATTATCATACAATAATAAGAAATCCAAATATCAATTTATGAATAAATTTTTTGAAAATGAATTTTCTTTTAAATTATTAAATTAATCATAAAAGTTTAATTATATATTTATCAATTACAAAATACCAAAAATTATATATTAATTCCTTAATCATTTAGTTTATATAGAATATGATATAATTATTTCATATTTTCTGTTATAAGTGGGAAAAATTTTATTTATAAATTAATTTGTGAGGTTGCATTTCAATTTTCCATTTTAATATTCATAAGGGTCACATTTATTATCCAGCCATCAATTTTATATTTCATTGTTGTAAGTTCTGTAAGATCAATAAGTATCCTTTAATTAATTCATTAATCATTTATAATTTTTTCATCCTGTTCATAATTTGATTTTTTTGATTATTTTATACATCATAATTATATGAAAGAAAATATCAAGGATAAATGATTTGGGTTGTTACAATATTCTTATATAATTACATCATCCTATGAATGGAAATTTGGTCATTATGTCGACGGTATTGATATGAGGTTATAATGATGTGATATTATTTGATGTAGAGACTAGAAAAGTTTTATCTATAGTTCCTGAATGTGAAATTCTAGGTAATTATCAATCGTAAACCTAGTAAATTAATAACACTACTTGGATTAATGTTTTAGTAGATTTTACTATTTTCTTAATTTATATAGGATATTTATGGGGATGTTGATATATATCATGATTATTATTATGTTTTTATTGATTCTAATACCTTTTAATTTTTTATCTGTTCACCCAGTTAATTATTAATAGTGTGAAAATTTATTTATTGTTTGTGTTCCGGCATCATTACCAATAGAGTTCCATGTTGTGGTCTATAAATAATACTATGTGATTTACTAATATTCAGATTGTGTAAATATTTGTAATTCTTCCTGTTAAATATAAATGGGTCATGTTTCTTTTTATTTTTCCTTTTTCAATTTTTTACTATGGGTTTATAAATAGTATTGGGGAGAGTATATTTTGGATATTTAATCCAGGTTTATTTGAGTTATATCTAATGGCGTAATTCTAGGTGAATTAATAAAATCTGTGCATGAAGGATAGATGTAGATTCCTATATCTAATAAATACTATATATATTTTAGTTTTTATTATACATTATTTGTATATCTCATTTGAGTGGTAATATGAAAACAAGATTCACTACATTACCAAATATTGATTTTGGAAGATGGACATGGCCACTATCATTGTGAGAGATGTTGGTCACACGATTTTGAATTTGTATATTTCTCCATACCCCTCACAAATGATACGATTTGGGATATTAAAGAAAAGACTGCTGACAGTGTGACCATTGGTATGATAATTATTCGGTGTTTGTATATGGTGGCCTTCCATTTTTTCTATAATATATGTGTCAATTATATATATATATATATATATCCTATAATGTTTTGGTGAAATTTGTTATGGTAATGATTTTTAGTCCTCGAGAACCACAATGGTGGATACTATTTTCTTTCACATTGAAATTCATTGGTCAGGGGGAGAAACATACTATTTATTTATTTCAATGATATTTGATATATACTATTTTTGACATTAATTTGAGATTCTTTTCTCTAGTACTTGGGTATTATTACTTGAGTTTTTGAAACATTAACTTCTAGTGGATATAGTCTCATTTAGATTATGAGGTTCACATAGATGTTTATTTTAAACATTCATCATTTTATACATTTTTCTTATTCGTATTTTTTGAAAAATGTTTTTTAATGCATTACCTAGATTTCATATAAGATTAGTTTAATTGTTTGATAGAGTTTTAGTATTTTATGTTTAATGGATCTATTTTTTATGTGTTTGATCGTAAATAATTTAGTTGAGAAAAAAATTTCAATTAGAGATAAATATACAGGGAAAGGGTTACTCTCATTGTAAACCCAAGAGGTGTTCCTGTGGGGTTGGGTTATAGGAAAAAGTATTAAATTGAATGATCATAATAGATGTTGTATTACAGACTATTTAGAATTTCAATGGGACAAATATGTTATCTGAACATAGGGAATATCATCGACTAGAAAAATGGATATGGGTGGTTTATGTATTCTATTAAAGAGACCCAAATATTTCATTTGATTGAAACAATTTGGTGTTGTGATATTATCATGGTGCTAAATTTGAAATAAATATGATTTATATAGATACATATCATCATGTTTTATTGTGATAATAATATTCAATTTTTATGAATGTTTTGTTACATGGCTAATCTATTAATAATATACTCATATCCATAGAGTGATTATTGATTGGTTTGATATATATTTATTTATTCCAAAAGGTATAAAAGAAATAAAAAATGGTGGTTGTGGGCCCAATGTGGTCAAATATAAACTAGATATCTGAAAATATAATGGTGTGATTTTTAACATAGAAAAAATGAATTTTTATAAGTATTTGATATCAAAATATTTTGGTCAAACCTCACTAGTGTTGACTTAATCATGTATTTATGAGGTGCATATGACCATTTTTCTCAGACATACAATTGATGAGTTCTGTTTTTACTTGGGGGGAGATGTTTACAAAAAAATATATCTATGTAGTTGTAGATGTTCTATTTGATGAATATAGTCATACTAAATTGAAATCATGTTAGCATACAAACATTGATATCCCCCTGGGATGACCATAGTACACTAAAAATTTAATGTTTAAAGTTTATAATATATACTTTTTTTATAAACATATCCCACATTGTGTGTTATTACATAATAGTAGGGGACGATTAGTGATATTTATAGAATAACTAGTAAATACCATGTTTGTTCATGGGACATGCTCGTATTAATGTATTAAAATACTTTTCTTACAGAAATAAATCAACACTGGAAATATCATGTTATAAAATATCTCCTAGGATATACCCAATCCTACATCAGCTAGGGTGGGAGCATATCGAGGAACATCAAAGAACCACCCCAACTGATATCAGGCCCATGGATTACTTGGAATGATTCCATGGAAAAATATCTTTTAGGCTCAATGAATGATTCCATATAGAACAACTAAGGTAATCCATTATTCTAAATATTAATCAAAATTTTAATGAATAATTTCATAGGACATCAATATAGTTTTACATTGAAATCCAAGTTTCACATACAAGGAAGTAAAAACTAATCTAACAAATAAATCTACATGGGAATGTCTAAGGAATACAAAATTAACATCTGGAACAATTGTCTGATCTAAAGAGAATGTCCAACACACCACATGTATCTGAGTATATCTTATTAGTAGTGTGTCACAACTAAATCAACCCAACCATAATAGTCATGAATGATATATACATGGAGAATATTGAAGGCCTATCATGTATCATAACACACCTTAGTGTGAAGTGAATCCCACTGAAATTATCTCATAATATTCTCCTCATTAATTTTAACCATATCCATAAACATATATCTAAAATTCATAGTATTTCATTCATGTTCATGGTCTATAAAAGTCATACAATATGTCAGGTTCAATGAAATTATTTCGACATTAAGGTGACTCAGAAAATAATTTTACATATACCCATTCACGTAATCTCACATATCATTATATAAATAGGTCTCCCTTCAAGGAACAATATGTCGCACATGAAGTTGTTTCATAAAATGATATCCTCACCATAAAAATCATTTCTCATGTTGACACCCATCCCACATAATGAATCATTTACATTTTTATGATAACAAACTTTCCAATGACCAGTTTTCCTTTTTTAAAATTCCATACTGGAGCATCTCTAGTTAAATGACAAAAAAATCAATATTTAATTAAACACTAGGTTGGCCCCCACACCCATCTCATACATAAATCTCTATAGGATCTACCAAACTATGTAATCAAATTCTCATTGTTCCTGGAATACTCAGACCATTCTCATTTCACATTCCAAACTACACCAATTCATATACCCAGAAATATTATTCATAAATATGAACAAAAATCTTACCATCCCCTCTATACGGACATCTATAAGTATCCAAATATACGGGAAATATGTTACTTCCACTCCATTTAATTTATAACCCCATTTTATATGTGTTATAGAGAATTACATATAATTAAGGCCTTATTCATAGACAACCCACACAATCAAGAAGATTCACAAGGGTCCATCATAGACTGTACAACATTTTTCAACTCCAACATATTCATTTAACAATATATAATAAATTTTTTTAATAATGACTAATCTCCCATTTTTGTGTTAGAATATATAATTTTAAATTAAAAAATGTATAAACATTTGGTTAATGGCCAAGGGACCACCAACCTTAATATAGAATTACCATCCATTAATCAATGACTAGTAACCCTTTCCTAATATCATCAATGTAATTCTATCTATCTCATATCCATATGAGCGAATAATTTTTTCCATTTAATACTAATTAAATATTTGTTGCCAAATAATAAACAATTAAAAAATTATAATTAATTTTATGTTAAAATAGATTTGAATTATTCATTGAAAAAAATCAATTTGAGATATTTTCACTCTTAAACTATGAAAAAACACACAAGGAATGTCCATGTTACACCTTTTATTATATCATCGAAAAGAGACTAATATATTTTACAAAATAAATAAGAAGATTTATTTAATTTTGGGTAATGTAATAGAAATATTACTAGGGAAACATACATCGAACATAATGGAATGTGACAACATGTGATCACCCTTATCAAATATACTGTATTCTTCTCAAATGAGATACCCATAGTTTGAAAATGATTTCTCCCTTCATGGTTGAAACCCTTCCAAAAAAACTGTGAATCAAGTCACCCAGATAAGAGATAAATAAATATAAAGGAAACATCATGGATGGATGATGAGATCTACACATTGAATCACTGTTGAAATCACATCAAATAACACCCCTAACCATTGTGGGTTAACGAAGTAAGGATGGATACCCTCTTAGGGATATCGTGCATGAGTGGGGAAGAAAAAAAGAGGGGTATGAGTCCTATTTATCGAAATATGGGAAAGCGGTATTCTTTAAAAAATTAAAAATATTTAGGTGAACCATGGGTGGAAGTACGCCATGGTACACTACAAAAAATCCCAAAAGGAGACAGATATGCCTATCCATATGGAATAACCCTCACACTTTCATGTTACACTGCACATGACACACATGAAAGTTATTAGTAAAAAACCCCAAAACCAAACTATATACCGCTCATCCCAACTTATTCCCACCATGGCACCACCCATCTCAAATGGCCAGTAAGAACCATCATATAGTTGGTTCTGTTTTCACATCAAGTTTCTCATACAACAACCATGGTAAACCAAATACCCAAACACATGAATTTCTGCAAACTACTTCATACTAAAGATACCAATTGGAATATTATTGTGAGATATTGATGTTTTCTTCCCTATCCTATAAAAAATTCTAAACTATAGTCACAATAACTTAGTTGAGGTAGTCATAACCAACTAGGGCCATAGGACCCTTTGGGTCCCTCAAGCCCACTCTTTCGCCCCATTTTCATCACTAATTACACATTTATGTCCTTAGTAACAATAATAATCACATATTTGAAATGTTAAAACATAAACCATATCAATTCACAATCTAGTTCACAAAATAAACATCACACCATGTATAAAATTTGAACTAATTTTGAATTTCAAAAAATGTATTGACATGGCCATTACTAACCCCTCACCATAACACATATCATCCCTGGTCAATCACACTAATCACTAACTACTAAAATTGCTTATAATGGTCACTAATATATATCCAACTAATCTTATTTTATATTGAAATTCAGAATGATCAACTATTACAGAACTCTAATATTTTGGCACATTTTAATAAAAAATCTCTTAACCACCAATTACAATTACTAAAACACAATGATTCCCCATTGTATCACCCATAAATATTATGGAATAAAATTTTAATGGACTAATTCATCACCAATAATATGTCTCTTCTAACCATATGAATTGTCTCATCCAGTTGATTCTATACATGTATCCTCCCACAATTTGATTGATGTTCAGAAATATTAGTTTTAGTTGTCCAATGATAAACATAGCCTGATTATCATAAAACAATAGAAAATTATTTTTAAAAATACCATTTAAAAACTACTTAGAATCCCTATTATGAAAAACACTCAAATTAACTTATATATTAATTATCCTATCATATATCATGATCCCTTACTCGCGAAGAAATTCCAGAACTATCCGCACTAGAACACTAGAGTCTAAATCCAACTGTTGGTGTATGCTTATGGTTGGATCATTGATTATACAAACACATAATCATTTTATCACTCAATAAATGGTTTACCATAGATCCAATACAACCATATATTATATAAAAAACATCCAAGAACCAAATTATAACACATATAATACCATGAATAGAAAATCAAATTAATAAATATGATATTTTTCTTACAAAACCTATAATACATGATCCATTTTAAAATAGGCATCCATGTTATAAATAATTTATCCAGTGATAGGTTCCATTATACCCATGTACCTACCATCTTGATGGTCCTTCCTCCATGTCACATGATCAATGGTTTATAACATGTAATGAATATACATGAATGTACCACCCATTCCTAAAATACAGTGAGAAAAATTAATCATTTCATGTTCTCTGATAATCAAGATCATCATCCTTTTATCCCACAAAACAATTCACATGAAATGAAGGCCAAACACCTTATAAACCTTTGGTTTACTACCTATTATACGACTTCCCATATAAGGATCCTTGATATAATCACCAATGTGGTTGATCATCACATGGGAGTTTCTACTTCAAAAATATTCCAATATCATTATACTAATAACATTTCTAACATAATGTATGGATTGACCATGTGACAACACTCTAAACCAATTCTAATTTCTCATCTATCATAGATGGAAATATATCATTTTTTCAAAAAAATTAAAATCCTATCCTATATTCATTGAACTAAAAATAATATTTATCCACTGTTATATTTATTCAAACGATTTTCCAAATTGTCATTATATCAAGACATGTAATTACAAAATAATATTTTTTAATTTCTATTATTATTTATGAAAATGATATTATTTTTACAATAAAGGTGATAATTTTTTGGATTATGTACTTGACACACAACCATGAGTTTCATTAAAATCATAAATTGCACATAAATTTGAGTTATACTGAAAATTAATATATTATTATTATTATTTTAAATGGTATTTAATGCCTAGACGTTGTTTTGGAAGGAATAAAAATAACTAAGCATAATATAACTAAACATTTTTTTAAATGGATTTACATTTATCCAATATATTTTAGAGGGTTAAAATAAAAAAGAACGTGATTTTATGAAAAAATTACACTAATATTTTTAAAAGGTATTTTTAACACATTTTGCTGGAGAACCCATATTAAATATAATTTTTATCACTTTATATATTCCATTTAACAAAAAATACATATTCATTAAAAGCGGGACATAAATATTTACTTTGGGTAAATTTTCGTTTGTTTTTTGATAAAGTTCAATTTTTTACTGAATAGTTAATAATACTGCATTTTAAGTCAAAACTGTCTTTTCATGTAATTTATATATATTGTTATAATGTACTTTTAAAAGGTATTAATGTATTATTGGATAAGGTTTTTATAATTTAATCTAATTTTGGTCAATGGAAGTCAACTATCTTTTAAATTGGACAATATAGCATGTTAATATTTTGGTAGTTTTTACTTCTTAAAAACACGCTTTTTGATTTTGACAACAAGAAATACTTTTAATATAATTTATGAAACCTATTTTTCTTCAATTTGGTAAAATTAATTCCTTATTTGGAATCATGAGGCCAAAATTGTGTAAATAAGAAAAATTTATTTTTAGACATTATGAATAGTAACTTCAATAAATATTTTATTTCCCATGGTTAAATAGTAAATATGGTAATTAAAGGTAAAAAATAATATAATAATAACATTAAATTACCCTACCATGTATCATAAACCTATTTTTTGAGATATGTTCAATCATGGACATCCTTAGATTGATTTTAAGATACCATGGAGCCACTTGTGTGTGAAAATGACATTTAATTACTTTAAATTTAATGATAAGGAAAATATATCCAAAACATGTATGTTTTAGTAAAAAAAATTATATGGGGTTATATAAGTTTTATTTTTGACTATAAGTAGTGATTAAAAAGATAAAATTATTTCCTACATCACAAAAATTTATTTATAATTTTTAAAGAATAAATAAATAAAATTATTTTTGAAACAAATGTGATGTAGTGATTACCTTATTAATGAATGATTTAAATAAATGAGATTATAATTATTAAAATAAATATATTTTATTCTTTTTATTTAATCCACGATTTTTATTGATGATTATTACTTGTTATATTTGAATTAATGAATGTCTTTCGAAATAATGAAGTTGGTATGGATTTTTTTAAAAGTCATGTTATAAATTGACATAAATTTATTTCTTTTTAATATGTTTTTATTAAATGATTTAATCATCCTAAAAATCTACGATAATGAAAAATGACATAGATAATGTTTAAAATTTCATTAATTAACAACTTGAGGATGTATTGTCTTTTTATAGTAATTATTTTAACCATATACTACAAATATGCACAAATACATGGTTAGAGTCACATTAGTTAACAAAGTGTTAAAGCTAAATGATTATGTTACATTATTGTCCTTGAAATATATAAAACCAATTAGTTGAGATTTTTCTAAACCAAAATCATATTATCATTGAAATAAATGACTTTAGACCAATTGAAATAGAAAATCATCTTATAAAAAATAATGATTTCAAACATTCATAAAGTGCCCATCCTCCATCTTAAAAAAGTGAGTCTTCTATAGCCATTTAATCACACCCCTCAAGCCCCTTGGCTCGTCCAACCTATACCCAAATATGATAAAAAAATCCCACTCTTCCTCCTAGAAGCTTTAACTTGGGAAGAAGACAATTAAAGAAGGCCTTTTATCTTAAATCAAAAGCAGTTACCCGATTTAAGGTAATGTCTTCTCTCATTCTTCTTCCTTTAATTTTCCTTCTCCAACCCCATAAACACTATTTATTATATTATTTTATAAAAAACCCCAGTATCTTCAACATAAATGGATATTTATATGAGATGAATTATAACTACACTTCCAAACACATATATATAATGGATACGAACATAATGTTTCTGTGTATGACAAATTATTACCTCACAAAATGATAATTGTTCAATTTTTCCCTACCACCTCTCATGGTGAACATTAATATGGAACTATATTTATATATTATATATATAACATTTATTTTTCCAATATTCTTGTGTTTTTTTATTAATAACATTTATCATTCCATAATATATAAATACTATAACTTCATTTGAGGAAGTGTAGACTACCGCCCTAATCAAATTGATATGACTCCTTAATGACATATTTGGAACATATAAAGGAAAAAATTAATGAAATTATATATGATTTTATAATATAATTTTTATATAAATATATATCACATAGTTTTCATTCCATTAAATATGTAAAAGAAATGAATGTAGCATCCATGTATACGTACGACTTACTGTCTCCATGACAATGCTTTTCATATCATATATTCAAATGATATGGAATATTATAAATACATATATAGTGGTTGTATATGATATTTAAATGATGAATAAAACTGTAGAGATAATTTAATTTTGACCACATGGAAAAAATTTAATTTTAACCAGTTCATTTTTTACTCAAGTACAAAATATATGCAAAATGACCGAGATTAACATAAATAATCAAGTAATGTTTATAATGTGTTAATAAGGGATATTAAAGGAATAATACACTCAAAAAATTTTATGAAGAAGGTATAAATTTACTTGAGTTTATTGTTTATAAAGAACAAGGAACATATGTGACGTGTCAGACTCAAGGTAAATGACTTCGTCCCAATCTCTTTTTATTGAGGCATATTTTGATTTATACATGACTCCCTTTTATACATTGTATAAGTCAATTTTAATTTTCATCTCATTCAAAAGGAATCTTTTTTCTGTGAATCAATTTACTAAACAAAAAAAGGAATGTTTATTTCTGACTTATGCGATAACATCGACTATTCCACCGTCGTGAGTATTATATGATATTTGGCTTCCTTAACAAGGTGTAGTGTTTTTAAAAGAAAAATAAATACCATATACTATATTTTATATTTTTTTAAATTGGTTTGAAAAAGTATTTATTATGCCAATATCTTGAAAGGATATATTGTGATTGATGTGAGGAAATGTTATCTTTCCATTATGCTTGTTCTATGTGTAATGAATATGTTATGGTTCTTGGGATTCATTTATATATACAAGTGGTTCTTTAACAATCATTGGATAGGTGAGCCCAAGGTAGTTCATTAATTAATTGGGTAACATGAAGGAGGTAAATGTTATTGTTTCTACTACGATATTTAGGGAATATACATTTATGGGTTTTCCAAACGTAACTACCTATATAACTGTGAAAGCTACAATGTAAATATGTTATTGATGCAACCAGCTACCTTAATGATTTTATATTTATATTATCTATTCATTAATATTAGGATTTCACGAGGTATGATAAAGAGATTATGTTTTATGATTGAAAATTATTATTTTATTTATTTGAATTTATTGACAGGATAATGTTTTATATCTTTATTTTATAACCCTTACTAAGTGTTTTCTGCTAATAAGAGGTTTTTGAAATGTTCTTCATAGAGTATACAAAGGGGTAAGAGAAAGTAAAAATTCATGATGATTTATATCATTAAAATAATTCATTTATTATTTAAAGAGATTTATTATTCTGAAAAATATGGTTTAAGTAGAAGTTTATACATTATAATATTTGAGATGTAAGGTTATTACTATGGAATAATTTTCTAAAACACTAAACATTAAAAGATCCTCAATACGAATTCATGATTTAACTTAATATTAAATAATTTTTTATTGATGTGGACTTATAGTTGTTATGAGTGGTCGGTTTATAAATA
This sequence comes from Viscum album, assembly GCA_963277665.1. NCBI lineage: Eukaryota > Viridiplantae > Streptophyta > Magnoliopsida > Santalales > Viscaceae > Viscum > Viscum album. Next base: position 789,196,389 of record OY728140.1, read on the forward strand.
TTTAGGTGTTATGATATTGTTAAATTAAAATCCATAAATTATTTTTAAATGATAGTTGGATAGAAATGTTATATAACATAATGATTACCATGTTTCTTTGTCCAATATATGTTTGCGTAAGATGGTTTTTGTAAAAGAAGACATGGAAGTTATGTAGGGAAGGAATACATAGGAAAATGACCTACCAAATCAGCATCATGGGATGGTCAGAATCAGTATAGAATAGTTTTTCGTAGTGATGGCTAAGTTAACTAAGGTGATAAATGATGGTTTTGTTTATTGATGAAATTTTTGTATATTACAAAAGTAATGTGGAACGTGAAATTCATTTAAGGTTTGTCTTGAAAAACATAAAGGAAAAGAAATTGTTTAGTAATTATGAATGTGTGAATTTTTTTACAACAAATTTAATTCCTTGGTCGCATTATTTCTAAAAATGGCATAATTGTTTAAACATATAAAACAAAATTTGTTGAGGAGTGGCCAAGACCTACCAATATAATAGAGATATGTAGTTTTATTGGTCTGGCGGGCCATTACCGAAGGGTTGCTGAATATTTTTCATGGTTATCTTTACCACTGACTAAGTTAACTCCAATAGGTATTAAATTTATCTGGAGAAAATTATGTGATTATTGTTTTAGGTATTTAAAATAAAATTGGTTAATGCTTCAGTATTTGTATTACCTTCTTGAAATAGTGATTTTATAACTATAGTGATGCATCGTTGAAATGACATGGTTGTGTCCTGATACAGAATGATCAAGAAAATTTATTATTCTTATCATCAGTAGAAATATCACGATTTAAATTACCCTACCCTGATTTGGAATTAGCTTCTGTTGTTTTTTCATTAAAAATTTTGAGGCAACATTTGTATGGCTTAAAGTGTGAAATATATACAGATCAATGATGTTCAATGTATATATTCACATATAAAGAATTATATATGAAATAGAGTAGAGGGATAAAATTAATCAATGATTCGGATTTCTCGATCCATTACAATCTAGGAATGCAAATTAACGTGGATGGTGTTATGTGCTGAATGAGTAATGTTACATTAACCATGAAAATTTTGGAATTATATCCTTTGTTTTTATATTTAATGAATTTATGATTAGATGTTGTTGGTGCATGGAATTACTATTTTTTGTTTCAGTTGGTAGTGAAATCGTCTTTAACAGAAAGAATAATGTTTGAATAGAATGGAGATAGTGATTTGTAGAAAATGGTAGAATTGGTTATAAAGGGTATGTTACCGGAATTTTATATTGTAAAATATTTTTTTTGAGATTTGTGAAGAGATTTTGTGTTACTTTTGATTCCCATATTATGAATTAGTTATTATGTGAAGCTCATAGTTCTATTTTTTCTATTAATCCTAAATATGCTAAAATGGACAGAGATCTTCAGGAGTATTATCAGTGGGATGGAATGAAAAGAGATATTGTTGTCTTTACTAGGAATTGATTGGCCAGTCAATATGTTAAAATAGAGCGACAATCACCTTAAGTGATTCTTTAACAATTTATAGTGCTAGAGTTGAAATTAGAAAATCTGTTGATGGATTTCATAGTCAGATTACTAAAGACATCTCGAGGTAACAATCCACTCTGGATTATTGTTTATTGACTAACTAAATCTGCTCATTTTTACCAATTAGAGATACTCTATCTCAGGATATACATTATCAATTTTATGTTAAGGGAATATTCAGGATATATGATATTACCCTCTCCCTTGCAACTGATCGTGATCCCAGGTGCACTTCATGCTTTTTGAAGGGCCTTCAGAAGTCATTGGGTACTGAATTAAATTTTAGTACAACTTTTCATCTCCAATCAAAAGGGTAGTCACAACGAACAATTCAGAACATGAGAGATATGATACCTTCTTACTCAATGGATTACCAGGGATGTTGGGACAATCATCTTTATTTTTTTGAGTATTTTTATAATAATAGTTTTAATTCCATTATACATATGGATCCCTTTTAAGAATTATATGAAAAGATGTGTCAAAAGAGTTCTTTTTGAGATGAAGCACATTAAAGGAAATTGATGGGACTAGAATTTGTCGATGGGATTGATAAAAAGTTCTGCTGTTTTAGAAGCACATGAGAATAGCATAGAGAAGGAAATAATGTTATGAAGATAAACATTGGAATGATATTTTTTTCGAGGTAGGTGATCTTGTCATTTTCAATGTTTCTCCATGGAAAAATGTGATGTGTTTTGGTAAAAATGGAACGTTGAGTCCGAGGTTCATTGGACCCTATAAAATTCTATAAAAATTTATATCAATTGCCTAAAGAGTGGATTTACCTCCATGTTATTCCCATGTACATAATTTTATTCATTTTTTAATGTTGAGAACGTATATTCCCTACCCATCTCATGTTTTGAGTCGAAAAGTAGTTTAGTTGGAAAAAATCTTTCTGATGGGGAACAACCAGTCCAGATTCATTAACATAGAGAGAAATTATTGTAGAATAAAGTAATACATATGGTCATGGTTTTTTTGAAAAACCATATGGTTGAAGAGGCAACATGGGAATATAAAAATGTAATGAGGGATAAATACCCCCACTTATTTCATAAGTGAATAAAATTGGAAGGACATAATTCTATAATGGGGGAATGATGTAACAACCTATGTATTTATAGAATAATACATTATTCATTTTTATTAATATTCATGAATAAGATATTATTTTTAAATTAAATTGAGTGCTTTCTCTAGTAGCATACTCAACACACAATAATGGTTTTAATTGAAATATTATGTTTTACACAACATTGAGTTATACTAAAAAATAACATAATAAAATAATTTTTTTAAATGGTTGTTAATGACTAGAGTTTTTAGAGGTTCTAGTGAATAGAACTAACAATTTTATAATTAGAAATGTTTTTAAATGTCTCTACATTTATGAAATAAATTTTAGAGGCTTAAAATATGAAAAAATTCGATTTAAGCATAAACACTCTAATATTTTATAAATTTTATTTTACCACATTTTGATGGCGAACCGTTTTTTAATATATTTTTATCTCTTTTATATATTATATTAGAAAAACTACTTAATCCGATGAGGGACATCAATATTTACTGGGGGTAAATTTTTGGTATTTTTATGATAAATTTCGTTATTAATGAATATAAAAAAATACTTCATATTATGTCAAAACTATCATTTCATCCACTTATTTATATAGATAGACTATTACTTTAAATGTTCTAAAATTGTAATTGAATTTTATTTTTTAAAATTTAATCCAATTGTGGCCACTAGAAGTTATTTAACATTGAAATTGGATAGAAACAGTTGTCAATTTTTTGGTAGTTTTTACTTCTTATAAACATGCTTTTTAGTTTTGAAAGAATGAATTAATTTTAAATTAATTTCTGCAAATTTTTTCTTTTGAATTAGGAAACATGGATTATAAATTTGGATTTACAAGATCGAAATTGTGTAAATAGATAAATTTTATTTTTAGAAATTTTGAATAGTAATTAGTAAAGATTTTATTTGCCATGGTTAAAAGTTTAAATCGGGTAAATAAGGGCTAAAAATAATATTATAATAACAATAAACAACTGTAACACGTGTTCTAATCCTATTGGATGAAATATGTCGAACTTTGTGAATCCTTGGGTTGAATAAATGACCCCATGGAGCCACATATGTGTGAAAATGACATTTATTTACTTTTAATTTAATGTTAAGGAGAATATAACCTACACATGTATCTTTTTGTAAAACAATTTTTATATTTGGTTATACAAGTTGTATATTCAACTATAAATATTCATTATAATGATAAAAAATATTTCATATGTAATTTATGTTTATTCACAATTTTTTTATATTAAATAAATAAATTTATTTATGACACAATGGTGATATAGTTGATACCTTATTAATGAAAGATTTAAATAAATGTAATTATAAATATTAAAATTTATTTATTTTGAAACTGTATATGTCATCCAAGAATTTTATGGATTATTATTAAATTTTATATTTTAATAAATGTTTTTTTAAATAATCTTGTTTTTATGAATTTTTTTAAAAGTCATGATATAAATAGTAATAAACATTTTTTTAAAACATATATTTTTTTATTAAATAATTTAATTTTCCAAAAAATCAATGATTATACCAAATGACTTAGAAAACGTTGAAAATTACATTATTGAACCACTTGAAATCGATTTTCATTTTATAGTGACTATATTAACCATATATTAGGAATATTAAAGAATACATGGTAAGAGTGAAATTCTATATCTAAGGGTTAAAGCTAAAAGATAAGGTTAAAATTATGACCAATAATTGTCTAAAACCTATTTTATTTGAGGTTTCCAAACCAAAATCACCTCATCTTTGAAATATATAACTTTGCGGCAATTTAAAACCAAAAATAAATTTATAATAAAATAATACATTCAAATATACCTAAAGTGCCCCTCCTCCCTCTTATAAAAGGATATCACCTAAACCCATTTAATCACACCTCTAAATCCCATTATATCATCCAACTATAGAAAATATAAGCTCCAAACATCCCTATCTTTATCCCAGAAGCCTTACCTTGGGCAGAAAGAAATTCAAGAAGGCCTTTTAGCTTAAATCAAAAGTAGTTACATAATTTAAGGCAATGTCTTATCCCAAGAATCTTCCACTTATTTTCTTTATCCTTCCCCCTAAACTCTCTTTATTCCGTTATTTTATATCAACACAAGTATATTAAAAATAATTGGATGTTTTTATGATAACTATTAGAAATAAACGTCCACACACCTCTATCTATTAAATATGAACATATTGTTTCTGTGTACGAAATACTATTGCCTCATGAAACGACGATTGTTCAATTATTCTCTACCACCTATTAGGGTGGCCTTTAAGATGGAAATATATTTATATTTGATCTCTTTTATATTTATTATGTAATTTACTTTGTATTTAATTTTTTTAAATCAATATTTTATGCCTTCCATAATCAATAAATACGATAATTTCAGTTAGGATGTGTGGACTACCACCCCCTTAAAGTGATATGAATTATTAATGTCATACATGGAACATATAAAGGAAGGATTTAATTAAATTATATATGATATTATACTATAATTAAGATATAAATATGTATCATTTAGTTTTTAATCAATTAAATATGAAAAATAAATGAATGTAGCAATCATTACTATGTACGACTTACCGTCTCCATGAATGGTGCTTTTCCTTTCATATATCAAAATGTAATGGACTATTCCAAATACATATATACTGGATATATATAATATTTAAATCGTGAATAAAAATCTGGAGGTAATGGATTTTACACAACATGGACAATTTGTAATTATAAAAAGATCATTTTTGACTCAAGTGCCAAATATTTGCAAAACAACCGATATTAACTTAAATAATTATGTAATGCTTTTATGATGGTAAAAAGTGATATAAATAGAATAATAAACATGAAAAAGAATCTGAATCAAGTTGAAATTAACTTATATTTATTATTCATGATGAACAAGGAACATATGTGATGAGTCGAACTCATGGTAAGGGACTTCGTCTCAATCTCCTTTCATTGAGGCATTTTTTAATTTATACAAGGTTTTTTTCGATGTAACCCTTTGAATTTTTATCACATTCAAAGGGAATGGTTTTTCTACGATGTATTTTACTAAATGAAAAAAATAATGTTTCTTTATAACTTACGTTGTGACGATGGCTTTTAGACCGCCCCACGTATTATTTGATATTTGGATTCTTTAACAAGCTGTAGTGTTTATAAAAGAAAAATATACCGTATACACTTTTTATGTATTATAGTATAGAAAATGGTTTTTAGAAAGCATTGATTATATCAATATATTTAAATTATATATTTTTAATAAAGTGTTGAAATGTTATCTATCTTCTAATCTTGGTTTATGTGTTATGAATTTATTATGGTTCTTAACAATTGATTATGGATATGGTTGGTTCCATGATAAACCTATGGTGGGTGAGCCCGTGATAGCTCTCTAATGTATTGGGTAATGTGATAGATGTAATGGTTAATGATTCACCAAAGAGATTTATGGAATATACTATGATGTGTATTCTAAACATAACTCCCTACATAGATGTGAAAGCTACAATATATGTATGTTATAGATGACAGACGTTATCTTTATGATTTATGATTTCAATATAATATTCAAAAATCTTATGATTTCACAAGGAATGTTATAGAGATTATGTTTTATGATGGAAAAATATGATTTTATTTAATTTTATGTATTTATGGACTAATGTTTTCTTTCATTATTTTATAACTCTTACTGATATTTTTATGATCATCCCATCTTTTTGAATTTTTTTCAATTGTTATAAGGTAGGGTATGAGAAAAGAGGAATTCATGAATATTTCTATCATGAAAAGAAATCATGTATGATTTAGAGATCTTTTTTGTGAAACAAATTTGGTTAGAGTAGAAGGCTATACATTGTAATATTTGAGATTTAATGTAATAGTTATGGCATAATTCTCTGAAACACTAAAACTGAAAAGATCCTCAATGAGAATACACGATTTAACTCAATATTACGTAATCTTATAAGGATGGGGCCATATAATCATATCCACGTGTAACCAGTGTATGTGACACCAACCTAATCCATCTATAATGTGAATACACTCTAGTAAACCCCAATTTAAAGACATGACCCATCATTCCCTAAGTCATGTATCATCATAACTTGGTTAACATGCTTATATAGCTACCGTTCCTTATTAAATTTCAAAAATAACTATCAAGAAACCCCACGTAGTTCCCCAGATAATAATTTTTCATTTCACATGTGTTATAGTCTACTTGATGATCACCCACAAACCTATTTTACTTTTGGAATTAAAAAAATATAGCCACACTATGTACATACTATATTTTATAATTAATGACCAAATTTTAGTATATCATCAGGTAATCCATGAATCCATTTTATTGGTCTAGGAATTTTGTTGATCATAACCTCTAAAACATAATTTGATATAAATATTATCTCTTGTTGTCTGTTTTATGAATGTCTATGTCATATCTGATCATTACTACATATGATTCATTACTTCACAAGAAAATATCTCAAAACCGGAAGCATCTACCCATGCAATTCATATGTAAGGTTCTCACAATATTAGGTTAATCCCTCACTTGGGTTAAACTTGTATTCCACTTCTTATCACTCTGATAATTTCAATCTCAGAAATCTCATGTTGAATATTTTATCGTCACTATGCCCAAAAAGTAGCATGTAGATGATATCACCAATAAGTCACTTCTAATGACAAAACCTATTTTCACCCATATCAATTATCACAAGGATACTCAAAATAAAATCTACTCACTCTAGGGTCACAAACATATTAGGAATGGCATTCCAATTCGTAATCCAATTCATGGTCATTGATTTTGATAGATTATGAGTGTATTGAACTACCCCATTTAGAATCACAATATCAGGGTAACCGTCATCGAGACATTGGATATCTGAACCACCCTCTCAATGATTATTATCTCATCTATCATTATGTATATAGCATGATATAATTTATGAATATTCATATTGAATAATCATATATGGTTATGATAAATAGAGTTCTACCATGAATCTTTGTAAGAAAACACTATATTTTTGTTGAAACGTTATGTAACCGAGCTGAATTTTTTCTAGATGTAGCACTACATCACCAAAAATTGAAAAAACCTTCTATGGATCCCTATACACCCCTTATAATATGGAATATATAGTCTTAGCAAATTAAACTATAACCATAACATATGTGGTATTATAATATAAATGTATACGTATGTTAGATGGGAAAATACAAGAGGGGTGAGTTATAAGATTAAAAATATTGTATTGGAAACACTATTAAAATAACTCAGTTTAATAGGTCTTAACCTAATACAATTCTCAATCAAAACAATACACCATATAGGTCTAGGATTCAATGGAAATACAAAGATGTGATGTAATACTATAAATAATGTAAAAAAATTGTATTAGAAATGAATACAATGATCAAGGTAATAAAAATGTAAACGATTCCACCATACAACATATATAATCAACTAATACAATATGTAATGAAGGAATTGTAATTGAAATAATTACATTTGAAATTAATATGAAAAGAAACAAGAATCAATACAATCACATTTCTAATACAAAATAGTGTAGAAATGTTAAATTATTACAATTCGTTTATCCCAACGAGATTGGTATCCCTGCTCATAGGATATAATGTATATCTTACCACCACCTTAGTAAGAACTCGATATGATGATCGATTCATCTATCTTCTTATCATTTGAAGTCCTCGATTAAGAAGGTAATTTATACCTTTGTTCTTCTTGTAATCGAAGTACTTTAACACGATGATCGGTAGCACGTCTTCCTATCACCAAAAATCCTCGATTGTCACCACAATGATCGATCACAAAAATAATAAAAAAATCACTTATAGAAGTATAAGAACACGGAACGAGACGCTCACTTCTAGTATCTTCAAGGCTTTCACATGAAGAAAGAGAGATGTCACAACATATCTCTCTTGAACTTGATCGATTTTTTTATATTCTTGTTAGAATGACCATCTATTTATAGGCTCTTGGTTCCAACAGTGATATTTTATCCAACCGTCATATTTCATTGAAAATCTCAGAGGGACATGGACACTTGACATTAAAATGGACAAAACAAATCAGAATACACGAAAAAATTGTGATTGGCAAATAACCAACTCAAAGACATCATTTTAGTTAGAATGATGTTAGTACCAAATCATAAAACAAAGAGTAGGAGATACATGCAATTAGTATTGATGTCATGATAAGATTGTAATGCATTTCATAAGTTCAAGATGTAACATGTTTTCTAGGTTCATCTTGATAACAATACATAATGATTTCAAATTATAACCTGGTTATGATACAATGATATTACATCTTGTTAGGATTTGTGGATACAATACATAATAATAGAATGATTCATAACCTGGTGATGATGCATAACTTGGTTATCATATCATGATTATGAAATATGATTTGTATTCAGCCCTTATCCTAGTTACGATGTAAAATATGATGCAGTACTAAACCTAGTTATGATGCATGATGCATGAGATTGCGATATTATAAATATCATCATTATGATACATGATTGAAATGTAGTACATAACTAGGTTACGTTGCATATTTGTGATGTTGTACATAACCTGGTTATGATTTCTAATTATAATGAAAAACACAGTCAGGTTACGATTCCTAAATATGATTCAATGCATAATCTGGTTACGATTTTCAAACGACATATAAAACAATGTATATGAAAAAACACAACTTTTATAAGTATACATAAGGAAAGAAAAACAAATTTTGTGATTATGATTTTTAATACAATATACAAGATAAAATATACATGCAATTATGATATGTCTGATTTGTGATTTCCAAAAAAAATTATTGATAGAAAAGTCAAAACATGTATTGGCTAAAAAATCTCCCTCTTTTTGGAAATAAAAAAAAATAAAAAAATAGGATAAAAAACAATAAATACTTATCTCCCCCTTAGTTTAATAACTCTAGTAAGTACAACTATTTCCTCCCTTGGTCTAAAAAACTCACATAGGATCATATTATCTTTAATTTTTCTTATGAAATACCCCCCTTAATAAGATATTCAAAAAAACATTCTTCTTAATTTCATTCTCTCCCACTGTGATTTTCGAAAAGTATAAGGCAACGAAATTATTTCTAGAAAAAAGTTATAGAAACTAAGTACGAAATAATAAATGTCACTTGAAATAGAATTTAATTACAAAAAGAGTTAAACCCTCATTCTTTTTCCTTTTGTTCTTCCAAAAAATTATACAATGATAATTTTATCTTCATGAACACATTTCTATCTTCTAGTATATTTTCACCAACCTCTAATAGCTTATGGTTCGTACCATTTTCTGAAATAATATTTTCTTACACCCAGAGCTGATCTTCATGATGCTAATTAACAGCTTTTTGAGATTCAATTCCTTCTTCCTGGTAATTGAAAACATCAATCATGGTTGAAAAGCTTTTTGTATGTTATATACTCTATTAGAGAGTAAAACTAAATCATTACTCTAATTGTGAATATATTCCTTCCAACTATCTATCTATTTTTAGGGTACTTCATTTGAGGTGACAGGTCATTGAAATTCTTCATACTTTTCATTCAAATTGTCAATCTACTTTTGATAGAAAGGGTTGAGTTTGATTACCATATTTAGCAATTATTCATGATTTTCCAATTGGTTCTTTATTATTTAATCATTGTTATAAGACCACTTCATGACTTTATAGTAAGCCTTACTGTGCTTAGTATAATGTTCTTTAAAAATCCTAAAATTGGATTAAGGTCTTTGAATCATGTCCATCAAAACCATGACAGAATGCATTATATCATTATGGGAATTTGAAATAATCTCCAACCTATTTTCCTCTTTGGGAATAAAATTTAACAAATTATAGAATCTACTCAATGCTTGTTCAATGTACTAAAACCCCATTCACAGTGATTGTCCATTCAGAATCATTGTGCTCTGTGAATTGTGGGAGATCACCATAATGTGTCTCATTGTCAATTACATGTGATAGATGATTCCAAATATTATCAATTTTTTTCTCTTCCTATTATTATTATTATTTTTCAAAAATCTAAATGTCTCTCTTAGAGGAAACATTTGGAGATACTCTCTTGGAAGGCAATGGATTTGGAGATGGAAAAACAAAATATGATACTTCTAATGACTCTATATTAAGACTTTTCTTGTTAGTACGTTCTTTTAATAAGACTTCTATTTTTTCATATTAATTTTATCTTGATCATGTTCCTTTGGAACTTCTTTTTATTGTGCTTTTTTCTCATCTTCAATTTCTTTTGTAATATATTGTGTAGAGGATTGTTCATAATCTTGGTTACCCTTGCCTTTCACTACTAGAACTGATTAAATTTTACCAGATGGATCTCTTATTTCAATTACGTATTTTAATTGCTAAGATATTCATTGAAGAATATCAATATAAATTGCACCAGCCTTTATTTTAATCAATATATTCTTTCATTATTCTTCTTTTAATGTCTCTTTAGACATTACTTTTAATTCCAAAACATCAGAAGTATCCAATCTAAAGTGGGGAACCCCTTCTTTACTTTCATTTTTTCCTTCCTTCATTCAAAAAATCTCATCATAATAAACCTTCTGTTTCACTGAGGGTTTTATAGTTTTATCTTGAATTATCATTCTTTTATTCAAAGATGACTTAGATGGCTTAGAAGGATAATCACTACCTTAAGCATAATCATTTACCACTCAGCATCCAGATCATTCTCAATCCTTTTAAATTATGAATTGAAAAGTAATTTGAGCCTTCTTACAATATACAAAAGAATTAATGGCTCTTTGAAGAATTTTGGATCTTACTTAATTACAGTATTACACAATCCAATTAATTCTTTCAGAAACAAAATAATAATCGAAGGAAACCTGATCAGTTGAGATTTTATAGCACCAGATTTGAGTATCTTAATTGTGTGTAAAATAAACCCCATAAGGATAAACTTTCTCATTTTGACCAAGTTGTCATGAACATACACATCTGAAACAGTAAATTATTCCCTCTCACATTTTCTAAGCATGATAAACTCTTGCATCCAAAGGGATATTATTCAATTATCTCTTAATAGATGACTTACTTTTCATTTGTCCCCATGAATTGGAAAAAGGGTCTGTTCAGATTTAGACCTATAAAATGTCCCATCAGCTTCCAATAACTTATAAGAATGACATAATGAATCTCTATCAAATGGAAAATCTTGAAATGTAGCTTCCTGTTTTGAAGAATCTATATAAGTATTGTAATAAAATTTAAAAGAAATCATAAGATATTTTTCTATCTCCATTGATTCGTAAAATTGTAACAACTCATCATTATAGACATTATCCCAATCAGAACTAGTTCTTTACAAACAAATTGATTCCCATACTTTAAAATAGAGAATACATTTAAAATAAGAATAAAAAGAATTATAAAAATATCAGGAGACCAACCTTTCACCATGGAAACTCATGGAAGATAAACTATTTTGAGGCATTTCATTCGAATATGAAACAAAATACTCCGACATGGAAGGAAAACTTTCACTCTGAAGAACCTACTGATAACGAAATTAGTGAAGATATTTGATTATGAAAATGGAGGTGAGAACTGATAGAACATTGATTACTATTTATTGAGTAGATTGTATTGTAAGAATACATAGATTAAATTGATGTGTTTTATATTATTTTAAAGGTAATTGATGTTCATGATTAGATCTAAGAGATAAAATTGTCAAGAATGATTTTGATCTCTTGGGTTTTTCTTTAAAAGAAAATTATATTCAGAGTGAAACTGATTTATATGTAATAGAATAAAATGAGATAAAACCATTAAAACAACCAAAATATGAATTAAAAAAAGTAATTGTCAGAGTAATATGATATATATTTTGGTTTCAGTATATTTTTCATGAAATAACAGATAAAATCAAATAGAAATATAAAACTGATAAAATTAAAAATAATGGTACCGATTATTTAGAACCGATAGAACAATCCACAACAATAGTCCAGTACCTAAACTGATATTTTAGTGTCGATAAGTTATTCCATTACTGATTGTACAATATCAATAATGTGAAGAAATATCAATAGATATGAATTTACAAGATGATTCAGTACTGATAGCTTAAATCCAGTACCTAGAAAAAAATTAAAACTGAAACATGGAACTCATATAAACATAAAACTGATAAAATTCAAAAACCTAAAAAAGAAAACTAAATAATAAAACCAATTAACTGTAAAACAATTTACTGGAAATGATAAACTATAAAACAAAAAAGGGAAACCGATAAACTGTTAAATAAAAAGTGAAATTGATAAACTGTAAAATAAAAAGTGAAATCTACAAACTGTAAAACAATAAGTGAAACCAAAAAATTGTAAAACAAAAAGTGAAACCAATAAATTGAAAAACAAAAAGTGAAACCGATAAAATGTAAAACCAAAATTGAAACTGATAAAATGTAAAACAAAATGTGAAATGAAATATATACTCCCCCATTGAAAAAGGAGTAACTCAATGTAAGTAGATGGAATAAAGAATTAATATTTGTGAATGATTACATTAAAGTGATCATTCCTAGTTTCTGTTTAATGTATTTAAATCTATCATAAGATAATTATTTTCTAAAAATGTAAGCAAGTAGATCTTGCATTCCGATGAATTGTAAAACAATATATCTTTTTTGTGTGTGATCCCTAAGAAATTTATTCTTAATATCTAAGATTTTTTCATGTGAGTGATGTATATGGTTTTTACTAAGAGCAATGGTGCTAGTATTATCACATATTATTTGAGTTTTTGAGAAACTGATGCTATAGTCAGTGTGTGTGTGTGTTGCATAAATGACACCTTAGCACAACTGTAACGCTCAGACCCTAGTTACCCAAAGTCTATGCATTATTACATAACATTGGCATGATAGAAGGAATCTTGTCCTGAAATACCTATCCATTTATTATCCTATGAAGTACTAGATACATTCATAAGCATTACATTACATCATGAAATAGAATCATCGACAACATTTTTTCCCCTTTGGAACATAATTATATCCTTATCTAATCCTAGAAGGTAAACCATAAAATACTTCTTCACATCTTGGGAAAAATAAAACATAGAAAGGGGTGATCTCAGATGCTTATTAAGGATAACAATATAGTGGAAAAATTCATAAATAACAATACACATTTAAGGCTATTTATAATACTAAAACAAAAGCCTTTTACAATTAATCCTCAGCATTATATGGTAAAGATAACTCATATAATTCCATCTACTTATTCACATGGATATTCTACTAGTCGAATATTAAAATGTAAAATAAATATCCAATTTTATAATGTTGAAATGCATAATTCCAGACTTCATAACCACATATTCAAGGCCTTGTGCCAAGATTACAATTAAAATTTAGCCAAATCCTTGTGCCAAGACCCTAATTTGTCTCATGAGAACTATCAATGCATCGAGGAGCTATAGCGAACTCCACCTGTTAATTACAAAGTCCAATGCATTCCTCATATGAAAAGGTTTAAACATAACATAAACATTCATATTCAAACTTGCATACGAAATGTCAATTCATTATCCATAAAACATGAATGGTATAAAAATAACACATAAAAAGTCAAACTTATCAAAAATCCTTCAATACAATATGAAAGATTTGTATCATAATAAATCAAACTCGATCAAGAATAATATCTTGTAAAGGATGTTGACATAGTTGAAAATGATCGTTAAAAATCATTAAGATAAATATCCATTTTTCATGAAATAATTTAAAAGTCACATAATTTATAAATTATGTAATTTAAAAGATAGTTTTGAATCAAAGGGTCCCATACGACTTTGAATCTTCCGAAATGAATTATCATTTTAAAAAATTAATGTCCATATAAATTAATCTATGAAACCATTTTGAAATCGTGGACATTAATAAAAAATGTTTAGAAGAATAAATCATCAAAAGGATTAAAATGTTGTTTTAGTTAAAAAGTACCTTAGAAGTAATTCCTTTGAAAAATCTTTTATGAAACATGGACATTGTTAATAAATATTCCCCAGAAGATACTTATGTAATAACAACCTCGTATAATAAAGAGATTGTGAAATTAACCCTTACCTTGTACTTTTCTGTGGTTGAGGTTATATTAATCTCCTTTATAATATTTAAATCATTGTTACTAAATTATATGAAAAGAATATACCTAAATATGTTATCATATATGATCCTATAATATTGATTTGTTAATATTATTTTAATAATATCGTCGTGTCTGGTGTTAATTGATCTGTTTTCCTTTATTCGCTCGATTACATAAGCCTTGTTTGTTATGGATAGGATGTATTTTATTTATATCCCGGATGATATTAAGTTCTTAAGCATTATTTTTAATCCAAAAATGAAAATTATTCTTGAATGATTACGTTGGGTAATGAATCTCATCGTGTTTACTGAGACGATAATCCGTACATATGCACGAGCGACAATATCATTATATTGACGGTGAAATCATATATAATTTGATAGTATATCATATATAAAGAATCAATAACATGATATATTTATTATTTAAATCAGTTATACTCATTATTATACCCAATCAAATAATTAAGTTTTTGAATAACAAACTACACCACGACGTAGTGATGGATAGTCGTATGTGTGCACTAATGGTGACTATGTCATTCATATGATGGATAGAATAATGAAAAGGTTGTATCATTTTTATAATAACATCAAATTATATAGAAGATACTAGAGTTATTACTTTATAATGGAAACAACAGAGAAATAGGAAGTGGAAGAATAAAAGAACTTGAAATAGGTGATGAAATATTTACCTCTTATTCGGGTTCATCACTTTTATTTGATCAAAATGGCTCCATAGGATGGATTTATGATTAAAATAATGCCTCTAGATTGAAGATATGATAGTTGAGAGTATTTTGGGGTAGGGGTTGGCTGAGCCAAATGGATTTGGAGGTGTGAAATTAAGAGAAGGGGAAATGACCTTTTATAAGAGAGGTGAGGGTCACTTTAGGAAAAGGTTGAAATATTATTTTATAATAAAAACATTTTCGGTTTCTATTGGATCAAAAATGAATAATTCTAAGGCTAAGGTTGGGATGAGTTTAAAACCTCTTAACCACTAGGTTTTAGATAGGTTTAGGTCATTATGTTATCCTTATCTGTTATATTTACCTCTTAGTGAAATAGTTTGACATTTACCATGTCTCTTGGTATTTTTATATTATATGGTTTATAAACATACTATAACAATCCAAGAGAACCCCATGTGGTTCATTGATAATATATATATCCTTATCTATGTCCATTTTAAGAACCATATATTTTTAGGAATATTATATCAACTAATAATATAATATTTATTTTAAAAACTCAATTATGTCAATTTAGACACTATTTTGCATTAGATTTTTTTAAAGCCATAAAACTTTATCACATTGAATAAAATTTATTTAACCACTCATATCATGTCATATTAACCTATAAAATTAGTTTAATTCATTATATGTCTCAATTTATATTTATTTGGATATTAATTATATCATTTATTTAAATATTTCATTAATAAGTTAATTTCTGCATCATCATTGTGTCATAATTAAATTAAATTATTTAATGTCTCAAAATTTTAATAAAAATACCATTATTTATTTTAACTTCCTATAATTATAATGAATATTTATTGTTGAATTTATATTGTGTGTAACCCTATATTAAAAATGGTTTAGTTATTAAAAATTGAATTTAACACTTTAAACTCTTCTTTAAATAAAATAATTATAAATTTTCTATTCTAATCCAAATAGACCAAAAAGGATCATATTTTATTCCTAAGGTTGTTTTTGGTCTAATTATACTTATATAATAGAATTATAACAGGTTATTAGATAATTATGATATCATTTTTACCCTTAGTAACCCTATGTACTTTTATCCAGGGTATATAAAAGTCAAAAGTTATTATTCACAAAAAATAATTTTCATCTTATTAAACCACATTTTAATTACTAATATTAACCGTGTCTCTTGGATTTATGAAATTAAACTCACATAAGTGGTAACATTGTGTTTTATGAAAATTTTCAAATTCTGAAAGGAGGTTGATAAAAGACAGTAAAATGTTCAATAAAAATTTTATGTATCTAAACTTATTTTAAAATGACTCCATTGAATTACATTGTACTTTTATAAGAATCATGTATCTATTTTGACCTAAAATAAATCTAAATAAAATAAATAATTATTTAAATAAAATGTTGGTTTTAACCAATAACGCAGTGTTTTTCAATATTCATCCAAAATTGAAAGTTTTCAGAAAAAATACCAAAACATCACCCTAAGGTAATTTTGATATTCCAAATTCAAAAAAAGAAGAAGACTATTTTGAAAAGTAAAATTTATAAAATATCTAAAAGTGGGTATTACAATTCATAACTGCTAGTTTCATTGGCCGCGGTGTGTTAGAATCTCGAAGCTGCATACAATGAAAGCTATGGGATTATTCAAAGGGAAACATATTGTGGAATCATGGGGTGTTACATTCTTCACTCCTTCAAATAATTTCATCCTTGAAATTTCTATAATTCTACCATACAAAAATATTCTGGTGGTTCTTCCTCATATGTTCCTCTGGTTCCCACATTTCTTCTTCCATATTGTGGTTTCTCCAAAAAATACTTACTTGACAAGTTGTCCGGTTTCTCACATATTGTTCTCTTATATCAAGAATTTTTATAGGCTCTTCACTATAAGACAGACCGGGTTATAGTTCAATTACCTCATAGGTGAGTACATGCATTGGTTCAGGAATGTATTTTCTCAACATTGATACATGGAACACATCTTGAACACTGGAGAGACTTAGAGGCATTTTCCAAATGATAAGCTACAACTCCATTTTGTTTTAGAATTATGAAATATCCGATGTACCTAAGAGGCAATTTACACATTTTACCAAAACCTATAACACCCTTCCATGGATATATATTCAATAAAACATGATCTCATACCTAAAATTCCAAATCCTTTATTTTGTTATCGACATAGCCCTTTTCCCTACTACGAACTACTTTGATGTGGGTTTGGATAACTTGTAGTTTATTCATTTTTCCTCAACAAGTTCTAGGCCTACAAGTTTTCTTTAACCATCATCATCCCAAAAAGTTGGTATGAGACATCTATTTATATATAATGCTTCATATGGTGGCTTTTTAATACTTGAATGGAAGCTATTGTTATAGGAAAATTCTAGCACAGGTAAATATTAATCTAAAATACCTTGAACGTTATGTAAGAAAGATCTCAGCATGTCTTCTAAGGCTTGAATAGTTTGTTCTGATTTTTCATCGATTTGAGGGTGGTAGGCAGTTATCAAACAAAGGTCAGTATCTACGGCCTTTTAATATTTTTCTAGAATCATTATGTAAAAAGGAGATCATGATAACAAAAAATGGATAGAGGTACACCATTTATTCTTACAAGTTGATTAATATATAGTTTTTTCTAGACATTCATGTAGTAAATCTTCTCTTATTACAAGAAAATGTACTTACATGGTAAGACGATCAACAACGGCCCATATTGCATCATTTATTCTATGAGTCTTTGGTAGCCCCATGAAAAGTACCATCGTAATATTAACTCATTTCCACTCTGGTATTGGAAGAGGTTGCATGACCCCTCCAGTCTGTTGCCTTCCAGATTTCACTTTTGACAAACCAATCATCTTGAGACAAAATCATAAATCTCCCTCTACATGTTGTCCCCCAAAAAACGTTCCTTCAAATCTCTATAGATCTTGGTGTTCCCTGTGTGTATAGAGAAATTGGAGCTATGAGTGTCATCCAATAATTCCCTTTTTAGATCAGGTATATTAGGAACATAATGTCTCTTCCCCAATTTCAAAATTCTATCTTCATATATGAAGTCACTCGATCTCCTATCATTCACATCTTTAATCTTCATTTTAAACTCCTCATCATTAGTCTGTGAACTTTTTATTCTTTCTAGTAATGATGGTTTGGAAACTATTTAAAAAATCATTGATGTTTCACCTTCAATGGTTATTCCCATATCCATAATTAGTAGATCCAGGAAAATAGGATCCCTTTAAACTATCATCTTGTTTAAAAATCCATGATACTTTCTACTCAAAGCATCTTCCACCTTATTTTCCTTCCTTAGGTGGTAGGGTATTGTTCAATCATAATATTTTAGTAGTTCAAGCCATATTTTCTTGCCTCATATTTAGTTAATTTTGGGAGAAAATATACTTAAAACTCTTGGGATCAGTATAAATTTTACATTTTTCACCAAATAGATAGTGTATTCATATTTTTAGAGCAAAGATTATAGCTTTTAACTCATGATCGTGAGTGGGATAGTTTTTCTCAAGAATTCTTAGCCGCTGGGATGCTTTGGCTATAACTATATTATTCCGTATATGGAAAAAACAAAGTCCTTACATTGAAGCGTCACTATAAATTACAAACCCATCATTAACCAATTTTAGATTAAAGATAGGATAATTAACTAATATTATATTCAGTTCTTCAAAACATTCTTCACACTATTTTTTCAAAAAATATTTCACCCATTTATGAGGGATCGTTTTTAATGGGTTAGCCAATCGATAAAAATTCTAGATGAAATGTCGATAATAACCTACTAAAACAATAAAATTGTGTATCTCAGTTATACTTGTCAGTGCTAGCCATTCGTAGATTTCCTTGGTCTTTGATGGATCAATAGTGATTTCATCCTAAGAGACAATATGGAAATGAAAATAAATCTCTTGAATCCATAATTCACACTTTCATAACTTCCCATTTAATTCATTTCTTCTCAGGGTTTTCAAAATATTACACAATTGAATTTCATGATCTTCATAGATATTAGAGTATACCAAGATATCATCAATAAATACCATTAAAAACTCATCAAGATATTCCTTGAAAATTTTATTCATTAGATCCATGAAGACAGAGGGTGCATTAGTTAATCCAAAAGGCATTATTGTAAACTCATAAGGCCCGTACTTGGTTCAAAATTCTATTCTCGGAATGTCCTACTTCTTCACAACCAAATGATGATTTCCAAATCGAAGTTAAATCTTTGAAAAATATAGTGCTCCATGACGTTGGAAAAATAATTCATCAATGTGAGGTAGGGGATACTTGTTCTTTATTGTTATAACATTGCTATCCCTATAGTCAATGAACATCCTAATAGATCTACCTTTCTTCTTAAAAAAAGGATTGGGGATCCCAATAGAGAAATACAATGGCAAATAAATCCATTATTACTCAATTACCCTAGTTGTTTCTTTAGTTCCACTTACTCCACAGTGGCTATTCTATAAGGATTTTTTGATATGGTCCTTGAACTATGAATTAAATCAATGGAAAACTGAATTTATCGTTCTAGAGGATGTCCAGGTAAATCCTCTGGAAACATATCAATATATTCTTGCACAATAGGAAGGTTCTATATTTGAACATTATTTTATACACCCATTAATATTTTATTATCATCCTCCCCAATAATTGAAATTAGTAGAGCTACGAGGGGTGGATCTAGATAAGAATCATAAGGTGATGTTTCTTGATCTAAAGAAAAGGTACTCTATATCATCATTGATAATTTTAGCCTACTTCTTCTTAAAATAACTTTTTTCCTCATGGTCCAGAATATGATACATACCAAGGATTATATCAAATTCAATAATGGGTATGATGATGAGATCATTAGATAAGGAACATTTATATGCCCTTATCAGAAATGATTCAATTTTTTTTTTCAATGACATGTCCCTTAAGAGTTTTGATAGACAACTTCCTTGATAAATAAAATTGGAAATATCTATTTTTCATTGTATACAAGGGAGATATGAAATAATGAATTGATCCAAAATCAAATAAAGAATTGGCTAAACATAAAGAAACCATTAAATTACATGCCACCACATCTTTCAGAGCTTCAACCTCACCAGTAGTGATCACATAAGCTTGACCTTTATCCATTGACATTTTATGAGGGATGTTCCCTTGGAACTTCAGACATTCATTTGAATAATACCCCTTTTATCTCTAATTGTAGAATTCAATATTAATAGCCTATTTCTTTCCCTTTCAATGACTAGATTTGTTTCCATTTTCACCACACTTGTAATAGAATCCCATTATTATCAGGCATATACCGAGGGGTTTCATACCACATCTACCACATGATGAATATTCAAATTTTCCCTTCTTCCCCTTATTACCATTTCCAGAGGGTTCAACATATCTCTTATTCTCCTCCTTTTATTTATAGTCGTAAGACATTGAGAATTCTTTTTCTGTCTTAATAGAACATGAGAAAATATCTTCATATGATAGGAAGGATTGTGAGACTAATGCTCACCAAAGAAATGGTTTTAACGCATAAAATAATTGATCAATCTTACTCCTTGGGTATGTATATAATCTGAATCATTCCTAGATAACCTTGGATAGTTAGCATCATACTTTTCAACATTCTCATCCTCCTTTTTCCTTAGACTCAGAAATTGTCTTTCCATATCTGCTTGATGGTCATAATGAATGTATTTTTTTAATAAAATATCTTTAAATACCCTTCATTCCATGTTTTATACTTATTCATATTCCTTTGTGTTTTGAATCAATATGCACCATTGATTTGCATCCCTTGTGAGGTGATAAACTTCCATGAAATCATTTTATAATTTGATACTCCCCAAAGCATGAAATATTTTCTCTATGGAACTTATCCATTTCTCAAATACTAACATATTTGTACTCCTATTTTATGTTGGTGGTTTTTTCCTTATGAAGAAGTATAACATTGATCCTCTACATCCTAGATCATGGTGCTCCATACGGGTGTGGTTATTATTCATAACCTGAGTGAGTTGTCTGAGTATGGTGATAAGCTGATCAGCACCAGTTGCATCACTAGCTCCACTATAATTATCTTGAGTATGAGGAAAATCCCAAAATGGATTACATGAATTGAGGAGGTATATACTCGTAAAATAAATTGAACAATTTATGGATATAGTCCACTATCTTAAAAATATTTTATTTTAGGAAGTATATACTCAAAAAACATTTGAAATGGTTTGTAATGAAAATGTGAATTATCCTAATTATATCCCTCGAGAGTGTCGTAACCAAGAGTGCAAAAAATCCCATTGTCATGCACCATTTCCCGATCGAATCTTGATCAAAGAGGTGTTTTTTAGTTTTACCCCTAGGTATATCTGTGCCCGAGTCGCCTCATCCTACTCGTATCCAGACAAGGATGTATTGCATGGAAAACTCAAAAAATCTATTCAATACCAAAATCAAAGAAGTTCTTCTATACTAATCATCAAAGTCTATCTTAAGGTAGTGTTCTCTAATAAGTAATTTTTTAAATCTAGTTTCCAAGGATTTTCCTAAAATACCACTGATACAAACTGTAATGCTCCAACCCTAGTTTTCTAGAGTAGGTTAATTATTACATAAAATTTGCATGATAAAATGAATCTTTTACTGAATGACTGATTAGTTTAGTTGCCTTATAAGTACTATATACATTCATAATATTAACATTAGATCAAGAAATAGAATCACCACCAACATTTTGTCAACTTTTGAACACACTTATACCCATAGCCTACCCCTACAGGTCAACCATAAAATACTACTTCACATCCTGGAAAAAAATAAAACATATAAAGGGGTGAGCTCAGATGCTCATTAAGAATAACAATATAGAGGAAACATTCATAAATATGTATAATCATTTAAGGTAATTTATAAGACGAAAATAAAATAATTTTAAACATAAAATTCCTTATAATATGGAAAACATAAATCAAATGATTCCATTTACTTATTCACATGGATATTCTACATGTCCAATAATCACATGTAATGTCAATATCCAATTTCTTAATGTTGGAATGGATTTTTCCAGACTTCATAAACACGTAGTCAGGGACTTGTGCCAAGACTACAAATAATATTTTGTCAATGCCTTGTAGAAAGACACTAACTTGTCTCATGAGACCATCTGATTCATTGAGGAGCTATAGTGGGATCCACCTGTCACTTAATAAGTCCAATGAAACCCTCGTATGAAAATATTTAAACATAACCTAAACATTCATATTAAAACTAGCGTATGAACTGTAAATAATTTATCCATAAACCATGAATGGAATAAAAATTACACATCCACAGTCAAACATATCACAAAAACTTCAATACAATATGAAATATTTGTATCATAATAAGTCAACCTCAAACAGTTATAATATCCCTTAATGGATGTGGATATTGTTGGAAATGATCAGTAAAAATCATTGAGGGAAATATAACCTTTCATGAAATCTTTTAGAAGTTGCATAATTTATAATGGAATTACAATAAATTATATTTTGAATCAATGTTTCTCATACCACTTTGAATCTTTTGAATTGAGTTATCATTTTAAAACATTCATGTCAATATAAATAAATCCTTAAAACTATTTTGAAAATATGGACATTAATGAAAATGGATTAGAAGAATAAATCATTAAAAAAATTAAAATTTTGTTTTAGTAAAAATTACCCTAAAAAATATTCCCTTTAAAACTCTTTTATGCAACATGGACATTGATAATAAATATTCCCCATAAGATACTAATGTAATAACAACCTCAGATAATAAAGTGATTGTAAAATTAACCTTTACCTTGTACATTTCCATGATCGAGGGTATGTTAAACTCCTGTATAATAGTTAAATCATTGTTATTAAATTATAAAAAAATGATATACATAAAAATGATATCATATATGATTTTCTGATACTTCTTTGTTAATAATATTTTAGTAATATCATCATTTTGGGTGTTAATTGATATATTTTCCTTTATATGATTGATTCCATAAGCCATATTTGTTATGAATAGGTTGTATTTTATTAATATCCAAAATGATATTATGTTCTTAAACATTATTTTTAATCAAAAAATGAAAATTATTCCTGAATGATTTCAATGGCGATGGAATAACATCGCGTTGGTGGAGATGGTAATCCATACGTACGCACAAGCGAAAATACCATTATATTGATGGTGAAATAATATTTAATTGGATGGAATATCATATATATAGAATAAATAACATGTTATATTAATTATATACATCATTTATACTCATTATTATTCACATACAAATAATGAAGTGTTTGAATAACAAACTACCCTACGACTTGGAGGCGGTAAGTCATACGTACACATGTATGGTTACTTTTTCATTCATATGATGGATAAAATTATGAATATGGTTGCACCATTTTTATAATAACATAAATGTATATAAAATATAATTTTTTTATTATTTTATTATTAAATCCAAAAAGAAAGTGGAATAGGAAGAAGAAAAGAACTTGAAAGAGGTGATGAAATATTTACTTCTTCTTTGGGTTCTTCTTATAGATTTTATCAAAAGGGATCATTAGTATGGATTTCTGATCAAATTAATACCTATAAGTATAAGGGAGGTTAGTTTAGAGGATATTTGGGTAGGGTTTGGCTGAGCCAAAAGGCTTTGGAGGTGTAAAATTAAGAGAAGTGGAAGTGGCCTTTTATAAGAGAGGTTAGGGTAACTTTAGGAAAAGTTTCAGATATTATTTTATAATAAAATTATTTTCGGTCACTAATGGATAAAAAATGAATTATTTCAAGGTTAATGTGAGTATGGGTTGAAAAACTCACAAAAAATAGGTTTTAGGAATGTTTAGGTCATCATATTAACCTTATCTTTTAGATTTAACTCTTAGTTAAATTGTTTAACATTTACCATGTCTCATGGTATTTTTATATTATATGGTTAATAAACATACTATAATAGTCCATGAGAGCCCCATGTGGTTCATTATTAATATATATAACCTTATGTAAGTCCTTTGGTGGAACCTGATATTTTTAAAAGTATTATATCAATTAATTATATAGTATATATTATATAAACTCAATTATGTCAATTTTTTAGACTATATAGAATTTGTTTTTTTAAAAGCCATAAAAACATTATCACTTCTAATAAAATTTATTTACCCAATAATAACATGTCAAGGTTACTTATAAAATTAGTTTAATTCATGAAAAATCTCAATTTTCATTTATATGGGTATTCATAATATAAATTATTTCAATATTTCATTAATAATGTAATTATTGATTCATCATTGTGTCATAAATAAATTAAATTATATAATATACAAAAATTATAAATAAAATATAATTATATAGTAAATATTTTAATATTTCTATTTAATATTTATAGTTGAATATTTATTGTGTTTAACCATATATTAAAAATGGTTTAGAAATTAAACTTCAAATTTAACTATTTTAACTCTTCTTTAAATAAAATAATAATAAATGTCCTAATCTAATAAATGTGGATAAAATAGGATCGTATTTTATTTCTATGATTGTTTATGGTTGAATTATACTTATCCAATAGAATTAGGACATGTGTTATGGTAATTATGATATCATTGTTAAACTTAATTTCCCTATTTACTTGTCACCGTGGTAAATAAAAGTCAAAAGTTATTATTTAAAAAAAGTATTTTAAAATTATTAAACCACATTTTAAATACTTATATTTACAATGTCTCCTAGATTTTGGATATTGTACTCACAGAAGTGGTACCATTATGTTTTATGCAAATTTGCAAATGCTCCAAGGAGGTTGGTAAAAGACGGTAAAAATTATAATTAATTTTTTATATATCTAAATTTATTATAAAATGTCACAAATTAATTACATAGAACATATATAGGTATTATGTATCTATTATGACCTAAAATAAATTTAAATAAAATAAATATTTATTAAAATAAAAAGTCAGTTTTAACCAATAACACAACGTTTTTCACTATTCCTCAGGAAATGATTTTTTTTAAAAAAAAATACAAAAAATTCACCCTAAGCTAATTTCGATATTCTGAATTCTTCAATGAAGTCTATTTTAAAAAATAAAATTTTAAATTTTTTAAAAATTAGGTATTACTATTCATAACGACTAGTTTGATTGGTCGATGTGTGTTAGAATCTTGAAGTTGCGTACAATGAAAGCTATTGCATTATTCAATGGGAAACGTACCATGAAAGCATATGGTGTTACAACAACAACTTCCAGCTAATACATATTATACTTCTGTAGTGGTGAGTAATATTTTGTGTTGTTTCTTTCTTGACCACAAAACCAAATAATATCTTAAATATGACATATTTTGGATGTACTCTTTCTATCTATTCTACATCCAACAAAGTCAGAATCTAAAAACCATTCCAAAACAAAATAATTTCCCGAACAATAGAATAGTCATAATTCCCTAGATCCTTTTAATTATCAAAAAATTCTTTACACTGCTTTTAAATGAAATTATTTTGGAATAAATTTGTATCTTTTACATAATCAAACCAAAAACATTAAGTCTGAAAGTCTTTCCATTATGTATAACAAACATCCTATCATACTTCTAAATGTTGGTTGATCAACTGGTTTCCCAGCTTCATCAAGATCAAGTGAATTTGAGGTACTTATTAGAGTGTTAATATGTCTATTATTGTCATATCCAAACTTTTTGAGTAGGACATTGATATACTTATGTTGGGATACATAGGTTCCTTCTTTTTTTGAGTTATTTGAAAACATTAAAAGAATGTTAACTCACCCATTAAACACATTTAAAACATAGATTTCATTATATTTGAAAAATAATGGGTTAATGATTGCTCAATTGTGCCAAATATATTATCATAAACATAAATTTGAACAATTAATACATTTTTTCCCTTTTTAAAAAAAGCGTTTGTCGGTAGTATCTTTTTCATAATTTATTTTTAAAATAAATTTTATTATTTATTCACACTAGGCTCTTGGGTCTTGGTTAAGGACCTAAAATTATTTATTAAGTCTAAAAACATTATCAGGATGTTATGGACCAACAAAACTAGGGGTCTAGTCAAAAAAATTCTTGAAGAAAACCATTGAGAAAACTACATTTTATATCCATTTGAAAACGTTAGAAGATGAAGTTTGCTAGAAAGGCTAATAGAATTCGAATAAATTCTTTTATAACTACTAGAGATTATGTTTATTCAAATTCAATTCCATCTTGTTGATCATTGCCTTTAGTAATAAGTCTTTCTTTATTTCTTACTATGACTCCATTTTCATCCCATTTGTTTCTGAGAACCCATTTCACACCAAATTAAATTGTATCTTTAGTACATTCAACCAAGGTCCATAATTGATTCCTCTCAAATTAATTTTATTTATCTTGCATTACCCTAAACCAATATTCACTACCTAAGGCTTCATTTGTTGTTTTAGGTTTAATTTTATAATGAAAAAAATATTTTATATTTCATTTCTTATGGAATTTGTGGTCCTTCTAGGTTGATTTAATCTCCAATGATATTATCAATGGAAATATTATTAAGAAAAAAATGATTTGGGTTTTTGAAAAACTTGTTCATCAACGTATGACAGAATGTCTTCAAGTGTAAATGTTTCAGAAACATTTTCATGAGCATTTCCCTTTTAATAAGAGTTTCCAATAAAAGTTCAAAATCCAATTGGTGAAAATACATTAGTTGATGTAGGTATAGACTGTTTAAAAACAATGGGTTATGTTTCATCAAATTTAACATGCACTTTTTCTTCAATAGTACAAGAGTTTTTATTGAATACCATCTGAACCATGGATGTTGTGGGATAACCTAAGAAGATCTCATCATCAGATTTTGTGTAAACTTATGTAAATGTTATTTTGTATTCAAGATGAATACTTTTCATCCAAACACTTTGAAGTATAAAAAATTTGGTTTTATTTCATTCTACAACTCATAAGGTGTTTTATTAAGAAATGGTCTATTTAAAATACGACTTATAGCATAACATGCAATACTGTCACCTTCAGTGATGAAATTATTCTCAATTCAGTATTCAATCATCATGGTTCTTCTTTATTTCATGAAAATTACTATTTAATCTCTCCACAACACAAATTTTTTGAGGGGTTCTTGGTGTGGAAAAGTTGTGAGTAGTAGCTTTTATACTACAAGAGTATTCAAAATCCAAATTTTGAAATTCTCTACTAAGATTACTACATATAGTTATCAATGGAAGGTTTTTCTCATTTTTTACTTGGGATCTAAAATATTTGTAACTGAAAAAGGCTTCATATTTCCTTGCTAGAAAATAGACGAATGTAAATATTGTATAGTCAGGAAATAAAATAAAAACATGTTATTTACCTCCGATGCTTCTAGTTTGTATAGGACCAAAAATATTCATGTGCACAAACTGTAATTCATTTGATGTTGAAACTTCATGATGGATTTAAAGCTAGATTTATGTTGCTTGACATATTGACAAGGGTCACAGTCATTTGAAGAATAGAATGTTTAACTTAATATTAATTATAAATAATGATGATTCCATGTAACACCCCAGGTAAATAAAGAATATGACTTTTTCACATTTATCCATATTTGTGAATAAAATATTAAAATTACTTTAAAGGGGATGTTATGCTCGATGGCGTACCAAATACACAACAATGAGTTTCTTGGGAATCTTACGTTGCACTCTAATAATAAAATAATATTATTTTAAATGGTAGTTAATGCCTAGCCCTTGTAGTGGTGGGAATGAACAGAACTAACTAAAAAATTATTATATATTTTTGTCAAATATGTTTAATTTTTACAATAAATGTTAGAGGATTAAAAATGTGAATGAATCCAATTTTAAGCGTAAACATTCTAATATTATTTAAAAGGTCGATTAACCGCCTTTTGATGGCGAACCTCTTTTAAATCCACTTTTTGACAATTTTATGTGTTATATTTGACAAAATAAAATTCTTCTTTATAATCGGGACATCAAAATTTACTTTGTGTGAATGTTTGGTATTTTTCCGATAAAGTTCATTTTTTAATGAATAGGGAAAACTGTTGTATTTTAATTCAAAACCACTTTTTAATCTAATTTATTTATATGATTATATTATCTTTTGAATTGTTTTTAAAGTGAAATTAGAATATATTTTTACCATTTAATCCAATAGTGGCCATTGAAATTAATTTCACTTTGAAATTGAACTAAAACTAGTGTTAATCTTTTAATAGATATTGTTTCTTAAAAACACACTATTTGTTTAGACAGCGGGAATTAATTATTAAAATAATTAATGAAACATATATGTTTTTAATTTTCTAAAATAGACATCATTTTTTAATTCAGGATGTCAAATATAGCTTAGGGTGAATTTTTGGTATTTTTCTGAAAAACATCTGTTTTTGATGAATAGTGAAACCACTAAGTGGTACTTAAAAAACTGATTTTTTGTTTAAATGAAATTTCACCACCTTTGTGTTTTGAATTTCAAAAATCCGACATACATGGTTGTCATTAAGAAGTAAAATGTGGTTCAATGAGATTAAAATAATTTTTGCTGAATAGTAACTTTTAAGTTTTATTAATCACGATTAAAGGTAAATAGTGTAATTAAAGGTAAAAACAATGTTTTAATAATATTAACTGACCTAGAAACATGTCCTACCCTCATTGGATGTGTCATGGCCGACCAATAAAATCCATGGGTCAACTATGGGACCCCATGGAGCCACTTTGGTAGGAAAATTACATAAATAACTTTTTATTTAATGTTAAAATAATAATTTCACAAACATGAGTTGTTTTACTAAAACAATTTTCAAATGGGGTTATACAAGTCATATTTTTGACTATAAATATTCATTAGAAATATATAAAAAGATTTCCTAAATCATGATAGTTTTTCTATAATTTGTAGACATTAAATAAATTAAAATATTTACGACAATATGATGATGCAGCGATTACCTCATTATTTAATGATTTAAATAAAATGAAAAGATAATGAAACGTATAAGACCTACACATGTCAAAAACCTATTGGATGGGTGGATTTAAAACCCTTATCACGTTATCCTATAAATATATAATTTTGGGACCCTTGTTATCTGAAAATCCATTTATAATTATGTATCTTTTCTTAACTTTCCAAGAGTGCCCCTCCTCTCCTCTTATAAAAGGCCCCCACCTCTACCTCCTTACCCACACCTCTCAAGCCTTTGGTTCGACCAAGCTCTACTTTTTTTGTCTCTACACATCCCTATATTACTCCTAGAAGCCACACATTGGTCAGAAGTCTTCCCAAGGAAGCCTTTGAGCTCAAATCAAAGAGAGTTACCCGATTTTAAGGTAATGTCTTCACTAGTGTCCTTTTGATTTATTTTGCATCTCCAACCACCTAAACTCTTTTTATTCATTTATTTGGTAAAAAATTCAGTATCATCAATATACTAGGATGTTTTTATAAGAATAATTCGAGATACACTTACACACACCTACATCTAATGGTTAAAGAACATACTGTTTCTGTGGATGATGAATTTCTGCCTCACGAAACGATGATTGTTCAATATTTTTCAAACACCATCAAAGGTGGCTATTAAGATGTAAAAATATTTATATATGATATATAATATGATTATGTTTTTCTTAAGCTTCTGTATTTTTCATTTATGGAATACCTTTATGGCTTCCATTATGGGTATACACGATATACTCATTTTAGGAAGTGCGGACTACCGCCCCCTCAAAGTGATTTGATTCGTTAATTCCATATGTGGGACGTATAAAGGATGGATTTAAAGTTATTATATATGATGTTATAATGGAATTATAATATACCTTCATATCATTATTATTTATTTCCATTAAAGTATGAGATAGAAATGAAAGTAGCGTTCATGCGTACGTACGGCTTACCGTCTCCATGAACGGTGAATTTCATATCTTATCCCCAAATGTAATGTACTATTATAAGTACAAATATATAATGTTTATATATGATGTATGTTACATATAAATGATGTATATAATTCTGGAATTATAATATATATATCTCTCATTTTCTTTTAATTCCATTAATATGACAAAAAATGAAAGTAGCGTTCATGCGTACGTACGACCTACCATCTCCATGAATGGTGCTTTTAATTTATTATCTCCAAATGCAATGGAATAGTATATAATGAATATATACTGGATATATATGTAATTTAAAACAAAAATACTATTCTGGATATGATGTACCTATAACTACATGGAAAACTCTTTTCCAACAAGTTCAATTTTTACTCAAGTACCGAACATCGACAAAAACGTCTGATATGAACTCACTTTATTAACCAATTATTATAACATTATAATATGTGATATGATCTGAATAATAATAATTAAATTAGGTCCTTAAGAAATTATAAATTGACCAAATTTTATTATTCAGGAGATTAAAGAATGATCGGGTCATGTCGGACATGAGGTAAGGGAACCTACCCCTCTCTTTCTTTTTAAGTACACTCTTTTAGGTCATTCATTTTAAGCTCACCTTTCGTATGATTGGGATGTTCTTTTATATAAATATTACTGTAATTTCTATGTTCATATGATGAGAGAACCTATTTTCTCTAATCAATCCATTTTGGAAGATTTGATTGGCGCCGTTAGGCTGCCGAATTTTCTTAAGAGATCCAACCTCTCTCTTTCTTTTTAAGTGCTCTCCTTTATGTCACTTATTTTATGCTCCTATTTGTTATGTTGGGGGATGTTATTTTATATTAATCATTCTGTAAATTTTATGTTAATATGATGAGATACCATATTTGATCTCATCAATCCATTTTTGGAAGTTTTAAGTGGCACCGTTAGGCTATCGAGTTTTCGTAAGGAATTTTTCATCTCACTTTTATTCTCGTGAGATTTATGCTACATTTGACACCATTTACATTGAGTGGTATATGTAATTCCCATTATTCTACTCTTTGTGTAATATACTCTCATTTATGAGTATTTACATCAATGTTTTATTGTCCTTCTTTCATTGGGTGTATGTTTCGAAAGATACCCAAGTCAGTAAGGGAACCTTTTACCCTCCTCTTTTTAAAAGACTTATTTTGTTAGGTCTTTTAATTTAAATATTGTAATGTTGGGATATGTTATTACATATTGTTATTGATTTAAATTTTATTACCAAGTGATGATATACCATTTTAATATCTTATCAACTCATTTTCTGAAGTTGGAAGTGATGCCGTTAGGCTGTCGAATTTTTACCAAGGGAACATCTTAACCCAATTTCTATTTCTTTGGGATCAACTTTTAGTTATTGAATATTTCATACTTTGAATATGTGTGAATGAACTTTGATTGTTTTACACTTAATATCCACTTATATTGGGTGTATTTATATTTTTCACACATAATTATGAGATTGATTTATCATTAATTTAAGGATACCTTCTTTATATGGGATTTCATCTCATTTTACATTTCTATTGAGACTTTTTTGTTGTTATGCACCAATTCCCTCTTATATGGTGTATATAATGTCCTTTGGAATATTATATAATGATTCCATTTATTCTCATGATATTATAATGTTTTGATTAAATGTTATTCTTCAATTATTGTATTCAAGTGTCTCTCATTTTGTTAAAAACCCTTTAACTAAAATATCATTTTAAATGTTTTAATGATTTATTCTTATAAATATTTCTCATTAATATCCATGTTTTCAAAATGGTTTTAAGGATTTATTTATATGGATATTTATGGTTTAAAATTTTAAAATCTTCAATGTGGTATGAGACACTTTGATTTAAAATCATTGTAATTAAATGTTTTAAATGGGTTTGAAAATGGTTTTTAGAATGGATTCATTATTTCAATATATAAAAATGTTATATTGTTATTGCAATTTGGGAATGTTATCTTTCCTTTATGCTTAAGTTATGTGCTATGATTATGTAATGGTTCTTGGGAATTGTTATGAGGATGGGTGGTTCCATGATAAACTAAGGGAGGGTTAGCCCGATATAGCTCTCCAATTCATTGGGTAACGCGAAGGAGTTAAACATTAAGGTTTCTCTAAAGAGATTTAGGGAATATACTATGATGGGTATTCCAAACGTAACCAAGAGGGTTACTCCCTACGTAGGAATGTTATGAATGCCTCAAGTTTCCTTTATTTCTTATGATTTGTATGATTTATTCATGATATGATGAGGTATATTAAAGTGCTTATGTTTTATGGGTAATGTATGATTTCATTCTTATGTATATATGTAATAATGTTTCTTTTCCATATTTTTATATCCCTTACTGAGCTTTTAATGCTCATCCCATGTTTTTGAAATGTTTTTCACAGGTCAAGGGAAAGGTACATGATGTGATGATAGTGTTATGGAAGTGTCAATAAAGAAACCATGTTTTATTTTAAATATGTTTCCGTTGATGGGAAAAATGAATACTATCTTTTATGTAACCACTTTGTTTAAATGTGGAATGTAATGAAAGTTTTATGATCTTAATCTCTAAAACTCTAAACCTAAAAATATCCTCAATGAGAATTAATCATTTAATTAAATATTAATTGAGGTTTAAGGTCGGGGCTTTATAGTTGGTATCAAAAGTCGGTTTAGATAAAGTTAAATGTTAGGGTATTATCTAAGCATAAGTGACATTACCATAATGCATAGGATTTCAGAAATATTCCTAGTTTTAGATAAAGTGAATGAGTAATTATGTCTTACTGTTTATCTTTCTCATTAGTACATGATGGTTTTGTTGATATACTCACACTGACATTTCTGTTTTTAGTGAATGGATGGATCTAGAAGGCACCAAAGTGACTATAGGTTTGAAGGAAACTGTGGTGGTTCACTGATTAAGAGATTGGATGAAATGGGGGATTCAAAGAGGAAAATTGTGGTTATTCTAAACCAACTATCAAGGAGTCATGATCAACCAATTGTACCTTGGTATGTTATGTAATGCATGACCAATCAATGTGGAAGTCCAGGTAATAATTATAAAGGTAACCATTAGGGTTTATATGATCCTTACTTTTTAGGTAATTATGTGTTATTATATGATGGAAAGTGAAAGGAATGAGATCAAATGGAGGTTAAATTATTTTATGGTTATTTTTGAAGATTTTACTTCATTTTTGGGGAATTATTTAAGAATTATATAGTTTTGGAAAAAGGACAACACACAGACCGTGTGACAACCCGTCGCGTCGGACAAGGCTGCGGGAATCGAACCCACAACCAAAGTGCAACTGGTATTAATCACCTACCACTGGAATACGTGACGTCCCTATTTAGTTTGACTAATTCTTTTTAGTTAGATGATTTTATGAATTAAGAGTATGTTTATTTTGGGTTATCTATGGAAATTTATTAACCTATCATGGAGGATATGTGATTAGGTTAATTAATTTTCAATACGAGAGTTTAAGATCAACTGATGTTGTTTGGAGATAAATGTTACGATTTAACTTGGAAGAATATGTGACTATATCCTTCAAATATTTTGGTTTCAATATTATTTTGGTTTACCTTGAATAATTTTATGGACAAATTGTTTATCGAATGGTCCTCGTTGAATTTTGGGTTTTGTTGGACAAATTTTGGAGATTAAGAATAGATTTTCTTTTTATAAAGTGTTATCCTTTTCCGGATTATCTGATCTTGTACCAACCTTTTTGGTTTTGGTTTTTCTTAAAATCTAAAGACATGGGAAGTATATAGTTCTCTTTTGTGGATTATGTGATTCTCAAGAATTTGATTATAGTACTCTTAATGTGAACAAGTCTTCCTAAAAACTCTTATTTTGGATAGAATATGAGTTTGATTAAGGAATATAATAAAATTTGAAAGTCAACATGATAGGTAATTATGTTTCCTTATGAATAAATCCCTCAATAAACAGTAACATAAAACAAAAATGTTTTCTATTAACTTTTCCTACTGGGGAATCAAATACCATTTAACCCATCACAAGTTTGTGATTTTCTTGTGGTTAACATTCTCCTAAACATGTTTTCTATCACTCTCCATCAGAACATGACCCCATGTTTTCTCCTCCATGTCCATGTTTTCCTATATGGAATCCTAGTATGGGTTAACTCGGGTGACCTCTGTACTTCTCTTTCTTTATTTTGAATAGATTGTTTTACTGACTCTTGTTTCAATGTGGGATTTTCATTGAAGATATCAAGCAAAATTTAAAAATTGTGAAGAGGCAATTCCCAAAAGGGGGGAATGATATAACACCCCAGGTAAATAAAGAATATGACATTTTCACATTTATCCATATTTGTGAATAAAATATTAATATTACTCTAATTGGGATGCTATTCTTGATGGTGTACCCAATACGCAACAACGAGTTTCTTGGGAATCTTACGTTGCACTCTAATAATAAAATATTATTATTTAAAATGGTAGTTAACACTTAGCCATTGTAGTGGTGGGAATGACCAGAACTAACTACAAAATTATTATATATGTTTGTCAAATATTTTTAATTTTTACAATAAATGTTGGAGGATTAAAAATGTGAATGAATCCAATTTTAAGCATAAACATTCTAATATTTCTTAAAAGGTCGATTAACCGCCTTTTGATGGAAAACCTCTATTAAATCCACTTTTTGACAATTTTATGTGTTATATTTGAAAAAATAAAATTCTTCTTTATAATCGGGACATCAAAATTTACTTTGTGTGAATGTTTGGTATTTTTTCGATAAAGTTCATTTTTTTAATGTATAGTGAAAAATGTTGTATTTTAATTAAAAACCTCTTTTTAATCTAATTTATTTATATGATCATATTATTTTTTGAATTGTTTTTAAAGTGAAATTAGAATATATTTTTACCATTTAATCCAATAGTGGTCATTGGAATTAATTTCACATGGAAATAGAACTTAAACTAGTGTCAATCTTTTAATAGATATTGTTTCTTAAAAACACGCTATTTGTTTTGAAAGCGGGAATTAATTATTAAATTAATTAATGCAACTTATATGTTTTGAATTTTTTAAAATAGACATCATTTTTTGAATTCGGAATATCAAATATAGCTTAGGGTGAATTTTTGGTATTTTTCTGAAAAACATTAGTTTTTGATGAATAGTGAAACCACAAAGTGGTACTTCAAAAACTGATTTTTCATTTAAATGAAATTTTACCACCTCTGTGTTTTGAATTTCTAAAAATCCGACATACATTGTTTTCATTAAGATGTAAAATTTGGTTCAATGAGATTAAAATAATTATTGGTGAATAGTAACTTTTCAGTTTTATTAATCACGATTAAAGGTAAATAGTGTAATTTAAGGTAACAATAATGTTTTAATAATATGAAATGACCTATAAACATGTCCTACCCTCATTGGATGTATATTTGAAGAGCAATAAAATCCATGGGTCAACTTGGGGACCCCATGGAGCCACTTTGGTCAGAAAATGACATAAATAACCTTTTATTTAAAGTTAAAATAAAAATGTCACAAACATGAGTTATTTTATGAAAAAAAAATTTAAATGGGGTTATACAAGTCATATTTTTGACTATAAATATCCATTATAAAGATAAAACAATTCTCTAAATGATGATATTTTTTTGATAATTTTTATACATTAAATAAATTAAATTATTTATGACACCATTATGATGCATCGATTACCTAATTATTTAACGATTTAAATAAAAAGAAAATATAATGAAAAATATAAGATCTAAACTTGTCAAAAACCTATTGGATGGGTGGATTTAGAACCCTTATCACCTTATACTCTAAATATATAATTTGGGACCCTTTTTATCTGAAATTCATTTTATAATAATGTATCATTTCTTACCTTTCCAAGAGTGCCCCTTATCTCCTCTTATAAAAGGCCCCCACCTCTACCTCCTTACCCACACCTATCAGGCCTTTGGTTCGGTCAAGATCTGATCTTTTTGTCTCTCCACATTCCTCTCTTACTCATAGAAGCCTCACTTTGGTCAGAAGTCTTTCCAAGGAAGCCTTTGAGCTCAAATCAAAGAGAGTTACCCGATTTTAAGGTAATGTCTTCACTTGTGTTCTTTTGTATTATTTTGCTTCCCCAACCCCCTAAAATATTTTTATTCATTTCTTTGGTAACAACTCCAGTATCTTCAATATACTAGGTTGTTTTTATAATAATCATTCGATCTACACTTACACACACCTACATCTAATGGTTAAAGAACATACTGTTTCTGTGGATGGCGAATTTCTGCCTCACGAAACAATGATTGATCAATATTTTTCTAACAACTTCAAAGGTATCCATTAAGATGTCACTATATTTATAAATTATATAAATTATATGTTTATATTTTCCTTAAGATTCTGTATTTTTCATTTATGGAATACCTTTATGGCTTCCATTATGGGTATACACGATATCTTCATTTTAGGAAGTTCGGACTACCACCACCTCAAAGTGATTTTATTCCTTAATGCCATATGTGGGACGTATAAAGGATGGATTTAAAGTTACTATATATGATGTCATACTAGAATTATAATATACTTTTATATCAGTATTATTTATTTACATTAAATTATGAGATAGAAATGAAAGTACCGTTCATGCGTACGTACGGCTTACCGTCTCCATGAACGATGAATTTCATTTCTTATCCCCAAATGTAATGTACTATTATACGTACATATATATATAATGGATATATATTATGTATGTTAAATCTAAATGATGGATATTATTCTGGAATTATAATATATATATATCTCATTTTGTTTTAATTCCATTAATATGACAAAAAATTAAATTAGCGTTCATGCGTACGTACGACCTACAGTCTCCATGAACGTTGATTTTAATTTTTTATATCCAAATGCTATGGAATAGTATAAAATTAATATATACAGGATATATATGATATTTAAAACATAAATATTTTTCTGGATATGATGTACCTATAACTACAGGGAAAATTATTTTCCAACAAGTTCAATTTTTACTCATGTACCGAACATCGACAAAAACGTCTGATATGAACTCACTTTATTAACCAATTATTATAAAATTATAATATGTCATATGAACTGAATAATAGTCATTAAATGAGGTCCTTATGAAATTATAAATTGACCACATTTTATTATTCATGAGATTAAATAATGATCGAGTCATGTCGGATACGAGGTAAGGGAACTTACCCTCTCTTTCTTTTTAAGTACACTCTTTTATGTCATTCATTTTAAGATCATATTTCTTATGATTGGGATGTTATTTTATGTTACTATTACTGTAATTTTTATGTTCATATGATTAGAGACCCTATTTTCTCTCATCAATCCATTTTGGAGGATTTGATTGGCACCGTTAGGCTACCGAAGTTTCTTAAGAGATCCGACATCTCTCTTTCTTTTTAAGTGCTCTCCTTTATGTAACTTATTTTAAGCTCCCCTTTGTTATGTTGGGGGATGTTATTTTATATTACTCATTCTTTAAATTTTATTTTAATATGATGAGAGACCCTATTTGATCTCATAAATCCATTTTTGGATGTTTTACGTGGTGTTGTTAGGCTACCGAGTTTTCGTAATGAATTTTTCATCTCACTTTTATTCTCGTGAGATTTATGCTACATTTGACACCATTTACTTTGAGTGGTATATGTAATGCCCATTATTCTACTCTTTTAGTTATATAATTTAGTTTATGAGTATTTTAATCAATGTTTTATTGTCCTTCTTTCATGGGGTGTATGTTTCGAAAGATACCCAAGTCGGTAAGGGAACATTTTACCCTCCTCTTTTTAAAAGACTTCTTTTGTTTGGTCTTTTAATTTACATATTGTAATGTTGGGATATGTTATTATATATCCTTATTGATGTAAATTTTATGTCCAAGTGATGATATACCCTTTTAATCTCTTATCAACTAATCTTTTGAAGTTGGAAGTGACGCCGTTAGGCTGTCAAATTTTTACCAAGGGAACTTCTTAACCCAAGATCGATTTCCTTGGGTTCAACTTGTAGTTATTGAATATGTCATCCTTTGAATATGTGTGAATGACATTTTATTGTTTTATAATTAATATCCACTTATATTGGGTGTATTTATATTTTTCACGCATAATTATGAGATTCATTTATTTTTAATTTAAGGATACCTTCTTTATAAGGGATTTCATATCATTTTACATTTCTGTTTAGAATTTATTGTTGTTATGCACCAATTCACTCTTATATGGTGTATATACCATCCTTTGAAATATTATATCATGAATCCATTTATTCTCATGATATTATAATGTTTTGATTAAATTTTATTCCTCAATTGTTGTATTCAAGTGTCTCTCATTTTGTTAAATACCTTTTAACTAAAATATCATTTTAAATGTTCTAATGATTTATTCTTATAAATATTTCTCATTAATATCCATTTTTTTAAAATGGTTTTAAGTATTTATTTATATGGATATTAATGGTTTAAAATGTTAAAAGCATCAATCTGGTATGAGACACTTTGATTTGAAAATCTCTTAATTAAATGTTCTAAATGGTTTTGAAAATGGTTTTTAGGATGGATTCATTATTTCAATATCTTAAAATGTTATATTGTTATTGAAATGTGGGAATGTTATATTTCCTTTATGCTTAAGTTATGTTCTATGATTATGTAATGGTTCTTGGGCATTGTTATGAAGACGGGTGGTTTCATGATAAACTAAGGGCAGGTGATCCCGATATATCTCTCCAATGCATTGGGTAACGCGAAGGAGTTAAACGTTAATGTTTCTCCGAATAGATTTATGGAATATAATGTGATGGGTATTCCAAACGTAACCAAGAGGGTTACTCCCTATGTAAGAATGTTATGATTTCCTCAAGTTTTCTTTATGTCTTATGATTTCTATGATTTATTCATGATTTGATGAGGTATGTTTAAGTGCTTAAGTTTTATGGGTAAAGTATGACTTCATTCTTATGTATATATGTACTCATGTTTCCTTTACATATTTTTATATCCCTTACTGAGCTTTTTTTGCTCATCCCGAGTTTTTGAAATGTTTTTCACAGGTCCCGGGAATGGTACATGATGTGATGATAGTGTCAGGGATGTGTCAAGAAAGAATCCATGTTTTATTTTAAATATGTTTCCGTTGATGGGAAAAATTAATACTATCTTTTATGTAACCACTTTGTTTAAATGTGGAATGTAATGCATGTTTTATGATCTAATTCTCTAAAACTCTATACTTGAAAAGATCCTCAATGTGAATTAATTATTTAATTCAATATTAAGTAAGGTTTAAGGTCGGGGACTTATATTCCATATATGGAATACATTTTTGAAAATACTAATCCCAGAAATGGATTAATTTAATTATAAAACAGATCCTACAGATAATACCAAACAATGTTATTTTAATGTAAAAATATCAAACGATTGAAATTTTTTTATATCCAATTTCATTATTAAATTGATTCCAATGAACTAAATAGGATTTATTTATGTAATATTGTAACAAATATTCCATAAATAAATATTAAATATAATTTAACTATATAAATAAGTTATAGGAATATCTAGTGTTCAAATAAAATTCGATGTAATTTAGAATTCTTGAAAATATTAAAGTTTTCAGAAAAATACAAAAAATTAAACTATAGTAAATTTTTCTTTTTTTGTTTTAAAAAAATAATTTTATTATTTCAAATAATATTTATAACAGTGTATCACCCCAAGCTACCATCTTACACTTTTTTTATTAATAATATAGTATGTTGTGTTGTACCTAGCTCCGAGTTCTTTTACACCAAAACCAATCAAACTAGCCGTTCAAAAAGTATGTATGAATAGTGATACCCAATTCTGT
The DNA here is from genome assembly GCA_963277665.1 of Viscum album. Lineage (NCBI taxonomy): Eukaryota > Viridiplantae > Streptophyta > Magnoliopsida > Santalales > Viscaceae > Viscum > Viscum album. Next base: position 789,236,976 of record OY728140.1, read on the forward strand.
CTATTTTATAAATTCTTATTTTCAAAATGGACTTCATTTTTTATTCAGAATATCCAAATCTTCTTAGAGTTATTTTTTTTTGTATTTCTCTGAACACTTTGTTTTTTTGATGAATAGTGAAAACCACTTTGTTATTGTTTAAAACAAAATTTTAAATTAAATATTTTTTTATATCAATTTATTTTAATGTCCAAAAATATACATTATACCTATTTTAGTCCAATATAATCCATTGGAGTCATTTTTTAATAAAATTAGATATATAAAATTTTATTGAACATTTTAACGCCTTTTACCCACCTTCTAGACATATTTACAAATTTGCAGACAATAATTTTTCCAAATATGTGATATTAATTTCAAAAATATGATAGACAAGGATTTGATCAGTATATAAAATATGGCTCAATAGGTTGAAAATAGTTTTTGGTGAATAGTAACTTTTTGATTTTTTACAAGATTAAAAGTAAATATGGTAATTTGAGGTGAAAATAATATTTTAATAACATAAAATTACCCCAACACATGTACTAACACTATTGGATTAGTGAATTTCGAAAAAAATGACCCTTCGGGAAAAATATGATCCATTTTTACCCACCTGGATTAGCTAAGGAAATATATAATATTTTATTTAAAAAATAGTTAAAAGTGTATAATTAAATGTTTAATAACTAAAAAATTTATTATATAGTGTTATACATAAGATAAATACAAATATAAATATAAATTAGAAATCTAAAATTATTTCCTAAATCATATTATTTTATAAGGAATTTTTAGAAAATAAATTATTAAATTTATTTAAGAGACAATGGTGATGAAGTAATTACTATAATTATGAATTATTAAAATAATTGACGTTATAAATATTAAAATAAATGTAAATTGAAATCTATTGATTCCATCCATGAATTTTATTTCTGAATATGACATGTTATGGTTGATTAAATGTATTTCATTAGAAGGGATCATGTTTTTAGGACTTTCACAAAAACCAAATACTAAATTGTGTCACAATTGATAGAAATGAGTTAATAAAATTAATACTATTTTATTAAATTATATAATATTCCAAAAAATCAATGATTTGTAAAAATGAAATAGGTGATGTTACATATTCCATTAATAATCCACTTGAGGTTCTCCGGTCATTTTATACTAAATATATTGACCATGTAGTATTAAAATACTAGAGGACAATGCAGATGTTAAACAATTTAAATAAGGGTTACATATAAAAGATAAGTGAAAAATAGTGACCTAAACTTGTATAAAACGTATTTTTTGATAGTATTTCGACACATCCCTATCTTAGCCTCTATATAAATACATTTTTAGCTATTAGAAGCCGAAATTTGGCTTATAATAAATTCATATTTCAAACATTTCCAAAAGTGCCCCTCACATCTATAATAAAAGGGCACTTCCCCATCCATTAAATTCAAACCTCTAAATTCATTTGGCTCAACCAACCCCTGCTCAAATATCCTAACAACTACCCTTAATTCAACCAAGAGGAATTAAATTGAAAATAAATCTATCAAAAGGATCCCTTTTGTTAAAATAAAAATGAAGTACCTGAAGACGAGATAATTATTTCAATCACCTCTTTCAATGTTATTTTCCTCTTCTACATCCACTTTATTTGTTGTTTTCATTCTAAAATAAAAAATCCAGAACCTTTTAAATATTATGATTTTATTATAAATATGTTATAAACAAATTCATTATTCTATACATCCAATGAATTTAAAAGTCACCGTACCTATGTACATACATATTGCTATCTCCATGTCGTGGAGAATTTTTCAATTCAACAATTCATTATTTAGATTGGTATAATAATGAAATATTAGAGGATTTTATATGATATCATATTTATATATGTGTTTATTTTATAATTTAATAACAATTATTTAACTATTATAAAGAGGATAGCGTACCCTTGTCAAAGTGAATGTAATGTTTAAGGGTTAATTTTACAGTCTCATTATTATACGAGGTTGTTTATACGTAGCTATCTACTAGGACTTCTTTATCATCTATATCCATGTTTTATAAAAATGTATTTCAATACATTTTTACTATTTCCAAGACCCTGAGATAAGGAAATTTATACCATTGTTATAATTTTTATGAAATGTATTGAAAGAAATCATTCCTTCATTTCCCAGAAAATGTCTTTTATGACCATTTTGACAAATTTTGAAAAGATTGGTTTTTTATCTTATATGAATGTTGCATCTATTTTCTACCAATATAAAACCATCGAAGCATCCTTTAAATTCATAGAAATATATTTCAAAATAAATTTTTTCTTTTATAATTATGATACTTTTAAAATATTACAAATTATAAAGGGATGTTTCTCTCAAAGAGTTTTTGGATTGATTTCATCTGTGTCAATATATAATATTATATTTTATGTTCAATTTATGTTGTTTAATTATGATAAAAAATTTCATATTGTACTAATTGTTTGATGATATGTTTGACTATGGATGTGTTATTTTTATGTCATTCATGGTTTATAGTTAACATATTAACATTTCGTATGCTAGTATAATACGATTGTGTGTGTTATGTTTCAACCTTTTGAAATGGGGAATGCATTTGACGTAGTAAGTGATGGACCTGGCCCGCTATAGCCCCTCGATGCATAAGTAGGTTTCGTGGGACAAACTAGTTTCTTGGCATAAGGTCTTGATAGTTTTTTTATTTTCAGTCATGGAACGAGGTGTTGACTATGTTGTTATGTTGTCTGGAATTATGAATTCCATAATTATAATATTGAATATTGATATTACATATGATTATTCAACTATCATAATATCCATGTGGATAAATAAATGGAATTATTTGTTTTTTATTTACCATTTTATACTGATGTTTATATTTAATAGGCTTATGATTTAGTCCTATACATTGAGTTTAATATTTACGATTAATTAGGATAGTTTCCTCTATATTGTTATACTTAATGAGCATCTGAGCTCACCCATTTCTTATGTTTTATTTTTCCCAGGATGCGAAGGAGTACATTATGACTGACCTGCAAAGATAACCTAAGGCATATGAGTTTGTTCAATGGAGACACAATTTTTATTTATTTATTAATGTTATGTAAAAATTAAAAATGTATCTAGTAATTAAAAGGATACTAAACTGATCAGTCTTTTAGGGAAGGATCTCTTGAGATCTTTCCAATGTTATGTAATAATGCACCGATACTAGGTAACTAGGTTTGGGGTGAAGCAGTTGGTATGAGAGGATGATCAGTACAAACCTTGAAACTAGATTTAAAAAAACTATTATTAGAGAATAATACCCTACAATAGACATTGGGGATTAGTATATAAGAACACCCAATTTTTTGGAAATGTAGATATTATGTGGGTTATCTAATAAATACATCCATGTCGGCATACAATAAGTAGACATGGTTCTTTCACATATATACCTAGGTGTGAAAACTCTGACAAGGAGTTTCGGGCTTGACCTAGGTTATCACAGTAAAAAACAATGGGACTTACTACACACCTGGTTTAACACTCCATAAGGATATTCTTAAGATAATTAACATTTTCTTACAAAACCATTTTGAAGGATCTATGAGTTAATACATCCATAAAAAATATTTTTTTATTATATATTATATGCATAAACTATTCAATTTATGTTATGTATTTTACAAGTTTGTAATTATGCATTATTATTCATAAACTAATTTATTTTATACCATTATTCAAATATGGATCCTAGTGGAAGTATTGGAAAAAAAATTAATGCACGTAATCCATGTAGGGATTTCCCTTTTATTCAAGACAATTATAGTGGAGCTGGTGATAAAACTGGTGTTGAAAATATTAGAACCATCCTTGTATATCTCACTCAGGTAATTAAAAATTTACATACATGTATGGGGAACCCTGATCCACAATTTGGAGGATTAATGTTAGACCTCTTCATGAGGCAACAACCAGAGAAATTCAATTGGACTACAAATCCATTTGAAGCTGATCAATGGAAATGTTTCTTAGAAAAAATATTACTTGTTTTGTGGAGTATTAAAAGGGAAAAAAATTTCATGGTAGTTTATCATCTCTCAAGAGATACAAATAAATAGTTGTAATAAATTTAAAACAAAAATGACGATGAAGAAGTATCAAATAAGAATGAGGGAGTTTAAAAAACCTTTCCATGAAAAATACATTCATAGTTAACATCGAGAAAATATGGAAAGGTGTTTTTTGTGTTTGAACATAAAAGGGGATGAGAATGTCGGAAAGTATAATTATAACTATTCATGGTTAACAAAGCATACTACATACTATATATTTAACCCAAGAAGTAAGACTATTTGATTTATTAATGGGTTAAAACCATTTCTCTGATGAGAATTAGTCTCTCAAAACTTCTCATAGGCCGATGATATAGTCTCTTGTGCAATCAAGACAGAGACAAAAATATCTAAGTCACATAACATTAAATTGATGTTACAGAAGAAGGGATTTTAAGAACACTCTGGAAAAGTAAATAAGGTGAATACAGAAAAAAGTTGAATTTCCATGCTACAAAAAATGTGTGAAGAATCAACCTAGTTCATGTATGAATTAAATGGTAGTTTGTTACAGGTGTGGAGAAAAATTCCACCAATATCATTAATGAAATTGGAATAAAGGATCTATCATTTTTCAATGCCATAATTGTAAAGAGATGTGGAATTATGCTAATGACTGTCAAAATCATTAATGACATTTTTTCAAGAAAAAGAAAAGGGAGAAAGGATAATATTATGTGATGACTACTACTGATGTTGGAGTTCATAATGTTGTGTCAGAAGGTACATTAGTTCTTTCCTCAAAATTATCCGCTACTTTATTTGATTGTGGATCAAAACATTGTTTCTTGTCTTCTTACTTTTCCATGAAAATTATATATTTCCAATTTGAAATAACAAGGGAGTATATAGTCAAAACACGTAAGGGAAGTATCATTGGAAGAGCGTGTTGTGAAGCAGTAACCATTATGGCGTGTAAATGTGAATTATATGCTGATGTTATTGTCATAAGAATCATTTAATTTTATATAATCCTCTGTATGGATTTTCTTTTAGATCAAGATGAAATTGTTTATTGTAAGAAGATGGATGTCACAATTTATGATGATGATAAGGAATATCTCATCTTTGGATAATAAACATCACCATATGAGTGTCATCTAGATCCACCCCATGTCGATCAACTAAGATCAATTATTATGGAGGAAGGGAGTGAAATAACTTTTGAGAGGAAAGTAATGTTCAAATAGAAGATGTAACTATTATTCAATAATATGATGACGTGTTTCTATAAGATTTACTTGGAAATCCTCCAAAATGGGAAATTGTGTTTTTCCAATCACAGAATTCCCAGTTCAAGGACCATATCAATGTACCATTATATAATATCCACTGGGGAATTAGTGGAAGTAATGAAAAAAATAGAGGAATTGAGTAATAAAGGATTTATTCTCCATAGTGTTTCTCCATGGGTGGTGTGGGGGCCGTGTTTATTTTCTTAAGAAAAATTATTCATCTATGAGGTTCTTCATTAGATAAAGGGAGATTCATCCTATAGAAATAAATAAAAAGTATCCCCTACCTCTCATCGATGATTTTTTTTATCAACTTCATGGTGATAAATATTCTTCAATGATTGGCCATCGATCTGGATATCTTCAGTTATGTGTGAGGAAAGAAGACATTCCAAAGTCATCTATTTGAACCAAGTATGATAAATATGAGTTCATAGTAATGCCTTTAGAACTGACTAATGCACCCTCGGTTTTCATGGACCTAATTATTGGAGTTTTATAGGAGTATCTTGATAAATTTATAGCATATTTATTGATAATATCTTGGTATACTCCAAAATCTAAAAGGAACATGAAAATAACTCAAGCACTATTCTAAAAACACTTAGAATAAATGAATTATATGGGATGTTTAGAAAGAGTGAATTATATCTTTAGGATTTTTCTTCTCATAGAAATTTTGTCTATAATGATGGAATCTATGTTGATCTTTCAAAAAAAAGGAAAATATATGAATGGAAATCATCAATTAGTATAAGTGAGGTACACGGTTTTGTTAGTTTAGTATGTTACTATGAGCGTTTCATGAAGAATGTTTCGCAATTGACTAACCCATAAACCAAGATCACAAGAAAATGGAATAAATTTGTTTGAAAAAAGAGTGTGAATAATGTTTTGAATAATTTAATAAAAGATTAGTCAATGATCATATATTGACTCTATCATCTGGTAATTAAGTGTTTGTGATTTATAATGATATTTCAATGAAAGAATTTGGTAGTATCCATATATAGAATGATATAGTTATTGCCTATGATTCACGATAGCTAATAATTCATGAACAAAACTATCCCACTAATGACTAGGAGTTAGCAGATATAATAATTTCACTGATGATATAGAGACACTATTTATAGGCTGAAAAATATGAGATATATACTGATTAGAAGATTTTAAAGTTTATTTTCTCACAAAAAGAACTGAAAATGAGGAAAAGGAGACGACATGAAATACTCAAGGATTATGATTGCATAATGCACTACAACCTAGGGAAAGAAAATAATGTGGCATATTCTTTGAGCAGAAAAGATCATGGATTTATGAACAAGATGAGAGTATAAAGGTATCATATGTTCATGGATCTAGTAAGTATTTTTATGGAAATAATCGTGGAAGGTGAAACATAAATACATTTTCAAATTGTTTCCAAACCATATTTACAAGAAATGTTACAAATTTATCAGACTGATTATGATGATGAGTTTCAAAAACCTTAAAGCTGTGAGTGATGAGAGATTGATTGAAATCATATATGAAGATGGAATATTGAGATTTGGGAAGAGGATTTGTGTTCTGGATATACCTGATCTAAAAAGGGAATTTTTGGATGATTTTAATAGCTCCAATTTCTCTATACACCCTGTTAGCAGTAAGATGTTTAGATATTTGAAGGAGCATTTTTTGTGGGACCATATGAAGAGGGAGATTTCTGATTATATGTCAGGATGAATGGTTTTTTCAGCTGGTGAAGGCTAGAAGACATCATCATAGATGATTCATGCAACCTCTTCCCATACCTAAGAGGAAATGGGATGATTTTACGATGGAATATTTCATGGGGAAATCAAATTCCTCTATATGTAATGATGCAATATGGGTATTTATTGATCATCTTACCATGTAATCCCATTTTCATTCTATAAGTGAAGATTTACCACTTGAATTTTTAAAAATAAAGCTTATTAATGAAGTTTTAACACTTCATGGTGTACCCTTATCGATTGTTTTCATCATGATCTACATTTTACATTACTATCTTGGAAAATTATTTAGAAATCCCTAGATACTAAACATTATTTGAGTACTGCCTACCTCCCTCAAACTGATGGACAATAAAAATGGACTATTAAATCCTTATAAGATATATTGAGATCTTTATACAATTACTTTCAAGGTATATGGGATCATTATTTACCTATGGTAAAATTTTCCTATAAAAATATATTCCATTCAAGTATTAAGATGGCACTATATGATTTTTTATATGGGAAAATATTTTTTAAAGCAAATTGTTAGAACGATGTTTGTGAAAGAAAACACATTGGCCCAAAACATTGTGAGGAAACAATGTAAAAGGATTGGATTATACATACCCACCACAAAGCATCACAAAGCAGGAAAAAGAGCTATGCGGATAACCGAAGCAAGGATTTATATTTTCAAGTACTTGATCATGTTTTATTGAAATTACCTCCATGGAAGGGTGTTATATGATGTGGTAAGAAGGGTTAAATAAGTCCCAGGATCATTGGACTTCTAAAAATTTTATATTTAATTGTATTTGTTTATTCCCATTTGGAAATTCCGCCATGTATCTCTAAATTTCATGATGTCGTACACATATCCCTACTGAGAAAATACTTGCATGGCCCAACACATGTACACAAATATGAAGATATAGATCTAGAACCTAATATGTCTTATTTTGAATAGCCTATAAGAAATCTTGTTACCGGAGAACAAGTGATGGGAAATCGGATGACTCTCATGGTAATTGTTCTTTGGAGAAACCAGAAAATGGAAGAGGCAACATGGGAACCTTCGGAACATATGACGATGAACTACCAAAATAATTTAATGCTGTAATTTTCTTGAACTTTATAAGAAGATGTTTTTTGATGGAGGTAAGAATGTAACACCCCAAGCTTCCATGGTACACTTGTTTTTGAATAATACAATAGCTTGCACTGTATGTAGCTCTATGTTTTATCACCCCACAACCAATCAAACTAGATGTTAGTTATTAATTGTAATACCGAATTTTTGAAATTTTATAAATTTAATTTTTCAATATGGACATAATTTTTCTATTCTTAATTTCAAAATTAGTTTAGGGAGAATTTCTGGTTATTTGTTTTGAAAACATTCAATTTTTGATGAATAGTGAAAAACAATGCGTTATTTATTAAAACAAAATGTTTCTTGAAATAATTATTCATAATTTAATTTTATTTTAAAGAAAAAATAGTTACATTATACCTATATTATTTTAATTTAATTCATTGGAGTCATTTTGTAATATGATTTGGGATATAATATTTTATTGAAATTTTTAACGTCTTTTTCCCACCTTCTTGGAACATTTGAAAATTAGCATAAAAATTAATTTTACAATTTCAATGAATTGAATTTGTAAAATTTGATAGAAATGGTTTTCAAATGTATGTAAATTTTGGTTCAATGGGATGAAAAAAATTTGATGAATAGTAACTTTTGAATTTTTTTTACAACAATATAATGTTAATAAGGTAATTAGAGGTATAAAAATACTATAATAAGATAAAATTACCCCAAAACATGTCCTAAGCCAGTTGGATAAGTTTATATCGACCAAAATCAACCTTAGGTAAAAATATGATCCTTTTTTATCTAATTGGATTAGATTAATACATTTATTAAATTTTATTTAAAGAAGAGTTAATAGTGTTAAATTAAATGTTTAATAACTAAACCATTTTTAGTATATTGTTATACATAAGATAAATTCAACTATAAATATTAATTAGAAAGATAAGATTATTTAAAACAACATAGTATTTTATTAATAATTTTTACACAATAAATAAATTAATTAATTTATGACACAATGATGATTCAATAATTACCTTATTTATGAATGATCAAAATAATTTATATTATAAATTTTAAAATAAATTTAAAGTGAACCTTTTGATTCCATAAAAGAATTTTATATGTGACTATGACATGTTAATGTTGGTTAGATTAATTTTTCTCTAAGTAATCATGTTTTTATGACTTTCAAATAAACCAAATACTAAATAGTTTCTAAATTGAAATAAATGAGTTTTTAAAACAAATACTATTTACTGAAATTATATAATTGTCCTAAATATATATGATAAGCATAAATGAATTAGATAATATTAAATATGTCATTAATGAACCATGTTATGTTATATTGGTATTTTTTAGTAACAATATTAACCATGTAGTATAAAAATACAAGAAGACATGGTAGAAGTTATGTTATTTAACATAGGGTTAAGGCTGATGGATAAGGTTAAATGGTAACCTAAACATGTATACAACCTATTGGTTGAGATTATTTAGACCCATTCGTATATTATCCTTAATATTAATTATATTTGGAGCTATTATAAAATGAAATTAGGTTTATAATAAATTAATATTTCATGATTTTCCTAAGTGCCCCTAACCACTATTATAAAATGGTAAACCCCCATCTCTTAAATTCACACCGCAAAAGCCATTTAGATCTTCCTAAACCTACTCCAATCTCCTACCAACTACCATATGTTCCACTTAGATGCATTAAAATGATCATACATCCATCACAAGTTTCCATTTTGTTCTAATCAAAAGTTAGCTCCCACATAAGAGGCAATTATTTGATCACTTCATTCAATATTCTTTTCTTCTTCTACATCCTTTTTCATTGTTTTTTCCAAAAAAAAATTTAAATCCCATAACATAAAAATAATTAGATGTTATTATAAATATAGTAAAACCATATTCATAATTAAATCTATCCTATGAATGATAAAGTCACCATACGTGCGTACGAATAACTTATCGTCTTCACATCGTGGTGTAGAATGTTATTCAATTCTTAATTATATGTATGAGTATAATAATTATTATAAATGATGTAAATAATAAATATAACATGTTAATTATTCTTTATATACAATATTCCATCTAATTAAATAAGATTTAACCATTAATAGAATTATATTGTTTCTCATGTGTACATACAGCTTACTGTCTCCACAACGCGATGAGATTTCATTCACCATCATAAACATTCGAGAATATTTTTCATTTGATGATTTAAAATAATTTTAAGTAAACTAATATAATTCTAGATATGAATTAAATATATTCTATCCATAACAAACATGACATATGTAACAAAACAAATGAAATAAAATGAATTTTTAACAAATAGAACAATTATACTAGTGAAATATTATTAACAAATAAATATAAAGGGCTCATATTTGATATCATGTTTATGTATGTGGTTCTTATATAATTTAATATCAATTTTTTTACAATTATATAGGAGGTTAAATTTCCCTCGACTATGGAATTGTACAAGGTGAGGGTAAATTTTACAATCTCTTTATTATTCGATGTTTTTATACATAAGTATCTTCTATGACTTCTTTATAATAAAAATCCATGTTTCTTAAAAACATATTTAAAAACATTTTTATTATTTCCTATAATATGGGATAATTTCATTTATACCCTTTTTGAATTTTTATAAATTTTTTTAAAGGAATATTTCAGTCATTTTCCAAACAAGGTCCTTTATGACCTTTTCTACAAATTAAAGAACAAATTATTTTTAACTTATACAGTGGCTGCGGATTTTTTACACTGCTAAAACATCTTATAAGTTTTCCTTATAAGATAATAATATTATTTTCAAATTAATTTTTACCTTTTATATTTGTTAAACCTTAAAATGATTTCAAATTAGAAAGAGATTATTTTTGGAAATAGTTTTTTGATTGATTTGATATGTGTCAACAACATTTGTTGTATTGTATGATTAATTGAAGTTGGTTTTTTGTAATACAATATTCCATATTTTCTAGGTTGTTTTATAATATTTTTTACTATGTGTGTTCTATTATTATGTCATTCATAGATTATGGTTAAATTATTAACATTTCGTAAGCTAGTTTTATATAAATGTTCAGGTTACGTTTCACCGTTTTCTAATAAGGAATGAATTGGACATAGTAAGTGATGGGCAGGGCCTTCTAGAGCCCCTCGATTCATTGGTAGGTCTTATGAGACAATATAGTTTCTTGGATCAATTCCCTCAAAAGAATTATTTTTGTAGTCAGGTCACAATGCCTTTAATATGTGGTTATGATGTCTTGCATTATGCAATCCATTATTATGAGATTTTTAATTTATATTACAAGTGATTATTCTACTAGTATAATATCCATGTGAATAAATATATGGGATTATTTGATTTATATTTTTCATATTATGCTGATGTGTTTGTTTAAATTGATTCTGTTTTAGTCGTATAATTTTTATTAAATGTTTGTAATAATTTATGATAGTTTCGGCTATATTTGTATACTTGCTGAGAATCTGAGATAATCCCTTTATTATATTTTATTTTTCCCAAGATGTGAAGAAATATATTATGACTAAACTATATGGATTCGATAAGGTATATGAATATTTTCAAAGGATACACCATGTTTTTTTCATTTCATAATGTAATGTAAAACTTATTTAGTTATCTAATACATCAATGGCTACTAATCTGCTCAGTCTTTCAGCACTTCTTCTATCATAATCATGTGAATGTTATGTAATAATTCACTGATCATGGGTAACTAGGGTATTTTTATTACAAAAAGATTCACTATATATTCTTAAAATAATTCTTCAATAAAATTTCAAAAATACTAACATTTATAAAAATAGAAATTTTGGGCATAAAATGGAATTTACCCTTATTTAGTGTATTTGAAACATAATTTGTGAATTTAAATTCAATTATTTCATATATAATATATTAATTTCATTTATATATGTCAATAATAGATATTAATTTTATTTATAAATGTGAAATGAGATTGTGGCCATAAAAAATCATCCTTTATATTCAATTAATTTTTATTACAATTTTTAATTAATTTAAATGAATAAACATTATAAAATAGTGTAAAATTTATTATATTGTCATAGTTAATATCATTAATTCATTCCATTCCAATGAGTAGTTGATAACTATAATAATAAATACTAATATTTTATTGTTGATATGTAAAACTCAGTCATTCTTGTAACACATGTTATTGAAGAGACTAGATGTTTTTTGAAGCAAAAGATAAAAATTATGTTGCATATAATGAAAGATAAACTATTAATTTAATATAATTCAACCGACATATGGATTTAAATAAATATTAAAGTATATATTTCATAAAATCTCGGTATGTTACATCCTACCACCTTTAAAAAATTCAGCCTTAAAATTCATCCTGGTTATCGATGTATTTTTATATTTCCTTCAGTGAAACCCACGTTATAAAAACGATATAAATAATTTATCCCATAATAAGGGAATTCAGGGAAAAAACTTATTACCTAATGTTACTCATAACCATGTTTCTACGAAGGGAATCAATGTTGTGGGATTTAAATATTAGATTAGAAGGGAAAACTAATTCTTTGGGATGAATATAGGGTGATAGAAAATGTGGTCAAAACGATGTTAAAGAATATAAAATAAAAATACAAATAGATGTGTAAAATTCCATTGATATCATCAGATATAATGTTAAGAGGTAAAAATTTTAATTGAAATTATTGTTCCTAATATTTGGATTTCTTCACCATCTACAGAAAGAGCATACTGAAATATACTTTCATGACCAATTATTATCATCCTTGGAAAAAAAATATCATATTTTTATCAAAACCATGAATATTCAATATGATTTTTTCACACCTATACCACTAAGTTAATATTTTATTGACCAAATAATCATAAAAGTAATAATTTGTTATTCCTTATATCTATAAACTATAACAAAACCCAAAATGGTGAGCACATGATTATAAAATTCCCAAAATGTATAAAATCTCATAAAATAATTTTGAAAATTAAATATTAATAACCAATGGTGTGAAAAAAGCATTTCATAACCCTATATTCAAAATAACATAAATAAAAAAAATTAATTATTATTTTAACATCATGGAATATAAAATTCATATATATATTTTTATTATAAAATATTTTGATCTATTTTTGATGTATCATAGTTTAGTTAGTATCCAAATAACCTTTGAATCATTTGTATATCTATGTAATAATTTTTTTGTTCCAATATTTAGTGCAATACCAAAGGTAAAATAAACCCTAATGGGTATCCATACCTTAAAATAAAATTAAAAAAAATAAAATAATACATCACATTAAAATAGAGTTTTACATATACTTCAAACTAATAAAATGACATTTAATATGTCCTTTATCACATCAAAAATTATTACTACAAAAAAAACGAAAATGAGATTCTAATAATATGATCATATGATCATGAATATTCTTATAGAACTATGATGGAATCCATAACTCTTATGATAAAATCACATGAAAACATCTTAATCTCTAGAGATATCTAAACTGACCTCTATGACCTATTGTAATAGCGCACGTCCTAAAATCCAGAATCTAACACTGAAATATAAAATATTAAATTTATACTATGTTGCCTCTAATTATGATATAATTCCATCATCAAAAACTATAAAACATAAAATTGATATATTTTATCACATAAATAATGTATGACCATTTAGTTTTTTAGTATTTTAGAATTTGGGAAAACTCTTACTTAAACAACTCACTAGTCAAAAAAAATTTCCCCCATTTTTTGTATTGAATTTTATTTCACTATAGGACACCCAAATAATCTATTTGAAATAGTTTATTGACATAAATAATTCATAATAATACATTAAAACTAGTGGAAAAAACGAAACATGACATGGGTGATCGCAATTGCTCTATAAGGGTAAACATGATCATTAACAATTTAAGGTCATAAATGAGCATAAGATGAGAAAAAGGTTATGATGATCTACTCAATGTGATTTCATGAATCATAAAATAATTCATGCAAATAATTACCTAGGTCATAAAATATAAAATCATGGGAAAATAAACATACATCAGGATCATTAAACCTAATCCATGTGATTTCAAACTCATTCACGAGACACATTATAAATTCATAATAGTTAATGAAAGTTGTTATTTGTTACATATCACTAGAAATTCTTAAAACCCTTTAAAAACAATTTCAAAACCCTTTTAATTAGGATAAAAATATTTTAGAATTCCAATATAATCATTAACCAATTCATTTGGGATAAATAATAGGGATCATCCTTCATATATGCTATATCAGGCTCACAAGTGTTTCATTAACCAAAATGTGGATTGACCCTTCATATAGGCTATATCAGGATAACATGTGAGATATAATGTGGATCATACCTAATTATATATTATATTAGGCTCACCAATATTGTATAATTCTCATTAACAATATAAATAATAAAGTAATTAAATCATAAAAACCATATATAAAATCATTATTCATTGAAAAAATAATAAACCCATGGGAATTTAATGTGTTTGATGTCAATCTGTTTGTAACAAAATTATCCCAATGAAAAGAAATATTTTCCATGAATATATAATTGAAACATGATTAACACAATGAAAATAAATTATACCATAAATATTATCTTTTAAGGATGAATAACCCATGGAAAAAATTGGTTCCATAATAATATAATTGAGACAGGATTAATCTATGGAAAAATAGGTTTTCACATTAATATATTTGAAACAGATATAATACATGCAATGAACTAATGAGTATTGTAGAAATAAAAAGTATCCATAGTGTGGGATAAGAAAAAAAATTATTTTAGAAACTGATGAATGGAAATCACAATAAATGATCATTAATAACATTCAAAAGGAAATTAATCATTAAACAATCAATGTTACCCATATCACTTTGAAATGTTTGAATCATAATCCCCATGAAGGAATAATTTTTTCTAAAAGAATTTAATTATAATATTATAAATTATTTCAGGATAATATATTTAATATGGGTTTTATTTTCACCACATAAAATAAATGAGTAGTGAATATGACATTATTCTAATAGAAATAAATGCAAGATAAGAAATTTCCTTAAAACTATGGTGACATCTAAACCAGATGTCCAAAAAGTAACGATAATAAAATACAAAAATTATATACCATAATGATAAAGTAGTTCATTATATAATATATCTAAATTTCATTAGATAAACTAAAAAAATGAGTAAGTGGTTAATATGATATTTATCTCAAGAATGTAGAATGTAAGACAAAAGAACCCTCCCTTGAGTCAGATTTTTCAGATATGTAATCTATAATACAAAATAATAAACTTATGATATTTATTTAATTTTATAATAACCTTTTAGAATTCTATTATTTCTTTTTTTTTCATTTTTAATTAATTTATATACAATTACTTAATCATTAATGTTTATGTCATTTGTTTGACCATGTTCATCATATTTTTCAAAACTAACATTGATAGGCCGAATAAGGAAAATGAGATCCTTATTTAATCATATAAAAAATATTAAAAATTCAAAAACTTTCAAATTTTAAATAAATTATCCATTTAATATCAAACAGAAAATATGTTTATGAAAAAATGAACAAATGTTACGATCATATAGAGGGTAGGTCGTACGTAAGCATGAGTAACATTCCAATTTCTAAATGATAATTATGGATGGAAGGTAAGTGAAAATTATTAATCTAGAATAATTAATGTGTCAAAAAATACATATTATTTAACAAAATTGTATTATATACATCATTCATATTATGTGGTGATGGAAATAGATGAATCTCATCACTTCTTGTAAGAGGCAGTCCACACTTCCATGAATAACATTATCAATTTTATATTCCATGAAATGAGAAGAAGAAAAGGAAATATATATATATATATATATAATTTCAGGAATATAATAAATATTACATTAATATCATATATTTTTATTAAACACATCCATGATAAATTAAATTTAAAGTGTGAACTTGTCACATCCCTTTAAGGGGGGGTAGTCCAGACATCCACAAACAATGTTATCGTATTCCCAAGAAATTGTAACAATTAAGGTATTAATTATATAACAATTAAAGATAAATAAGGATATAATAAATATCATATATATCATATAAAAATATTATGTACATCATATGTCCCAACCATGATATGTTGTTAATGAAAAATGATAGACATCATTTCGCCAGGCAGTAGTCCTCCATAAACAGTGATGGTGTTTTAAATTCCCATTTTATGGAAGTGTGGGTAGGTGTATGTCTAAATATTTACATAAAAACATCACATGGTATTTAATATGATTATTTCATTATATAATCATTTAATAAGAATAATTTAATTGTGGGGGAAAGAAGTAAAACAAATGTTCTCATTGAATAATTTTCCACTTCTTCAGGAAACTCATATTGCTTCCCACCTAATGGTATACAAGGTTTGATTTAAATATAAATTGAGTCTTCCTGGATGTGGTTTTTTATTTTTTTTAAATTTCTTTTGGGATTTGTATTGATGATCAAAAATTCATGATATGTATGATGTATGGGGGAGAGTGGACACAAATTTATAATAGAGAATGATTGGAATTATTGAAAATAAAAAAGGTAAAAAATATTAGGATTAATTATTAACCTCATGGGATTATAAAATTCCAAATATTGGATTCTAAGTGATGTATGGTTGATCCACAATTACACCACAAAAAATGAATTCTTTTTTTAAAACATTTTATTCCATGACTTTTGTGTTTCATTTTTATTTTTGTTCATTTAATAATGGTAACTACATTTATATTCTATTTAATTTATACATTAAAAATAAATTAAACTAAGACATATTATACAGTTTAGAATAACTAATTATATATATATAATCCAAATTAAAAAATTACATTCCCATTTCGGTTGGAAATTAAGTTTAATTGAAGCACATGTAACGCTCAAAAAACTGCATTAACCCAAACCATGGAAATAATGTTTTTATTATTCAGGGGTATCAATGTTTATTTTAAAAGATAAATTCGAAAATGGATGGAAAATATTTTAAATTTATCAACATATATAATTCACTTTATATAAGGTGGTATTTTTTTAATTTAAATTATTTTATAAAATATCATTTATCATAAAATAAGATTAAAGATTATTTTAATAGTATATATATTATTGAAATTAAAAAACATTTATAAAAATTTTATTAAAATATATAAACATAAATAATGTGTATCTTAAAATATTCATATAAAAAATAAAGGAATCAAAAATTAATTTTACTTACCTTACTTTTATATTTTTTATTATCCATTACATTATTATATTATTAACTAAATAATAAATTCGTTGGTGTTTCAAAAATATTTAATATTGTTATAAATTTTTTAAATATAATATGTAAGTTATTATGAAAAACTAAATTCATTTATATTTAAAAATGATATTTATAACCAATCCAAATATATGTTTTCCTTGTCCCCAATGCTTTATTTAAAATAAAATAAAAGTAAAATGTTTTGTCTTTTCATTTTCATAACTTATTATTTGGGTAAACAGAATTGAATATTATTCAAAATAACTCATATAAATAAATAAAAATATCTTATGGGTTGATATATATCCAAAACATGGGTTTTAGGCATGTTTATAAGCCATTTAGTCCCCTATGGTTAATATTTAACCATTATGAAAACTCATTTTTACCATATTCACTTTATTTAATTTGAATTGCTTTCATTAAAATTTTTAGTTAAAAATATATTTAACATATTATAAATTAAATAATATCGTTAATTGAAATATGGAATATATTTTGACAAATATAAGTCACATAAGTTGTATAATTTAATTCAAAATTGACCACAACGAAAAAACAAGTTTATAATGTAAAAATATCAAAAAATTGGAATGTTTTCATAACCAATTTCAAATTGAAATTAAAAAAAAATAACAAAAAATTTATTAATTGACTTATAAAATATCATATTAGGCATTAAATTCTCATTAAAATATAATTTATCTATATAAATAAATTAGAAATAAATGATGTATTCATTTAAAATCTGGTGTCATTAACTTTTTTTAAAAATTTGAATCTTTGAAGAAAAATACCAAATAATTACCCTAAGAGAATTTTGATATTCCAAATTTAAAAAATGTTTTTTTAATAATAATATTTATAATGGTTGAATTTTTTGATTTTAAAAAAATTCTTCCATTAAAT
This sequence comes from Viscum album, assembly GCA_963277665.1. Classification (NCBI taxonomy): domain Eukaryota; kingdom Viridiplantae; phylum Streptophyta; class Magnoliopsida; order Santalales; family Viscaceae; genus Viscum; species Viscum album. The sequence continues at coordinate 789,255,506 of OY728140.1, forward strand.
GGTGATAAAACCACTTTTCTTGAAAAATGTAGAGTTTTACCCATAAAATTTTTTCATCTTATTTTACGTCTAAAAAATTTTTAGATTAATTAAAAATGATTTATTTAATATATAAAATATTAATTTCATTAATATATTTCACAAATTCTGTTCAATTTAATTTATTAAGATATAATTCCTTTGTAGTCATAAAAATAGTTTTTCCAAAGTAATCATGATTTGTATTCAATTGTTTTTTATTTTTAGTTTAAATTAATTGGATATAATTAAATTTATTATCATGTTTAATATATATTATCATAATTTAGTTAATATAAATTATCCCCACTATTCCAATGGCTAGGTGATAACTGTTATATTTCATTCTAATATTATCTTGTCGTTCCCTAAAATAGTGTGTTCCATATAAAAGACATCATCAAAGAGGATAAATGTTGCATGTGATGCAGGATAAACATTTTGTTGTCTATGAGTAAATATAATCTATATATTGAGAACAATCTAAGCTATTGATGAATTTAAATTTATTTTTTAGTATATGTTTATTAAAAAATAGAAATTTTATATAATCACATTCTAATCAATGATAAATGAGTAAAAATGAAAGAGATATGGAAAACGAAATGGTTTTATCTATAGGATGTGATATGTTTTATTTCATGTATATGTTTTGGAAGTTGTTGTGGAGGTGGTCAAAATATTTCATGGTACTTTGGTTCTTCATCAGCATGTTTCACCATCTCAATATTTTTTTAATAATTAAAATATATCAACATATTCTCCATGATGGTGGTTTATTCTTAATTTAGTACAAAATCCCAGAATAAAATTGGATATAATGAAGAAAATTAAATAAAAGGCCAGTGATTAGGAATGCTAAAATATATCAAATACAAAACAAGTTTTTTAAATGAAATAACTATTAGTCCTACAATCCATTGATTGGTTGATGTTTTCATTTCAATCTTCAATAATGTATAAATGAATTCAGGAACATATCACTAATGGGATGTACCCATATATATGATTTCACCATAAATAAGATTAATATAGCACCATACAGAAATTATGAAAAATAGTTACAATCCATGAAAAAATTTCAGGAACTAGATAGTAAATAGAAAGAAAAAAATACACATCATAAGTACTTAAATGGTTGGGATGTTGTTATTCTATACTTGTGGAATTGGAAAATTTCTATTATTATGGTATTTTTAAATTATTAAAATGTTGATGATTTTATCAAACATCAAATAATGGTGTACCAAGTGTCTACTTTTATTCCAATATTATTTAAAAAATATATTAAATTTATAAAAAAACACAAACTTATGTAACTAAATAATTTCGTATATAAAGAATTGACTTTATGGTTGAGACCTTAATATGGTGAAAATAAATATTGTGAAATGTAAATGAAAAATTTATTATTGATTTATTGATTAAGTTACTATGAAAGGAAATTAGTTTCTATCAATATAAGTAAATGTTCCATCATCTATAAAATATGAGTTTGTGTGCGAGTGGATTTTATAAATTAATTATTTTTTTCAGGTTTTCCATTAGATTCGATATGGAAGAATATACTCAGTGTTAGTATCTCCACATAATTGAAAAATTCCATTTAATATGGTCAATTAGTAAGTGGTTTTTAGTAATTTATTTTTTCAATACCATTTTTTAATCATGATCATCCATAATTTCACAAAAGGTTATTAAATTCAATAATATCAATTGTTGGGTTATATTTTTTTTACTTTATTATTAATTGTATCCGGAAACATGAAATGAATAGAGAGAATGAATTATATAATTATAATAAGTATAAAAAAACCCAATGATGGAAAAATAAAAGAAATTCCTATAGACACTCACACTTTATCTACGTCACCCAATACATGATAGGAATCTTTTCATCATTATACTCTTGAGAGAGTTCGATATAAAGAGAGTATGGAATGAATTTAAATGAGTAGTGGAGGATTATGTCATTCAACACTTTTTCATTGGAAAATATCCATATATTAATATGTTTATTCAATAACATGCTAATACATATAATTAAATGATTATTTCTCCATTGGTAGATTGAAATCCATAAAATAAAGTATCAAATGATGAAATTTTAACTATAAGGGTTATGATATATCACTATATATGATTGAACAACATTAAGAAAAAATAACATGATTTTCTATTTCATCAACATGTATCAAAGAACGAACCTTCCTTCATGTCATGACCAATCATGCCTTTACTCTATAGTTTCTGATTAATGAAATTACTCACATAGTAATTTTTAAATTTTTGACACAATGAAATTGATTTCATAGAATTAATTTACTTACCCAATTATATATACACTATTTTCACCACCAACATCCTATTTTATCGATCAATTCATTACCCAAAACATATAATTTATCTTACTATTTTCATGTGGCATGTATTGTGATATTCTTTGGTAATATTTTTATTCAACAAAAATTTAAACAACACCAGACACATAAGAATAAAAAAATTAAAAACTGTGAAATATTAATTAGAAAATTTCAAAATTTAATGTATTTAAATATTTAAAAATATATGCATTAAATGTGGAAATAAAATTCCCCTCCACACATAAACACATAATTATCCTCATTATTTTAATATAACCATATTTTAATGCACATTCACTATTCTATGAGTTTAAATATTATTGTCAAATTAATCATGTGATCGAATGAGGAATTTAATTTTCATTAATAACATTAAAATTTACATCAACTTCTCAATTTTCAATAAATATATCAATCATGTATTTTACTTTTCATATTTGAATGAATCATTCCCCATAATCCTTTCCATTAATTTTTGTAATTCATTATCAATGTGATTATCAATAATGTCCCGACTTGGCTTCCACATAATGTTAAACTGATTTAGTTGGCTACATGACCTCAAGAACACCGCCCCATAACCTAGTGGCTACTAAATAATATCAAGGGATATATGTATAACATGGAGAGACTATAACATATTTATAAAAGTAGTACAATAACAAAAATAAATTAGAAATAACTAAATGATAATATTAATAAATAGAATAATACCAATATCTTGTGATGTCTTCAGTCGGAATAAAATATCCAAAAAAAAGTGGATGGGACAAGTCATATATCTGTCATGTTTCAATATGAAAATCCCAAAATAAAAGAAGAAAAAATTTCTCAAATGGGTCCAAACATCATATATGGTTCCCTCAACCATGATCTATCCCAAAGATTCCATATAACAAAGGGATCTGGCCCTTATCCTACCAAGAAAACGTGATGTCTACTTGGTACCAATCAGGCGGTCCATGTAAAGATTCAATAAAACTTAGTAGGCCACCAATAAAGGTGTCTAAAACAATATCATGTTAGAACAATATATACAGTTCTATATAAAATAAAGTACAAGTGATAAAATAAATATTTTACCAACTCATTTATCAATTAAGTAATCACATAAATATGTTGTTCCCAATGATAGTCAAACTATAAATTCATGCTTGGTCCCATCCATGATTATGATTAATCCCCAAGGTATTTCAGATATCACATAACTCATGTGTTTTCCTTTATCAATTCATTTCAATTTAATTACATTGCTACATTAAACCATAGTCCCATACAATCAATTTTGTCCTAGAACATCGTATCTAGAACTTTTTATGATTTTAAAGCATAATTACATGTCCCACACCCCATTTTTTTAAAAAAAATTGTATTTTAAATAATCATTCAATGTACCATAAACAAGTATTAGTCAATCACATTTAGGATTTTGAAGCATCAATCCCTGTCCCCCACATACATATCATATATATCAAAACATTTGTTTCATTGCAATATCAAATATATAATGTTTTGAAATATATCAATATATTACATTCCACAAGGTTAATCATCATTAACCTCTTTATAAAACATTTTATTCAAAGTGACCCATTTTAATTATCAAATTAATCAATCTTCATTACATTTAATACATAGAGTAAAAAAATTAACACTATACTATTATTAAAATTTTAATCATACAAAAAATTAAATCATTAATGTTAATATAGTCATATAATTACTCCCATTATCAATCATTTATATATCCCATCAATCAACTAATTACACAATCCCATCAATATAATATTTTATTAATCCAAATATCCATTCAATTTCATAAAAACATTATTTTATTAATTAATTTACCATATAAATATTCCAACTCAATAAAATAGTTACAAACATTGAATTTTATATTAAACAATATAATATCCAAAATTATAATAAATACAATGGGTTTTTCAATTGTACCACATACCTCAAGATTAGGGATGAGCATTCACCAAAATTGAAACTCCCCAAATTTATTATGAATGTTCAATTTCATAAATAATTAATAGATCCAGAACCAAAACAAATATTTATGATCAAATTGAGTAATATCTATGAAAACCAAGTTCTAATTCCACCCCAATGGTGGATAAAATATCCCTCAACCATAAGAAAGAGAGACAAATGAAGGTTTAAAAGACACATGAAGAGATTCATTAAAGAGAGAGATAATGATTTTTCAATCCGATATTCAATTCCTCTGGAAAGGAGTTCATAGAGACTTGGAATCCTCTCTTGATCCTACAAAAAATAATGAATATTTCTTAGGATGAGAGGGGTTGAATTATGATCAAAATATTAGGGTCTTAAAAAAAGTTAAAATTTTTTGGGGATGAAAAATAGCGTAAATGGATTCTTAGGCTACAGTCCACAGTTAAACAAACCATGCACCAAAAACATGTTTCTCAGTTATGGGATGCACATTTACTATTAATAGGATTCATTTATTGAGAAACTATACACTACCCACAAAAACCCCATACACATGTCTTGACATTGTTTTCTTGGGTAGGGCACATGATTTGGGAAAACCATTCTCCACCGTGCACCACCCTTCATTATTCCAAAATTCTTAATTATCTATAAAAAACATAAACCCAAAAACCCATCCATAAAATACAACAACAAGGGTAAATTTCTACCAAAAATAAAACACAGGGAATCTCCAAAAAGTTCCAGATATTACAATATAAACACATTATAATAGATCATTCTCGAGATGTACTCCTAATAATCTACATGATTCCGAGATAAAAATATTGTGGAAATAAGAACACTTTTCTACTTCTCTCCCCCATGTTCAATTTTATACATGAATATTTATTCAAAATAAATGAACTATTAGTATGGTCTTTCTGAGAAACACATTCTCAATATGATCCATAGCATGTATTAGATGCTCCTCAAAGGATTCATTCTTCTTACGCTCCTCAAAATCCATATAGATGACAAGACAATGATTAGTTTGACACCACTATTGATCTAGAAAATGAAAAACAACATGCTAAAAACTACACCTCTATGGAAGAGTCATCTAGTACACCACATGCCCAATTCTATCCAGAACCACAAAAGGTCATACAAGCATTGGCGCCAATGTGTCCTGTATCCAATTCCAAAGGTGTCCTATTGTTTCTAATGCACAATGGAAAATAATATCACCCACTAAAAACTCACGGGTCATCCACATCAATCAATATATGACTTATACCAACTCGGATCTATTTCTATGCATTTCCAAATTTTCAGAACCTAGTCTTACATATCAAGCACAAGACTAAATTCCTACTCCTCTAACTCACCTGCCTCAATCTATTATAGGAATGATCTGTTTGGCCTACAATAAAGTTGAAGATATGGGTCTATCTAAATTGTCGGTAGATAACTGGGGTTATAGGAAAAATCAATTAGCACTAGGTGTTTCTCTCAATACCAACCAAAATACAGAACAAATTCAGTAACAAACAAAGTTTTTCTAAAAATAAATTGAAATTCTTGAATGTTTATTTAATGTATATTTTTATAAGCTTCCTTTATTCATTATTTTACTACTTCTTTGTTTTTAATTTTTGAAAAATGGTCATCTACAATTATGTTCAATATGTTATTTGATGTCTTTTGGAACCATCTGGTTGTTTTGGTGATCATTAAAAACCCATTATGAATAGTAATATGATCATAATGAATAGTAAATTTTTTTATTATTTATTTTCTTATGGATTTACGATAATGACATCTTCATTAGTTTTTAAATGTGATATAAAAGAAGATATAGTTTTTAAATTATTAATTTTTGAAATAATTATGATTTTATATAAAATTAAATTAAAAATATTTAAAAACAATATTTTAAATTTTTTTTAATTTTTGATTTTTACAGCTTGATAAATGATTAGGGTGAATTTTGGGTCTTTTTTCGTAACAGTTGATTTTTTGGTGAATAGTAAAAATTACAGTTTTGAGTTTCAGTGTGTTAATGACATCATTAATGATGAAATAATTATGTAATAAATCAGGTCTACTTGTGTACAGTAAAATACATTATGAGGTGTCCCAAGTGTCTTATACCATGTAAAAATACAATGGGAAAGCCCATGGTTTTGGAAATACCTCTGATGAGGTGTCCATTAAAAATTATTAAAATAATCCCTCAATTTTTCTATAAATACCAACCTATTCCTTCATTAACATCATTCAAAATTCCACATCAATGATGCTCTCACCTACATACCTCCATAGTATCCCTCAAAAATTTTCTTCATGTCCCCAAGGTTGCATTAATCATTTTATAGTAGTTACTCTAAAATGTAGGAAAATTCTCAATTTCGTTCATTTTCCATTCAAGTTCTATTTTATGTGGTTTCACATTCATGTTTCCAAAACCATGTTCAAATTTACATCTTATTCATGATCTATTCTGTATTATGATTCATTTCAATATGGGTGACCGTTTTCTCTACTCTTTTTAAAATTTTCTACCACCATGTTGCATGGTCGTTAGGCTGCTGAATTATTTTAAGGGATTTTTCTATTATTCTTTAATTCTGAGTTCCGTTATTTTTATTATTCTTTATTCATTTATTGTTATCCAAGAGGATTGAAATCACCATAAATCATGTATATTATTTATGTTCTCATGTTAATGTAATATTTAGCATGATTATTCTTCTCCTCTCCCACTTATTTATGGAATAAAATTATTGTCCATGATGTTTCGAATTGCTGACACCATGGACAATGTGATTTCAATTTTCATTCATTATTTCAGGTCTGGTCATTAATCCTTTTTCATGGTTTAACCAGGTTATAATATATGTATTATTTCTTACCCATGGTTCCATGATTCGTTTGTAGTAATTGCTTAAATTTATAAGACAAAATGTGGTTGTAATTATCAAAGAACCACTAAAATAACCTAAACGAACATCATTAATGTTTCGACTTATGAATCATCCACGTATAAAACATCAAAATGATAGATGGTATAAATTATGGTACTGGAAATATGGAAATATCTTTTTATTCCAATTCTTGAGTTTCACTTCAAATCGACAAGAACATCCATCCTGAACCAATCATGGAAGTCATGTAAGGAACTCACAAAAAATAGTGCAGCGAACAAAATTCTAACAATTAAGGGGTGAAATAAGGTTAATAAATGGTCATATAAGATGTTATAAGTATGAATATTATTCTTTAGAATACTAATAACACTCTTTTAACCATTATACAGGATGTTTAAACATGTTTTAAATAATACGAGCCTGAGGTAAGAGAATTATTTACCCAATTTCACTTCATTGTGTTAACATTTTACTTTATTATTTATGTGGTAATAAAATTGTTGTGTGACAGGTTTTGTATATAAAATTTTGAATTGTTTTTATTTATAGTGATTATACATATTCCTTCAACTCTATTATGTCTCACTTCAATTATATGTTTATGTAAGGGGATTTTCATTTAAAATCCTATTTTAATATTATTTTTTACAAAATCCAAATGAAATGATTGTATCATATTATTCATATTCTATGATATTTTTCCAGTTCTTGGGAATTTTTTATGATGATTGATGGGACCAATATATCCCTCCAATGCATTAGGTATGAGTAAGTTGGAGGTCTCCCTTATGATTTCTCCTAGTGTAACTGTTATTGTTACCCAAATAGTAAGGTAGTCGTGAGGGAAACAAATTATAAGGTAGCTCGATGGTTTACAAGAATATGTATGTAATGCCCTAGGATACCATTATGGTTCTACTTATGTTATTATATTTTGGTGAAATATCATCTTTCAAAATGTATATATATATATATAGGTGATAAGTATGTCTTTTGAAAGTGATTTCAAATGTTACAAGTATTCATTGACTAATGTGTTTATTCCTTCTTTTTATATCCCTTACTATGTTTTTGTGCTCATCCCATTTTTTAAATGATTTAATGGTTAATGGATGTGAGAGACAAAGAAAAATTCCATGTCAAATATTAAATAATTATTAAGTAATCATGTTTTAAGTATTAATGTTTTATATTTTGAAAAAAATGTAAACTGTTATTATAGTTTCCACTCTGAAACAATGTGTAATGTTATGAATGTATTATGTCCCAATTCCCTAATGCTCTAAAATTGTAAAGACCCTCCATGAAAAATGATTTTTTTCTTCACTAAATTCATGATAATGTATGTATAAGTCTAGGTCCTTATAGTTGGTATTAGAGTATGGTTTAGATAACATTAGGAGTTAGGATGATTTTAAAAGAATACCATAAATGATCTTTACTCTATCACTAATTTGAAATATTATTAAATTTAAATATTACCATATTTCTTCATCTATGTTATGTTTTTATTGAATGAGTTTACATTGAAGGAATAAGGATGATGAAGAGGAGAGGCACCGATAGAACGATATCCTTCCAAATCTACATCCTAGAAAAGTAGGGATTAGAACTGAGTAATTTGTGATAGTAATGACTCATTTAACACATGAAATAAATGGTTGTGGAATCCATTAAAGGGAAAAAATAGAGGAACAATAACAGAACATGACAGTAGTGGAACATTTTATGAGACCACACCCTCCAACAATCAATGGATCTTTTGACCAAGTAGCAGCTAAAGGATGGATCAAAGCCCTTGAAAATATATTAAATGTTATGGAATGTTCAGACAATAAAAAGGCAGGCCTTTCCATTTATAATTTTTAAGGTTAAGCAGGTATGTGGTGGTCAATGTTTTGGAATATCAGGGGTAGAGAGGATTTTTATCCCTTATGGTGGGATGACTTTAAAAGTATTTTACTAGAAAAATATTTTTCTATAGTGGTGCTACATAGGATGGAGAAGAAATTACATAAATTGAAGAAAAATGAGGAGTATTTAGTGGTTGTGTATGAAGCGAACTTCACAAGACTGGAGAGGTATGCTCCAAATCTTGTTTAGGGTATTGATAGAAAAATCAACTTCTTTTACTCAGGACTGATATAAAGGTATCGAAGGGTGTTGGCCACCCAAGAATTAACAAGTTATGAGAAACATGTCAGATGTGCTGACAGGGTAGAGATGAAGTTTTTTGATGATCACATGCATTTCTGGAACATTGAGAAGAAGAGGTATATGTGGCATGCGATGGGTAAGAATCAAACAATGAAATATGATTAGTAGAAAATCTAGTTTCCATTTTGTGAAAAGTTTGGAAAGAAACACCCTGGGGAATGACTTAGGAAAACTAGGATGTGTATTAAATGTGGTAAGTTTGGACATATTGTCTGCTAATGCAATGAAAATGATCCTAAAACTGAAACTAATAAGAAAACAGTAAAGTGTTTTAAATATGTTGAGATGGGTCATTCTGAAAATGCCTACCCAAATAGAGACATGAATGATGCAATGAAGTCGGACTATATGCATAAAGGTGTACTGAGATCCATTGTGACTACATTATTAGATGTTGGACCATCAAATGAAGTTGTATCAGGTATTTTGTTTTTCTAAAAAAAATTTGCTAATGTTTTTTGTGATATGGGTTCTACACATTCCTTCAACTCTGAGAAATTTTTGGGCAAATTCGAAATATCACCTCAAAAAATGAGACCTAAACATGTTGTTAAAACAACAGGGGGAAATATTATAGCAAAGAAAAATTATAAGAATCGTACTTTTGTGGTCTACGAATATACTTTACCGGAAAACATTGATTTTGTACCCTTAGTTGAGTTTGATGTTATTCTAGGAATGGATTAGATTTATTTTATAATGATATGATTGACTATAGATCTAAATAAATTGATTTTTAGAAATAAATTAAGTTTTTATACAATAATGGACCCCTCAAATTGATAATATATCATGAATCTGAGAAACTTTTGAAAGATGGAAATAAATTTTATCTAGATCATATTTTTTAGAACAACGTAACTATTCAATAAAATTAATGATGGTTCCTTGAGACATTGCATTGATTATAGAGCTTCTAATAACATCACTACTAAAAACAAGTTTCATTTGCCTCATATCAATGAATTGTTTCATCTTTTCCAGGGAGCTCAGTATATTCCCATGATTGACATGAGATCTGAATACCATTAGTGGAAGGTAAAAGAGGATGAAATCCCAAAAAACGACCTTTCGTACAAGATATGGGCATTATGAATTTTTTGTTAGGCCCTTTTGGGTTAACTAATGCACCTTCTATATTTCTAAATATTATGAATAGACTATTTCATGAGTTCTTGGATAAGATTGTGGTTGTATTTATGTATGAAATACAGGTATTTTATAAAAATAATGAGGAGCATGAAAAACATATAAGGGTTTTTCTACAAAACTTAAAAGAAATGAAACTGCATGGAAAATTCCTTAAGTGTGATTTTTGGATGCAACATATGTCTTTTCTTAGGAACATTGTAAATAAGGATGGAATAATAGTTGATCCTGCCAAAAAAAGTGGTTGATGTATGGCCATGACCCAAAAATGTTACAGATATTCATGGTTTACTTTGATTAGCGAGGTATTAATGAATGTTTGTTAAGAACTTTTCAGGGTTATATAGGATGATAACTTTGTTACGATTGAAAGGGGATAAATTTTTTTGGATATAAGAATGTGATTTTTGTTTCTATGAACTAAAGAAGAGATTGTAAAATGCTCTTGTTTTGTCTTGGACTTCCCAAATGGTGATTTCTTCATAAATAGTGATTCTTTGTTGATGTGAATGGGTTGTGATTTGAAGTAGAAAGATCAGGTAATTACATATTCTTCAAGAAAACTAAAACCTCACGAGTTAAATTATCGGAAACATGATTTGGAATTGGAAAATGCGGTTTTTTTATTTGAAAAATTTGAGGCATCATTTATATGGAGCCAAATGTAAAATATATACTGACTATATAAGTCTAAAGTATATATTCACTCAGAAGGAATTAAAAATGAGGATGAGAAGATGGCTTTAACTGATAAAGGATTATGATTTCATGATTAATTACCATCCTAGAAATGAAAAAAAAGTGGTGGATTCATTGAGACAAAAACAACATTCATCATAAACAATGTTAAATTTGGAACATGATCCCTTGAATAATGAATTGATAAATTTTGTCTTTGAAGTTATTGTTCCATGGAATACATCTTATTTTTATCAAGTTTCAGTGGAGTCTTCATTGTCATATAGAATTAAGAAAGCACATAAGGAAGACCATGAGCTATAGAAAAATATATAATTTGTCAAAATGGGCTAAATTTAAGAATGTAACATTGATAATTTTATTGTTATAAGATTTGGAAAAAGGTTGTGTGTGCCCTATGATTCTTAGTTGAGGAAATATTAGTTCTGTGAAGATCATAGTTCTCAAATTTTGGTTCATCCTAGCAGTACTAAGATGTACATAGACCATTTGGAGTATTACTAGTGGGATGGAATGAAAATAGATATTGGCGGTTTTACCATGAAATGTTTGACATGTAAACATGTTAAATAAGAGCTGCATTTACCGAAGAAGATGCTTCAGCCTTTTCGAGTGCCAGAGTTGAAATGGGAGAATGTATCCATGGAATTTGTGGTTGTAATACCAAATAATTCTTGAGGTAAAAATTCCATTTAGGTTATTGTTGATTTACTGATTAAATCATCACATTTTCATTCTATCCGAGATACATTGGATTTGGATCAGCTTCCTCGACTTTACCTCTAGGATATTCTCTGGTTACATGGAGCTCTTCTTTCCATACTATTTGATCGGGATCAAAGGTACAATTTTATCTTCGAGAAGGGACTTCAAAATTCATTGGGCACAAAATTTAATTTCAGTACAAATTTTTCTCATTAATACTATGGGAACATTGAATGAATGACTCAGACATTGGAGGATATGATTTGAGATTTTTTAATAAACTAATAGGGATGTTGGGATCATCATCTTTCTTTAGTAGAGATTTCTTATTATAAAAGTTTCATTCAAGTATTCAGATGGAACCGTTCGAGGCTTTATATGGGAAGTGGTTTCATACTCTGGAGTTTTGTGCTGAAGATGGTGAAAGTAAGTTGATGGGGCCTGAATTAGTAGAATATGTGGTGATGAAGTGAATATGATCTAGCAGCATAAGGGGATATCTCAAATCATGTAGAAAAGATATGTAGATGACATGAGGAATGACTTCTTGTTCGAGGTAGGTGACCATATATTCTATAAAATCTATCATTGGATTAGTGTGATGTGTTTTGTTAATAATGTAAAGCTAAGAAAATGATTCATTGGCTCTTTTGAAATCATAGAAAAAGTTAGACCAATTTCTTACCAAGTGGATCTACCACCATGGTTTTCTTAGGTACACAATGTTTTTCATAATTTGATGTTGAGAAAGTATGTTCCAAAATTCATCAAATGTTTTAAGTATAGAAGAAGTTTAGCTGGAATAGAACTATTCTTATGAAGAGAACACAATTTAGTTTATTTATTTAAGAGAACAAGTATTGTGATGTAAGGTAATGCATCATATAATGGTTTTGTGGAAAAACCACATGGTTGAAGAAGCAACATGGAAGTCTGAAAATGCTATGAGGGAAAGGTACCCTCACTTGTTTAATAAGTAAATAAAATTGTGAGGACGTAATTTCCTAAACTAAGGGATAATGTAACACTCCATGGTTTTCTAAAAGTAATTTGAAATGCGTGATATTTTGTTTAATGTATATATTTATCTGTAGCTTTTAAACATAATTTTACTGATTCTATGCTTTGAATTTTAAAAAATGGTCATCTACAATTTTGTTCAGTATGTTATTTGGAGTCTATCGGAACCAACTTATTTTCTTGGTGAATATTAACATACCCATATAAATATTAATATTACCCAAATTAATAGTTAATTATATTATTAGTTTATTTTCTTATGGTTTTAATATAAGGACATCTTTATTAATTTTTAAATGTGATATAAAAGCCATTATATTTTTTAAATTATTAATTTTTTAATTATGTATGATTTTGGTTAAAAATTAAATTAAAAATATTTAGAAAATTATTTTCAGATAATGGAATTCATTTTTGAATTCTATATATCGATAAATGGTTATGGTGAATTTTTGGAATTTTTCTGAAACATGTGATTTTTTAGTGAATAGTAAAAAATACAGTTTTGAGTTTCAGTGTGTTAATGAAATCATTAATGATGTAATAATGATGTATTAAATCTGTATGGAAAGTGCATAGTAAAATAGGTTATGAGGTGTCCTGAGTGGATTATACCAAGTGAACATACCATGGGCAGGCCCATGGTTTTGCAAATACCACTAATGAGGTGTCCCGTGGAAATTATTAAAATAATCCCAATCATTTGTAATAAATCCCACACAATTCCTTCATTAACATCATTCCAATTTTCTCATCAACAATGCTCTGGCCTCTTTACCTCCCTAGTATCCCACCAAAGGATTATTCATTCCCCCAAGGTCCCAACATTCATGTTCAAGGAGTTACTCTACAATGTAAGAAAATTCTCAATTTCTATCTTTTTCCAACCAATTTCTCTTTTATGTGGTATAACATTCAGGATCCCAAACCATGTACATGTTTCCTTCTTATTAATTATCTATTCTATATTACTACTCATTTCTAGATCAGTTACCCTTGCCCCCTCTCTTTTTAATATTATTTAAAACCTTATTACATAGCCGTTATGCTGTCGAATTTTTGTAAGGGATTTCTCAATTATTATTTAATTTGGAGTTCCTTTATTTTCTTATTCATTATTCATATATTCTTACCCAAGAGTAATTAAATCTCCCAAAATCAGGTATATTCTGGATGTTCTCATGTTCATGGAAAATTAATCATCATTCTTCTTCTCCTCTCCCACTTATTGAAGGAATAAAATCATTATCCATGATGTGTCAAATTACCAACATAGTGGATGATGTGATTTCAATTTCCATTAATTGTTTCATGTATTGTCATGAATCCATTTTTGTAGTTGAAATAGGTTATAATATATTTATTATTTCTCTTCCATGGTTCTAGAATTTTTTTTATACTCATGTTTTTAATTTATAATACAAAATGAGGTTGTTATTATCAAAGAACCATTAATATGACCTAGACGAACATCATTATTGTTTTAACTTATGAATAATCCCCATATAAACATCAAAATGATAAATGGTATTAATTATGGTACTAAAAATATGTTTATACCTTTCCATTCCAATTCTGTAGTTTCACATCCTGTCGACTAGAACATCCATCATGAACCAATCATGGAAATCATGTTATGAACTCACCCAAAACAATGCATGGAACAAAATACTAACAATTAAGGGGTGAAATGAAGTTATGAAATGATCATATAAGATTTTATAAACCTGAAAAGTTTTCTATAAAATACTAATAACACTCTTTTAATTGTTATAATGGTTGTCTAAACAAGTTGGATGTAAGACAAGCCTGAGGTAATGGAATTCATAACTCGATTTCCATTTTTAGGTTAACATTCTACTTAATTATTTATGTGGTAATAAAATTGTTTTCTGATAGGATTTGTATATAATATGGTGAATTGTGTTGATTTATAGTGAGTATAAATATTCCATTTACACTATTAAGTCTCAATTCATTTATATGATTTATGTAAGGGGATTTTATTTTAAAATCCTCTTTTAAAATTATGTTTTACAAAATTCAAAAGAAATTTTTTTGTGCTATTATTTATGTTGTATGATTATTTTCTGGTTCATTGGAATCATTTATGATGAAGCGTGGGACCTATATCTCCCTCCAATTCATTTGTAATTAGTATGTTGGAGATCGACTGTATAGTTACTCTATCTGTAACTGTGATGGTTACGCAAATAGTAAGGTTGCTGTGATGGCTACAAATTAAAAGATAACTGATATGGTTACAAGATTATGTACGTATTTCCAAAGGATACCTTTGTTGTTGTACTTATTATCTTATTTATTTTGGAAATATGATTTTTTCCAATGTATGTATATATATAGGTGATTAGTATGTCTTTTGAAAGTGATTTCATACCATACAAGTATTCATGGAATAATGTGTTCTTTCCTTCTTTTTATACCCCTTACAGACTTTTTTTTCTCATCCCAAGTTTTAAATGAATTTCACCTGTTATTTGATGTGTAAGACGAAGAATGAACCCATGTTAATTTTTTAATAATTGTTAAGGAATCATTTTTTTTGTTTAATGGTTTTCTTTTTTGAAAAAAATTAAAACTATTTTTATGGTATACACTCTGTAACAATGTGTAATGTTATGAATGTATAATGTCCCAATTATACAAAACACAAAACATGAAAAGATCCTCAATGTAAAAGGAAGTGTTATCTGGAATAAATTCATGATTATGTATGTATAAGGCCGGGTCCTTACACCTTCTCATAAAATATCCTACAAAACCTATATGGTACGTTCTGTCATCCCATCAGTTTGTGGGTGGAAATACATACTCTATAATACTTTTTTACCAAGAACTTTCTACAAGCCCAACCATAATAATGACATGAATCATGACTCATGGTCTAATACTATTCTCTATTGATCTATATGAAAACCGAATATCTCTCTAACATGCATTTCTACCAGATGATCCACAGTTAAAGTATGTAGTATATAAATTAATTTTTCACATTCTTTAATCAATCCTCTATAAAAAAAGTTACATAATTCTTATGAGGTTTCCTAAAAAGACCAACAAAAACCCCCAAGGTAATGTCATCCTACATCCAGTCTAGAATGATAAATCATTATAATAAACCAAAATTCCATTTATTTGAATCACTCACATCATGACCGATTTATAATCGTGTCACAAACCCAATAATATTATTTTTCATTCATTAAAACCAATACTGGTAAAAATTGACATTATAAATATTGTTCAAACATAATTGCACCACCCACTTCAAGGCATGGAATTCACATATTAGCTCATCCAATACATGCATTGGCACAAAAAAAAAACCATGGATATAGATGAATTCATCCCCAACTATGGTCTAGATAGAAGGGTACTCCAAAACTCAATGATTTCCCTTAAGATATATAACTATAAAATCCACATATATCCTTATTTGATATGACTCCAAACTCGATGAAAACAAGAAGAAGTAGGGATTAATCTCCTACTGAAAGAACTATTGTAACTCGATCACTTGATGCTTCTAGGAAGGCATCTACAAAGCCTGTTCATTAAAAACCATTGATTGATGACTCGAACCTTGTTTTATATTACTTCTCGTAGAAATTCGCAGAGTAAGAGATCATAGATTGGAAGACTCACATGAAAAGGAACCAGGAAATTTCCCATAAAAACTTCAACAGGGTGTTATTTCTACTGAACAATATCTCAACACAAAACACATCAATTTCAACCGAAGGATGAATATTTCTATTCAGTCTCCTTGATCTTTTGTACCCCTTGTTGTGCACTTTCAGTCTTTCTTTTCGACGATTCTCTCATGAGGAATATTGAATTCAGTGGCATTTGTTTTGTGACTTTTCTATTTCTTTGACTCATCGGCTTTTTCGGTGCATGGTGTTGATGGATTATAATGTGGAGTTTCTGTACATTGATGCATCTTAATAAGGTTCTTAGGCTTTTCAGTCAGTTTATGGTGTTTCTTTACATTTTATATTTGATATGTACTTCTTCTCCTTCAATCTTCTTCTGAGAGGTTTTGTTTATCTCTATTTATTTTGACTTATGAGATGATTCTTTGGCTTCATTAAGGCTTTGGCTACAGTTGGTTGGGTTCTCCCTCTGCTATATTCAGTGTAGTGTGTCTCTTAATGAAGTAGAGTTATTTTCTCTATGCTGCTCATTTGTGCTTGTGCCCCATGGAATTATATTTGGTCTTCTGTTGTATTGGATGGCCGTTGTCTTTGATGTGAGACTACCGAATGCAGTGAGCTTCTGCCCATGTTTTGTTCTATCACTAGAAGTTGAAGATTAATATTTGAGATTGCTATATTTGGAAGATCATCAGGCACTGATATATGCAAGTGATCTCATGTGGACTTTTTCCCTCATTGACATTGGTATACTTAAAGATTAATCTTATAATATATAATTCCTTAGTGGTGTAAGTGAATTACACCGTGTTATTTTATTGTAACCTTTTATTTTCAACAAATTCCCTAGGTGTAGTGATTGGGAAACCAATTTATGTCATCACCTTGATTTCTAAAAAAAATTGAATGTGGTATACGAGTCATATAATCCTAGACCTCCGGGATCATATCTTTAATCTATGGTATCATGGTCATCAGATACTACATAAAACAATACTCATGAACATTTTGAGTTTTAGTTTTCCTACTCATAGTTTCTACAACACTATTTCCCTTCCCATGTGTATATTCTATCTTGAAATAAATTTAATGCATTTACTAACAAATATCTACTCTTAGAGATCCAAATCACATTGGGAAAATTTATACTTCAATGTATTGTGATTAGTATACATAATTTATTTTTCAACTAATAGATTATGTTGTGAACACTTCAATGAATACCCCGTTGTAGCTAGCATTAGGCTGTTAGTTGGGTAATTTCATTCATGTGTATTTATCTTCCATGACCCATATGCCACAACTTAATCCCCATTTATAAACACATCTATATGACCGATAACAAATATTTCACAAAGCACTGTATAATCCTCTCCTAGATATGGTAGGATTAGGATCAGTGTGGTATTAAACCACTTCTTTAACTCAGAGAAATCATTATAACATTCTCCATACATTTCAAATTTAGCACCCCTGATGTTGAAGACCAAAATTGGAGATTCTAAATAGAAAATTATCTGAATGAATCTCAAATAATACCCCCATGGCAACAAACACATAAAATATCAATGATAATCATTGGATGATCCCAAGAACCCATTACTCATACCATTTCTAGGTCCACATATTCACCTTCCTCTGAGATTTTGTGACCTATGAAATGTACTTGATACAATCCTTAATTGGAACATAGATAGATTGGTTTATATAACATTCACATTAATTATAATGACGATGATGTCAAGACAGTGGGAAATGCTGTCATGAGTCTTGGAGTACATCAATATTTCTTCCAAAAAATGATCAGAAATAGATCTAGTTACAAGTGGATGATTATGTTAATCTAGGCCATAAACATTTATGGAGTGTTCTTAAACTAAATTGGAATCACAATGAAATCAAAATGGCCCTACATACTTATTAATGATGTCTATGGAATGTAAGAAGTTAATACTCTAAATTAAGGATACACTAATCTTGATTCAATATTCATAAATAACTCAATCTACTATCAAATGATCAAGGAGATCATTAATATGAAAAAGAGGACACGAGTTCTTCAATTTCATCACGTTCGACATTTGTTAATAGATAAATACAAGGTTCTATCAGCCTTCATTTCAAACAATATTTTTGGAACATGATTCTATTTGGTATGAAAAATAAATCCATTATCCATAAACTATTACAGTGGAGTCATAAGCTCGTTAATATATGTTGGTTCTATTGTGTAAGGTAGAATGAAAATTGGATCATCTCTTGGATTGAAATCAATAATTAGTTCCACATCTCTAGTAGGTTGAATCCTTGATATGTCCTCAAGAAACATGCCTTTGAAATAGTACAGGATGGGTGGAAGGAAATTATGCTTCACTCCCCCATTATCCATAAACAGACTTCAAACCTAGGAAATTATCTCCCCCTATTTCTAATAAACAATACCTACATAGCCCGCCTTTAAATCCAACTCTCCATGATGATCATAATCTTTACCCTTATGATATTTAAAAGTCACATTTCTGCATTAATAATCATCATGGGATCAATATGATACTATCCACCCTATACCCAAAATAAATTCCTAGCTATACATATGAATAATATAAATATCCACTAGAAAACATTACTCCTCAGCCATGAGAGAACAACCCTTTCACAAGAATATGTATGTTGAACTTACTCCTGAAGGAGCATCGATTGTCATAATACTAGTCCTAGAATCTACTTCCAAAATCAAACCATTAACAATTTTTTAATATTTAAAACAGTGATAGGAACTATTATCTATTAATACATTATAATGAAGTGAAAATACAATAATGGTACCTCAAACTATTGATGGTTCAACGTTTATATCCACAAGTGTATGCTAAAAAACATGTAATTATCCGACCACTATTATCTGTGATGTAGTCTATGTCCCTTTAGAGACACCAATATATTGATATTGGTGATGTTTCTCAGAAGTACATTATCTACTACCTCAACCACTATGGCAAGTAGAAGTAAAACTCCTAGATAGATATGTTGTATAATACCCCCTTCCCACACTCTAGCACTATATTTACGCTCCACCACAACCCATATTTGGTGGTTCCTATAGAAACTATGTAGATGTGTCATCCTACAACATGATTGGTACTCTTCCAGTGTTCGGGGACACTGTCTAATAATGTGAATCAATTTACCACACTGGAAAAAGATCACACAAGTAACGTCCTAAGTAACATCCCCCTGGACACTATACATTCCACTAATCTAATTATAATTTTGAATGAAAATACTTAAAGTCTAAGAAAAATTTCAACTTGTTCATCCTATAGTTACCACCAACATTCCACAATAAGCCATTTTTTGTTCTCACCAGATATGAGAGAATGATCTACTAACTCAAAAAACAACTTCACCATGGAAATGTTAATATGGGACTTAATCTCACATATATTCCCTTATAAAAAATGTGTTTCCTCTATATCCTCATCTATTCCAAAGATGAAAAAAAGCACTAAAAATATCTAAATAACTCTCTATAGTCAATCAGTAGCATACATTTCTAGGTAAACCTCATGAACTCATCTACCCTTTAATGGCCTAGAACCTCCTGGTCCATTACAATTTCTTGTGTTGGGGTGCCCTAGAACTATCATTGAGTCATGAGGGAGGCAGTGTCGGTGGCTGGGTGACACATATCATTGTCACTATGGTGTCACCCATCAGTGTCACTAATCAGTGTGTCCTGGATCAGGGAGTCACAGATCGGTCTCATCGATTGGTGCCACACCCAGTCGGTTCCACGTTGTAGATAGGGGTGTCATTCCATGTAACACTTTTTGTGAGGTTTAATGCCTCATTAATGTGGTTTGATGTTATTTTGAGGACCATAGATGATGTTCTACATCTCCCTGAGTGGGGTGACCCTCGACTGACCCAAACCTTTTGGCGTTGTTACATGTTTTCCTCTATTTAAATAAAACATTTTACATCACAACTTTTATGGAAACCTATCCAATGGGAATTATTAAATAACATTTAATTAGATCGTGTGTAACTATCTAACCATGTGGAAAAACCAAGATGATCCTTTAAATGTGGTCAAGATATCATTTCTCATAACTCCAGGATCTCATCATTTATCTCACAAAGCTTCTTTATTCTTCTAGGCAATTTTTATTTCCTTTCCTGGGAGAATTTGGAGTCCTTCTACTCGAGGCAAGTGATGCGCTCTTGGTCGAGCCCTTACTTCTCATCCTTTTTGGAGTTTTTCCTTCGTCATATGCCACCACATATTTTGGTGTGATAAAGAAATGCTGATCCTTGATCAACCAAGAATAGATTATTCATTTTTCTCTCTTTACTAGGAATCATGATCGGTGGGTATGATAATGTTCCTATATGTATTGATGAAAAAAATACCATAACGAAGATAATAAATGGGGTTTAATGATTAAAGGGGATCATTTGATGATGCTAGTGGATTATTTTACCTATTATTATATGTATTTAATTGTATGGTCTTATGTCCAGTGAAAACTATTTCCATTGGATGTCCTTTATTGTGCTCTAATTCACTACTTTTCTATAGGTAATTGTTTGATTGGATGTATTTAACATGGAAACTAGTTAATCACATAAACATGGTTGATTAAATGGATTACCAATGAAAAATAATCCTTGTGGGATCACCCCGATTATCCAAAAAGAATGATGTAACTAAAGGAATGTAGTTTCTAAATATGAAAACATCATTGCTCTGTTCTGGTGATATGTCTGGTTATTCTACATAATTCTAATGGGATGATGTGTATGGGGATAGGATCCACTATTTTGTAGCTGTTGGTTTGTGGATATGAGGTATTCTGAACCATATGTTGTGGCTTGGTTTGGTTCCAGTAATTTGAGGGATCTCATGGATCCTTTAGGTTGTTGTGAATTTAAAAATAAACCAGGTGTGAATGCTTAAATTACTATATACTTGGTTGTTTTTCCTTCCATGGATTGTAACTATGCCTATTTATTTCCTGGTAGTGAAGAATTTTTTAAATGGAACCACTTGAATATGATACCAATAATGGGTTTAATGGGGAATTTTTTTCGATGAATGAGTTATTCTCTGGTTGTGGTTTTTGTTCTTTTGAGTGATAGAATAATAACGCGAGAGTCTGTGTATAGTTTGGTGATTGAACCATTAGGTAGGAATGAGTGATTGTTTACCTATATGTATAAATTTAGTTTTGTGTTTCGATTTCGCAATCCACCCAAGTTTAGCAATTCGTGATGAACACCATCATTTCATGGGTGAGGGTGTTTTTAAAAACACTCCTCTGAGTTACTGGTTATTAGCTCCTTTTATACTTCCTTTCCAGAGTAGTCTAAGACTCTTCAGGAAGCTATGATGGCCTAAGATCTATTATTTCCAATGATTTATCAGGCAGGGTATGTTGTGATAGAATGGCCCTAGTGTGTGCGGGATGGTTGTTTCCCAAGTGTCTTCAAGAGTGGAAGTAGTTTTTTGGGCCCAGGTATCTTCGAGCATGGTAGTAGTTGGGCCGGCCTAGGTGTCTACGGGCGTGGTAACACATTTTTGTTGTGGCCCGGGTGTATGCAAGCGTAGAATTGATTATGGTAGACCAAAAAGTGGTTGTTGGGACTATAGTGGGACTGCAGTGAGAATAGTGGGGGAGGTATAATGTGTTGGATATATTAAATAACCAGTGTGAAAGCGGTTTAGGGAACCCAAATATCGATGCACTATAACTATTACTTTACCTGACTTATGTTATTTGGGGAGTCTTACATGGTGAGGCTGGGTGGATAGTATTCCTTGATAGGTGTTTTGGTTATATATACTTTTTCAAGGGGCATTAGGTTGTCTCCCCACTAGTGAAAATATATTTTTCCCCTACTAATTATATAGTTATACTCACCCAACATATATAATACGACTTCCAGATTTGCAGGAGGACTTTGGAGACCTTGCGATACCATACTAGCTCAAACATCATAACTGTTTTCATTGTTTTTTTCTTCCTTTTTGTACTTTTCCATTGTAAATTTTTAGTACTTGTATGGGCTTTTCATTGAACATGCATATTGGAATGGGTTTTGGCTTTACATTTACCTTCCGTTTTGGAGTTGTTTGAGTTTTTACCAATGTAACTCTTGATCCTACTAAATAAAAAGTTTAATTCCTTCTATATTACATGTGATTATACACCCCTGGTGCAAGTTGTCATTTTGGTTCCTATTGAAGGTGGGACTCGAGGGTAATTTTCTCTCATTCAACTTGAGAAAGGAAGGGTCTGACAATTTCCTATCCCTTCCCTCATCTCGGTGGAGGTGGGTGGTGTCATAGCCGTCCAACCTGAGTGTCTCAAGGTAAAGTTTATTGATGAATATCTCAATAAATTCATTAAACTATATATTCTCCAAATATCGAACCCATTTTTGGATGTCACGTCATATATTTTATTGACTACGTAACATGTAAATAGCTAGTTTTACTCTCTTCTTGGAAAGATACTCGACGTGGTAATGTATCTTCTCGATATAATCAATATAGAACTCTATTTTCTTAGGATCACCCTCTCTAGTAAGAGTTATAAGGTTATATAATATAAAATATCATGTCAAATTGGATATAATTATCCAAAAAAAACATTTGGAATCCTTCCTTAAACTACATAAATATTGAAAAATTATCTTGAAACTCATCTCTTTCCTTGACACCCAGAACTGTCAGACCCATTGATTCCACTTCTAGAGGATCATTTAAATCCATTTCATACTATAATGATATCAACATGTGTCCTCACATATGAATATATCTAAAATTATAATGAAATATATTATAAAAAATTACACAATGTTTTCATACAACTTACAAGGACAAACATAAATCCATAATAATTCTTCCCCCATAACCCACCACTTGCTCATAACTACGACATTATCAGTACCCTTAACCATCCCTCATCTTGGTCCAGGTTAAAAAATGGTAAACACATTCTGATGAAAATATTTTGTCAATAAACGCTAATTTATAACTCAAATTACCACATTTTCCATCAGTTACAATTTAAATTTTCTTTTTAAGAACCTTTTTCATTTAAATTACACAATCCTGAAAATCTATTCCATTAACTAAATTCACCTTAAAACATTATTTTATATGCATGCCTAAAATGGAGCATGTTACAATAATTTATTAGTGAATCGAATGATGAAATAATACTCAACTCCCTTCCCATTTATTCCCTGGGTAAAATATCATAAAATATCAGAATCCATAACATCACACAACAATTGTGTCACCCAATGGAAATAAAATTCAATTGTAATAAAAACATCAAATTCAATAATACCACCATGTTTACATGGGGTTTCCCTTGTACATGGGTTAAATATTACCATATAAGAGCTCTTATCCAAGGAAAAAATCATATTTATATACTATCTTCCTTTCCAAAATAGTGATAAAAATTAAAAGAAAATGAAAACCTCCTCTAATAAAACATTGTAATATCCCATCCCAAGTTCCACATACTGGTGTCCCAATTTGGTTTATTAGATAACCTCAAGATTTCATCTGTATATGCCAATGGCTTCTGACAAATAGTGAGGGTCAAATATATAACACATGAATACTATGCCCACTTTATCAATGTAACACAATTGCTGAAATAAATACGAAATAACCATAACATAATAACCACAACCTGAATAATAAAATATTCAAATGATGTCCAAATCTAGAATAAGATATCCAAATATATAATAACTGATATGACACGTCATAAATGTGTCATGTTTAAATATAGAAAATAAAAAATATAGACCCAATAAGAACTCCCAAATAGTTCCCTACATCATGTTTGGTTCCCTCATCTATGCTCCATCCCAACATAGCCATCTAAAATAGGTCTCTTGTCCATATCTTGTCTGAAATACATGAATTATATTTGGGTACCAATCCTGAATCTTGATTAGGGGGGTTTGTATGACTCAATAGGGCACCACCAACAATGTCAAAAATAATATCTAGTCATGATATTGTATGATGTTTTATAAAGAATAAATTACATGTATATAAGTAATTATTTTACCAAACAAATTATTCCTTGACAACATAAATATTATAGGTTCATGATGACAACTGAACAATAAATACCTTTCTTAGCCTATTCTTAAATCTGAATAATCCCCAAAGGGGTATCATATATCACATAACTCATGGGTTTTCATTCATCAATTATTTTTAATTTATCAAAAAATATACATAGAAAAATTGTCCAATGCCAAAGTTATTGTCCTGAAACACCATCACTAGAACCCCTTGGGATTTAGATGTATAAATAACTAACCCACACCCCATTATTATCAAATATGGGAATTCAAAGCATCATTCATTTTCTCAAACATGAATATCTGTCAATCACATATGGGATTTTGAATCAAATTTCCTTGTCCCACACACATATATCACATATATCACAATATCAATATTTTCACAATATGTCATATATCACCATATCATATATGTCACAATTTTACATTCATCAAGGATACGAATAAATAACCTACTTATAAAACATTTTAATAATTTTTTTTCATTTCATTTTTCATATTATATAAGGTTCTTCAATATAATCACATGGAGTAATATGAATAATTCTCCATTAAACATTTTTAAAATATTTAATCATAGAAACCATTAACACTTGGGGGATAATCTAGAAATCACAGAATTCCCATAATTAATCAATTTCATATCCCATAATTAATAAATTACACAATCCCATTTATTTAACAATTTCATAATCCCAATATAACCTCAATTTCATAATCAAAATGATATTTTAATTAGTTAACTAATCAATTAATTCAGGTCAATATGATATTTACAAACATATTATATTATATTAAAAAAATATAATAACAATTATAATCAAGGCTATGGGTTTACAATTTAGATCACCAACCTCAAGAACATTTTTGATCATCCTCAAAATTGAAACTCCTAAAATTGAGGAGGAATGTTAAATTTCACAATGAAGAGTGAGATATAGAACCAAACCATCAATAATATTCCAATGTTAGATATACAAAAAACTAGATGTAAACACACTCCAATGGGGAATGAAACATTCCTAATCTACTAGGAAGAGAGATGATATATATAGAAAACTAAAGGGGAAGTAATTCCTTACTCAGAGTGGTGAAAATCCTTCAATAGATATTTGATTCATCAATAATGGTGTTCGTAGAGACTTTAACTATTCTATGGACCTCCAATAATGATGTGTAATGTCTAAGGATCAGTGGTAGGGAATTAGGTTCAAGGAAATATGTCTCTAGATTTATTTACAATATATAATCATGAGATTAAAGACCATGCACAATGTTATTGGGGCTGAGTTGAACAGTTTTCCACACTCTTGTCCATAACCATAACCTTTTTCTAAGCGATGAATGTTTAATACAAATAAAGTGTATGGTTTTATAATCTATTCCCAAACCATTAAAATCCCCCTCTTCCTAGTTTTTCATGATTTGTAGGGGTGGGAGTAGGGTTTGGGAAAACCGTGTGCCTACCCTTAACGACACCTATTTCTTTAAAAATTAAAATATTTTTGCAGAACATACCATGAACAAGAACCCAAAAAAATTATAATAAAACAAAGGTAAAATGGTAACTAAATGTTATCATGTTACGTCTCTAGAAATTTTGTAATGTTACAATGTCACTCTTAATTTGTTGAATATATTTTTTCCACTCATTATGATGATAACAAATGGGTATAATGTTTTTATCATAACCTGAATCATGATCCTTACCATATTCATATAAAGAATATAGTTTATCGCCCTTATATTTAATGTTTTTAAAAATAATCATTTCTGATTCACTTTTTGGTTCAAATGACTATGAGGCTTTAGGGTAGGTTGGTAAACATTGTAAAAAATATAGTTATAAATTAAGGCTCATCATAAGGAAATAATTCATGATAATTAAAAAACGACTGACAAAAAATTCTTCCTTACAAGATTAAAATTTCCCATTTTACAAAAATTCAATGGAAGGTTACAAATCAATGAAATATAGTAAATGAAACTACCATATATAATATTTTAAAATTTTATTCTATTTTTAATATTATTTAAAAATTAGTTATTACAAGTCTTACATCCACCAACAATCGCCTAATGGAAAAATTAATTGTTGAGTTAAATAGTGATTTTTTAACCACTAAGTCACATCCCATTCTAATATTTTTTTTTATTTTTTGTTCTGTTATTTTTATAGGGTTTAATGTTAATTATAGTGAATTAATATGCAAAAACAATCAAAATAACTAACAAAAATCCAACTATATGGGTCATTTTTTATAGATATTTCCATTGAATGGTGAATCTGTATCTCACACACTCATGTTTTTTCAAAATCATCAACAATACAAACACTATGATAATAAATGATAATGTAGGTATATAGTGTGGATATAACCTTCATTGATTATACATGTTTACAATTGGATTTATAAATGATTAATTTAATGTTTTTTATAAGGTTATGATATCAATAAGAATTAATCACTCATTATAAATTTTAATTTGAACAATAAATTCATCATCTTGAATCAAATAGTTTTCAGGATTAAATAAATGTCATGTTATTAGGTAAATATTTTTGAGAAAAAAATTGAATAATAAGGCTTCTAAAATTTCATTGGAAAAGGAGTATATAATTATGATTCCACTCATGAAAATACTGAATAAAAATGAACAAAATTCTTACTTATATTAAAAACACATTGCAGGATAATCATTAGTAATATTTAATTTAGTAAAATCTAAATGATTCTTCTAAATAAATTTTCATTAAATCCAAAACCCCATGTTTTTGTTATCTAATTTATTCCAGAATTATTTCCATTTCATTTATTGAAAATGAAATTACTAATTTTGTCTAACTATTATAATCAGAAGATTATGTCTCCCGAAAAATGATAAAATAAAAAATAAAATATTAGGGAATCAATTTTCAATTAATATTTATAATATTTTAAAATAATAAAAATGATGTGTAGAAAAATTAAAAAATAATATTAAAAGTCAAAATCCAATTTTAGGGTTTTCATCATAATTAGGCCTCTATATACCATTCATTTATCATCATAATCATTATCATTAATATTATTTAAATTCCCTCCTCCTAACATCATTTTTATTCTGAAAATTAAGATGAACATATGAAATCCTTTATAATGAAATTTGATAAGATTTGGTTATAGTGTATATTAATAAAATTGAAATAAAAAATACAATGAATATTGGGTTTACTATAGAAATAATGATTGATTAAAATAATTCTCTTGAACATACCTCTTCTCAATATATTTTTAGGGGGATGGAATGAATTTACCCAATAATGACAAATGAATAGTTTTCATAGGGTCATATTTATGTATTTGGTTCCTATTATATTCATGGAATTAATTTTACACTTTTGTGGGAAGAACATTATCTTCTATTATGATTCCTAAAAACTAATTATTTTTTAGTACAAAAAACTAGTATCAAGATTGTGGATTTTAAATCCTTATTAAACCTCTTTAGACTATTATTTTCCAACTATTCCTTAATCATTGGTTATATTTTTTTGTATCTTTCAATATTTATTCTCAACATTCTAACATTTTCTATCAGTAGAGGTGATTGTATTTTGATTCATTCAAATATAGAATGTATCATGTGTGCACTATTTTCCCCATATAGATTATTTCATTCCCATTGACTAATATTTGACCCTAATGTGTGGTTTAATTTCAATCACACATTCCAAAGTTAGACTACCACTACCAACCCCATTCACGATGTAAACTGTTTGATCAAAGTAATCTAATATGAAATAAGATCCCCCATTCATGTATTCCCCACAATATTTAATTTACTAATAATTGTATGATACATATATTTGATTCATATCCATGAATCTCATTCCCATAACCATCTTATCAAAAATATAATATTATTATGCTATGTTTTATTACGAAGGGAAAGATACCAATGGTTGAAGGTGATGGTGACGTTGGACATCTCTGAAATTATATAAACATAGGGTGTGTTATGAAAATATAAAATACATACTCCTTAAAAGATAATTGAATCTCACGTACAAGTAATATTTAGTGTATAATTTGAGCCAACATGTTTTGGTCATTTGGAAACATTAACCTCAGGATTCTTGAATTTGAGGCTCATTTTGTTTTGGAATCTCATTCTCATCGAATAATTTATAGATTCTAATTCATTAGGAGGGTTCTTAAGATTATAGCGTTGTGGGAAACAATCATTGGTTATTTTTTTTGGGTACTTGGTCTGAGATAAATTTTTTTTGGTGAATCTTCACAAGCACACATGTCACGTACTAGGCAACTTTTGTGATAAAATCTTATCGAGATATTGATGTGTATTAGGGGACTCATTTTTGTATGATAATTGGTTGAGTTTACCATAGTTGGATGAAATCACATTGGGGTTTTCACATAATAGGTGTATAATATATAGTTTTTTATGGTATTAGGATGTCATTATTGATATTAGAGAGCCATACAACATACCATATTAGATAATAGGGATGAAAACCCATATATATAGAGTGTGTAGTTTATGTTCATGTTACAAGGCTAGACCTTGTAGTATAACATCATGCGGTAAAGATGTGTATATCATATAATGTGTGGTAGTAAGGGATGTTGTATGGTTTATTCATGGGAGAACCATAGAATATGGTGGAAAATGTCATTCTTATAACATGTGATATCTTAGGCTTTTCCAATTGGGTAAAAAAAATAGTTTTCTGTCATTATCTTTGGATGACGTCATATAGTTTATTAATTTTCTACTAGGAGGTATTAAATCATACACTTGGTTTTTCCTATTCAATAACAAGTTATGAGGAGAGGAATATAAAATAATAGAACTCTTTTAATGGGGAAAATGGTTCCTTGGATGATTTGACTATTGGGGATTATGTGTCCACTGAGCAGGTTACTTTAGATAGAACTGGTGTATATATGTCCCATTTAAGGAAACATATTGGTGTATTTAAGATAGGATCCATTTTATAATGATAAATAGGTAAAAAACCTTTCTACAAAGTTCTTGTATAAATGGGTAAAAATATAGGTGGTTTATGATACTCTTTATGTTGAATATTGGGTAAAAAGTGAACCTTACATGTATAGGAATAAGTCCCATGAGGGTGAATCTTTTGATAAAATAACTCTGCTTAAAATATGCATCATGTATTGTCCTTGGAGGTTGATTTTATGAAGTATAGTGGGTTTGTTAAGGTAATGATGTGGAAGATATGATCTTAATGGGACATGGGTCCCCTACTCTAGGTTTGTGACCTAGTTCTTAAGTTGAGGTTTTCATGGAATATGGATGCCTCTCAAAACCCAATATTTCTCGTAGATTTTTCCTCTATACCAAAGGGGATGATAATTCATGATGGTTATCTGAAATATTTTATTAATATATAATTTACTAATGGCATAATTTTTATTATATTTGGATACTTTTTGGAATCAATTTCACCTATTGTGGCATTACCAGTGTAACAACTTGTGTAGAATGGAATATCCAAAACATTACATAATGTTAAAAATTTAGGGCATTTTTTACGCCCTTTGTGAAGCCTTCCTCTCTCATGTAGAATTTGAAATTCTCGAATACATCTCCATAGTAGTATTTTCAATCCATTCTGTTACAAATTCACCTAGAATATTTTTTTCTCCTCTACTTCCACCATAACCCATATTAATAGTGTTATCAAATGACCCCTAGAAATAGTAGTTGACAAGGTATTGGAGATAAAATTCTATGGTCATAACTCTAAAATATGTTTTTAAGGTTATCTTTTTTCAGGATACTCATCCCATACATATTCTATAATTTAGTGGATAGGCCCCTAGGGGACCACGTGATTCTCTTGGATGATTATCAAATATTATATTTTCATGAAACTCAAATGTTTCAAGAGTATTTTTTGAAAAATATCCCTAATTCATGGGACACTTCTTAAAAAAATAAATCAACATAAATATATTCCTTGAGGAAACATACTCATGATTACCCACATTTATGAAGGATATATTGTCTCTGGAAATATTATCTAAATCTAACCAAGATAGTTTCCAATGTCTTTGGATATGGGAATAAAAGGTTCTAAATCCACTATGGACTGAATAAAATGATTTGTGGGACTATAATAATTATCAGAAGCTTGTATATAATATTAAATCATGAAACACTCATTAAATTAATAACTGATGAAAATAAGGATTAACTATTTTTATAATGGATGTCTTTGTATGGAATTGGGATGAAAGAGGATGTGGCGACAACTTGTGAGAATCTAAAAATCATAAAATTATAGTTTAGATGCTCATAGTGGTTCTATAGATGGTATAGATTTACTACCTGACACTTTTTCAAGGACCACTGATTAATAACATATCAATCATGATAAAACCCTTTCAATGACTAGTGATTTTGGGGACTAAATGTAAGGAATCTTGTAGCCTCGATACTCTGGTATGAATCATCTTTATCGAGTGGGTTTATGTGAAGTGGTAAGAGTTCTATCACAGTATGACCATGATTTTTATAATTATTATCTCCATTTATTAATTATTATTTTCATTATTAAATAATATTTTTCATTATTTTTTTATTTTCAAATAAAACTTGGGTTTTAAATTCTATTTTTTTTCCTCATGGATCCATTATTCGAGAACAATTAGTGGTTATCATTCAAAAATAATAAATGTGTTTCTATATTTTTTATTGGAGCTCATGGACTATTCAGTGGAAGGATTTATCAATCATTACCCTTTCCCATAAGTAGTGTCCATATTCTTGGAATGGGATGCTTGGTTTAGACAGGAGTTGGAAAGTTGTGCGGTCAAGAAATGTATGATGGAAAATTTAATATTATCATAGTTATTATTATTATTATTAATTATTTATTATAATAAATAAAATAATTATAATAGTGATAAATTTTTTAAATATTATTAAAACCTATAAATGGATGTTTTATACCTATCTATTACCCAAAAAATCTCAGAAGACCCAGGTGCTTCCCCTCATATGATTTCACATGCCACCAATTCCAATATATTATACTCCATATGAATTTTACCTTTGTATTTCATGTGTGGTATTAACCTATAAGGGTTCCACCTCCTATTTTTTATTTTTTTCATCATGCATTTTCTCACTTCCCCAAAATGCGGTGCAAATAACCATATTCACCCTTTAATAATTCAAGGGTTAATTTTCATTATTTACTAGTACTTATAGTTTATGAAATTTGATCAACGACCCATGTTACTAAGGTTTTTGAGGTAATAACTTCAATTTTCATTATAGGTAGGCGTTTTCCATTTTTAATATTTGGTCCGATTTTAATTTGTCATTTTTTAACATTTGGAATCCAATTATTTATCTCATATAAATTATAACTCATTGGGTGTATATTTGGACTTTTGTTCATGATGAAGTAGATCTGTGGCTCCCTAAAGGATACATACACACATATACCTGGGTAAAGTATATATATATATATATATATATTCTACTTTTTTATATTCCATCATGGAGATGGTAATATCTACCTTGCATATATGGATATATATATATATACGTGTGTGTGTGTAAAGGTGTTTATGTGCGTTGGTATAATAAGATGTTTTTTCATCTAAATGTCCCTTTTATATATCTCTTTCTTTATTTGAAATTTTAAATTGGATTATGGTTTCCTTCACTAGAGGCAACATATTTTAGGTAGGTTCCAAATGTCTGATGATTTAATTTGAAATCATTGATTACATGAGTAATCTATAAATATTATTCCTTATTATATAGAGTACATATTCTATGAATTTTTTTGGGTATCATAGAAATAATTATTCATTTTTTTACATATTTTAATTAATCATTATATGTGGGGTTTTAATGAAAAAAATTTCTTTAAACATTTTTTCCAAAAAATAATATTTATTTCATATATTCAGTCAGTAATCAAACTGATATATTTTTACAAGTGGTCTGACCTTTATAGAAACATTAATATTTTCTGGAAATCGAAAACAATCATAAATCATTCCACATGAAGTGAAAATGTTTCATTTCTGTGTTAAATGTGCAGTTTGAAATTGATGCTTAATGATGGTAACAACCTCGATTATGTGTTAATCGAAAATTTGATACATTTAACAAGGGATGTCAGTGGTGATTATATTGATTCATTTTGATATAGATAATGTTATATATATGTGTACACTATCATGATAAAAATATACCTCTATAAATATGATGAACTTTGGTACCCTGTGTATCTTAAAGGATTACTAAGGATTATTACACCGATTGAGTTTGTAGTCCACTGACCTAGCACCCCTAACCATATTATTCAAAATCATTAATAAACAATATGATGATTTTTTGGAAGGCTATAACATTGGATTATACCTCTCTAGTATCTTATTTTGGAGAAAATATTATATTGTGCAATAACAGAAGCATGAGGATACGTAGACCAACTTGACATAGATGCTTTGTTATTTCCCATCATTATTTCTTACATCTACTCATATTTTCTTCAATATTATTATTTTTTAAAATTCCCTTTGATTTTATTTTTACCTACCGCGACACATGATTTGACATTAATTATCCTTTATAGAAGGTTTTTCTAAATTATATTTCATGATTTGAAAACAATTTATAAATTTTTTTATGTTAAAAAATGTAATATTTTTTTAGTTTTTCATAAAGGGGATAGAAACCATTATATATATATATATATATATTTGAAATTAACATGATAAAATTTTATTTTTAATGTATGTCTTTGGGAACAAACTTTCCATGGAATTCGTCCTAATAATTTCAATGATCATGCCTATAAAATTAATCATTTTATTCAGTTTCTACCCAAATTTTGTACTCTCATGTAGGAAGTGGTGTTGTTTTATTAATGGTGACCCATGAAGTCATATAGAGGTATACATGGATGTTTTTATACTAATTTGTTTATTTTTTAATTGTTATTTATTTATTATTTTTATATAAAATATTTCCAATTTTATTATTAATGGTTTCATTCAATAGTTTATTCCTCTGAAGGATTGAGAATGTCTCTTGGATAATTTCAAAGAATATTTTTGGTGATCATTTTGTGGCTGAACAAGCTTGATTCATAAAAAAATTGTATTATATAAATTATACATTGTTATTGGAAAATTATTAATAGTTTAAATATAGTATTATTGGAATTTTATATTTTAGTCAATGATAGGTGCTTAATCACCAACTGTTTGTAATGATGCCCAAAAAAATGGTTATTTAAAAGGATTTTCACTAAAAGTATAGGATTTTATATTGGATTATTTTCAATACATTCTTGTTATATTGAATATTAATAATTTGAATTGGGAAATTATTAATATTATTGATAAATTATAAAAGATGGATGGAATTTTTAGTGGTACTTAGAGGGTTAAAAAATATTTTTCATTTACTATATAACATTTGATAACCATGCAATGACCTCTATTGGCCTTAACTATGATGAAATGATAGGCCTACAATCTACCAAAATATATGACAAAACTATGTTTAGCTGATCAATTTCTATGATATTAAGATTTTGGTCTATTGATTCTTTACTTTTTTCCCAGTGTGAATTTATTTTTCTTTGGGTTGATACCATTTGGTATTTTGGAAATGATTCTTTGAGTATGGAAAATTGTGTTTAAAAAATGATAATCATTTCTTTGTTTATGAATAAAATGAATATTTATTTGGAATCATGAATTTTTTATGAAAATTTAGAGGAAATGAGACTTTCCAATTCAGTAATGATTTTATTTGATGGAAAATGTATTTTTTAGCTTAGGTATTTTATAGGAATGATTATATATATGTGTGTGTGTTTTTGAGGAATGTTTATATCGGTTTTTATGTGAGGATGGATAAATGTGGATGTGGGTATAAATAATAATGCGATGGTTAATTGGACACAAAGGGTGAGTATTTAAAATCATATATTTCATAATGGTTATTTCAATCCATTAAAAATGAAAAATGATATCTATTTAAAAGGAGATAATGTTGTAATTATAGTTTTGGTTTCAATTGGAATTTTTCGATTGTGTTTAATATTTTAAGGAAGATTTTCTGAAATTCATTTTTCTCCAAAAAGACATGATGTAGAAATTTTTATTTTTGACCATATTCTAGCTCATTGATATGCTATTATATGTTAGAAAATTTATTTCAATTTTAAATGAATAATTATGCTTTTTAATGAGTTTTTTAATTTAATTTGTGATGTTTTTATAGTTTATGAGGTCAGTATTTTGAGTGATGTTTTGAATTCTTTTTGTAGTTATTTTGGTAAAAAAAACTATGTTTCCATTTTAGAAGGATGTAAATGGATTATAAGGTGTCTTTTATTGTTGTTTGTTACGTCCAAAATCTCAATATAGTAGTAGGGTCATGTTATTTTCAGTTGTTGTATATTTTTTATGGTGAATATTTTTTTTATGATTTCTAATGTATCTTTATGAAGTTAATAGGTTTTAAATTTTTGGGAACACGTGAGGTTATAATGGTTCAAACAATTCTGGGTCTATTTGAATTCCCTAGTTTAGACAAGTGTAATGTGGTAATTTTATTCAAAATACATATTGGGATGAGATGGGATATTTTCAGGGAAACATACATATAATTTTTTACTCTTGATATAGTTGAAGTAAAATAAGTGGTAGTGATTATGGATATTCATCATGGTCAATTGATGATAAAGGAACGCATTCCCCATTTTATGGACCATGTTAATAAATTTTATAAGTAGTTTTTACTAGTTTTCTAAAATATTATCTCTTTATGTGGGATATCAATATAGAGATTATTGTTTGAGTATATTTTTGTATAAATCATTCATTTGAGATGTTAGTGGTTGGGTTGTTTCTATCATATGTGTTTCTCAAAGGTAATAACTTAACATTTGGAAATATAGTTTTATAATAGTACTTGATGGGTCCCCATCAAATCAAGAGTGTCAACTAGTGGAACCCATTTCATTAAAGAAAAATTGGGTTGTTCTTGTTGTTAATTTCTTGGAAAACATCTCCATCTCCTTCAAATGTGGATTTTTAGGTTTTTAAGATATATTTTATTAATTCTATTAATGATTTTAATTTTTATGGAAACTTGTGAAACCTAAGTAAGTGATTTATGTTGTGTTTCCATAATAGGAAGTTTCAGTTGGGATTTTTTAGCTCATTACTATGGGAAACATAAGATTAATGACATCAAGGATACAACCATAAGATTATGAGTTATTATTTTCCTGATGTAATGTTTCTATCATGTTTTGTGGAATTTTGATCCCAATATTGTTTTATAGTGTTGGAGAACTATCCATTTTATTTTTCCTTTTTATTTGGTTATTTATTTTTTTATCCAACTTTTTGATTATGTGGTTTTGTGTCTTTACTTTATAGTGGTTTAATTATTAGAGTTCGATCTATTTATATATTCTTTCATCCTATAAATATTATAAATCCTGGTTCAGTATGTAGTTTTAGTCTCACTCATTAGGGTGTCCAAGTGTTGTGGTTTATTGCACCTTATATGGAATTAAATGGTGGGGATACAAACCTTGGAACTTCTCATTTTATTCATTAGGTTATTTGGTTGGATGTGACATGGGGTTTAGTAATTTCACACTGGGTTATTCAATTATTATTCTATTTTAGTCAGTATTTATTCTAGTTTGAATTTTTTGGTTTTTGAGGATCACTATTTTGGTTGGATAGTTCTAGTTTGCTTTTATGCCAATGTTGGGTGACCATTACATGGACTAATTCTTTCGTGGTTGGGATATATGTTACACCCTATTGATGGTTTTTTAATTATATTAAATTTTCAATAATTATTGTTTAAGAAAAAAATTATATTTTACCTCATTGGTATTTTTTTCTGTGATTACGGTCTCGATATTTAATTGTTTTGAAATTTTTCGTGGGTTTAAGGTTAGATCACTATATGAAGAACACGTGAAAACAATGTGGGTGGAACTAAATTTGATATCACAAAAGACAATATAATTTTTACATTAATTCCATATGTTTGCTATGTTCCTATATGTGGTTACTATATACATTATATAGGATGCATATTTGTCACAAGGTTTGGAAAACTATGCAGTAAAACTATGCAAGTTGTAAAAAATTTGTAATTACTAAAACTATTATTATATAATTTTCATTATTATAATAATAATTATTATTTTTAAAATCCATTATAGTATTAGTTTTACCCTAACATTCACCCCTCACCTCTCATAAGAATCCTCCCTCTTCCCTCATCCACTCATGTTCATCACCCCTTCACACGACTTCCACTCCTTGCTGATTTTCCATTTGATTCTTGGTTTAGCCTTAACTAATATGGTATCATTCTCCTCCACTTACTCAATATTCTATTTTAATCATGTTCTTTCTCCACCCTATATGTATCATGTGATCATCACATCTCTAAATGTTTTAAGGGTGTATTTTAGTTGTTTATTGGTTCCCAGTGTTTGTAGGATTCAATGGAGGACCCTTCATTTCACAACCACTGAAAGAAATTTTTAATCACTTATTTTTCAGAAGGATTATACAATTTATATTCTTTTAAACACTTTTATTTAGTCCTCCGTTATCCATTGGATTCCTTGTATTTATTTAACATGCCTTGGACCTTCGTAGTAATGTTATGGACCACCATTACCGATGTTTATTTATACATGTATACATGCATAAGGAATATTTGCTTAAATAACATATTTATACATATTCCACCATGGAGGGGTGTTATCTTCATTAAAACTAGTTTTCTTTAGATACATATATATAGGTTTAAATATGTTTAATTTTATAGGAAGGGTTTTTCAATGATATATTCCTTATTGGTGTCTCTTGATTCCATATATCTCATTGAAGTGTATTATTTTTTTTTCATCAGAGGAAATATGTTTTTAGGATACATAAATATTTCTAATCATTTAATTTTATTTCCTTTAATTCATCATAATTGTAAAAGTAATTTCCTTATTATATAATATGTATAATTTATTTTTTTAAAAACATTCCTCGTAAAAATGGGTTTTCATTTGATTAACAAAATTTACATAAAAATCCAACCTAGTTTTTTCATATGAAAAACTCATTCCATAATGTTTGGGAAAAAGAAATGTATTTTCAAAGTTCTATAAGTTTTCTAATTGTTATTTCATTAAACATGGTATGATTTGTTAGAACGTTTAATTTTTTTATAGAAATAGAATCCCCCTTAATGAATTACTCATAAACTAAAAATTTAATCTTTTTGTGTTAAATTTAGGATTTAAAATGGGTGACCAATTTTGGGATACTGATTTTTTAAGTTTCTCTTATAAAGGGGATGTACAAAATTATGGAGATACATGGTGATAATTTGGATTTGTTTTATTGTAAATTATTATTTATGAATGTGTGATTTCTTTTTATTAAATATGACCTACATTAGAATAAAGAACATGGGAACCCTGTATACATTGGAGTGTTGTTAAGGACCAGTTCTAAAGTTGATTTGGTAGGGCACTGAATGATGATCCCTAATAGGATTACAAGACAATAAAAAATAAATGATAATATTACTCTTTAGGGACTTTCAGAAAATTTTATTTTTCATTCTTAGTAGATCATGATAAAAATTAATCATATGGTTTAAAAACTGAGGTATGATGATTTTATGACCCCTTTTAACTTGATTAATTGATATCTCCCATTGATCTTAGTTAAATTAAATATTGTATTATATCTTATTATTATTTTTTTAAATTCCATTTTTTGTAATTATCATATATTGTGAAACATATTTCATCATCAGTTACATTTATAAGAAGTTTTTCAAAAATTAAATTATTATTTATAAAACTATATAAAATTTTCATTGAAACTATTTTTCATTAAAAAATGGGTCCATGTTAATTTTTTCATAAATGTGTACAAATAACTATTTTTTCTTATTTTTAATTTAGCATGATTGTATTGTTTTTAATGGTATATAGTGGGGAATTTTTTATCCTTTTCATTCATATATGGAATTTATATTCTCAATCATATATTCTATAATTTTTTAGTATTAGTTTTTACCCAAATGTTTTTCTCTCTTAGAGAAAGGGTGGTTTTATTGTTTTAGGAATCCCATAAGCTCAAATAAAGTCAAACTTAGATGTTTTTATTTACATATCTATGTGATTTTTTTATTCATCTAATTTATTTAACACAAAAGGATTGGTAATGACTTTAAGTCCATGTCAAAGTCATGTTCGGGTTCCAGGGTTAGGTATAAGCCTAGTTGGTTCGTCAAATGGACGATTCTACTTGGGACGTGAAAACCATAGAAGGTACCTTGAAACTACAAGATGATGAACAAGATATAGCTTGGATAGATGGGTAGGAAGAGAAATTAAATGTGTTTATCCCTACATGGGGAGAGATTATTAGCTAGTTGAAGCATAACTTTCAAAGGAAGAGGTTGACATAGTAAAGGATTTATCCTTTAAAATATTGTATATTCTTGAATATGACAACGTACAAATCTTGGATGTAAAATTATTCCCTAGTTCTCATGAGGTGGCTGTGGAACTAACCTAATAGCATGGGAATCTTGGGGCCCAAGGCATAGGCTAGTAGAGCTAGAGAAACCCATAAAATTTTTAAATCTATATAAGGCCTTTTATTACTTTTTTTGGTATCAATGGAGTTCATGTTTCATATCGATGAACCTCCCTAGTGAAATCAACCAAAAAAACATTTCTTTCAATTTCCTGGGGAATTTTTATTCACCACAGTAATATAAAAAATATTAATTATCAAAAACTCTATGACTATATTACTCATGAATTTGTTTTGGTATAAGATATAAGATAATAGTTCCCATATATATATATGACAATTTTACTAAATTGGTGGAGAGGCGTAGGTTTGATTAATCCATCATAATATTGGAGTTTTCTAACTTGAAATACATTGTTTGGATAGAGTGACTCTGTATAGTGAACATGTCTTCCAATATACACATGGTTATGGGTGGGGTAACATCAAGGGCCACATATTCTACCAAAAAAAAGGGGAAATACGAAGGATCATAATCAATATATTTGGTACTATGAACTCATGGATGAGTAAAAATCAAGATTAGTATGACTACTAAATAAGTTCAAAATAAAATTTCCATAATATTACATCATCGAATAGGTACATACAAATGATGGTTGACCATTTAAAAATTTCAAAACACAATACACAGATGTTTTTTCCATAATTCATTCTTATAAATAACTACATCCCAAAATATTTTGTGAACTATTTATTTCTATTTAATTTATCCTTATTGAAATTTTTTATTTCACGCAACACTAAAAAATGTTTTTTTATATTAATGCACGATGCTTGGATTTCATTATATGAAACCACAATTTAATAATTCTCTAAATGAAACATTAATTTTATCTTGTTCAACATGGAACATCAATGTTATGTTTTATTAAACGTGACAATGAATTTCCTTAGTTGCATGTGTAACATGCAAGATAGATTTTTTACTAAATAATAATATATTTTTTAGAATGTTATTATACTAAGATATAACCTAGCCTTAAAATTGTAATTTATGAAAATTATTAACTAATTTATAAAAATATATTGTTTAAATAAATAGAAGACAAATTTATAGGTTATCAATTAATTAAAAATGAATAAGAAAACCCAATGAAAATAAAAGAATATATTGTCATTTTTATGGTTACAAAGCTATTTTACCCTAATAAATTAAATTAAGTTAAATATTTTGTGATATTAAGATAATTTATATGTTATAAATTCCATAAAATATGATTAGTATTTTTCAATAGATTCTATTGACATAAGATAAGAACAAAACCAAATTTATGCATAAAACCCTCATTTTTTTGTAAAGGTAGTTTTACTACCATTTAATGGAGAAGATATTTGACATCCAATTTTTGGAATGTAATTATACATATTATTTAATAATAAATATAATATTTTATATAAAAATACAATTATGGTAGAATAACATTTTGATATTTTTATACGATGATTCATTTTTTAATTAGTAGTGAAAAATTATGGATATTTGTTCAAACTATTTTTCTTCTAAATAATTAATTATGATAAATAAAATTTGAAATTGATTTAAAAATTTATTTAGATAGTATTTTCATAAATTAATTAAATTTATATCATTGGAACAAATTTAAATTTGAAATTGGATATTAAAACCTAACAAACATTTAATTATTTTTACATTTACAAATCACAACGTCATCATATCAGTAAGATTAAATTAAAATTAAAATTTTCAACTAATGAGATTGTAATTTAAAAAAATGGATTCCTTATTTGGAATCAAACTATTTTATAATATCTTATAATGTGAAATTTGTTTGTGAAAAAAAATATTAGAGAATATAAGTAAAATTAAATACGTTGATTAAGGTAAAATTAATCTTAACAAAAGACTAAATGGTAAATTTTCGAACCAAAAACCCTTTTAAAATTTTAAAACAAATATTGTATTTCCATTCCATGGCCATGGACCATAAATTATTGAGTTTTTCGGGTTTCTTATTAATTTTTTAAGTAAATATGTCGGTAAACCAAACTTGTTTTAAAAAATGGAATGTATTTCCTTTCCCATCCTTATAAAATTCCTCCAGCTATCCATCTTCTTCACAGCTCTAAAACCATGTATTTTTAGATAATATATACACATTAAACTTTAAAAAATCCCTCCCTTCTGGTTATAATCCCCCCTTTGATCAATATAATGAAGCATATTGGCACAAACCAAATGTGTTACCTAATTAAGAGGTAATGTCTTCTCTCATACTTTTTATTTTTATTTTTATTCTTCACCCATAAACACATTATAATATATTATTTTTTTAAAAAATTTGTATATTAAATATAATAGTTTTTTATTATATTGTTTCACCCTAAACACACACACACCTCCATCTAATGGGTAACAAACATGATATTTATGTGTATGGTAAACTACCTTCTCACAAAAAGATGATTGTTCATTTTTACATACCTCCTCTCATTGTAAAAATTATGATGGAAATTCTTTATATTTTTTTTATATTATATTTATTATTTTTTTATTATTTTCTTAATCCATTTACAAAACATATCTTTAGACTATTCATTTGCTTTAATTATGATAATTTCATTTGAATATGTGTGGACTATCTCCCACTCAAAACGTTGTGATTCGTTCACACGCTACATGGAATGTATTAAAGATGGGATTATTGATAGTATATGATATATATGATATAATAATTTTACTGAAATAATTATATATATTAATATCTATAAAAATGTTTCTATTAACTTCTACCAATCAATACATAAATAAATACAGAAGCGAAGTTAATGCGTAAATACAGCTTACCCTCTCTATGAATGGTGTGTTCCATTTCATTATTAAATGTTATATAAATTTTTACTATAAAAATATTTTGATTAAAAAAAATATTTAAATCATTATAGAATTTCTGGAAATATTTTTTACGTATAAGTACCAAATATATAACAAATTAAGATACATTCAAAAAACAAAGCGAATATTACCGGTAATGAAACTATAACATAGTATTGTCAACAAACATGTGATATAAGGTAACAATAAAACATATATGATATTACATATAACAATATGTTTCTTTATAACATTTATAATAAATTTATATTATTTTTACAAGTGTTTTTTAAATTAATTAAGATATTCTAAACACAAAGTAAGGTGGTTTTCTTCTCACACATTATTTACATGATATACATTCATTATTCACCACCCATTCAATTGGTGTGGTGTGTATAATTACAAGGATTATATTATATGATATTTATAAATAACATTATTTGTATTTAAATCTCCATTTTATGATATTTCTATTTTTATATTTATGTTTCAAATGATACCAAATGTACAGCTCCAATATTTCATAGAAAGTCATTTTCTTTAAAAAACAATAGTATGCGCTACACGAAACACCGAGTTCGAGCGCACCAAGACTTAACAAACAAGCCATTCAAAAAGTTTTTATGAATAATATTAACATAATTTTTAATTTTATATACTCCATATAATTTTAGAATCAATATTATATGTTTCTTAGACATAATATAAGAACATATTCATTTCTTCTGATAAAAGAAGTATATTTCAAAAAAAAAGTAATTTTACCACCTTTTAATTGAAAACCCTTTTAAAAACCAGAATTTGACACTTTTATATATTCAATGTAATTAAATTAAATTCTTCATTAGAATCGGGACTTAAAAATTTATTTTGGATAAATTTTTGATACTTTTCTGAGAACTTTCAAATTTTGATGAATACTGCAAAATACTAAATATTAATTGAAAACAACATTATTAATAAATTTTTTTTATATTGTTAAATTATAAATTTGAATGATTTGGAAGTATAATTAATTAATATTTTTATCATTTAATACAATGTAGTTCATTATAAGTAATTTCACATTTAAATTTGACATAAACACATGTCAATCTTTTGATAGTTTTTACTTTGTAAAAACCCTTTTTTTTGGTTTTGAAAATTGGAATTAATTATAAATTAATTAATACAACATATATGTTTTGAATTTGGTAAAATAGAATTCATTTTTGAATTTGGAATATCAAAATTAGCTTAGGGTGAATTTTTTGTATTTTTTTGAAAACATTCAATGTTTATGAATGGTGAAAAACTCTACGTTATTGTTTGAAATTGAATTTTTATTTAAATAATTATTTATTTTATTAAAATTTATTGAATGTAAATATACATACATAATACATCTTTATGTTCAATTTAATTAATTGAAGTGATTTTATAATATGTTTTTACATATAAAATTTTGTTGAACTTTTTACCGACTGTTACCCACCTTCTAGGATCATTTTAAAATTTGCATAAAACATAATTTTAATGCTTTTGTAAGTTTAATTTAAAAAATATGAGATACACGGTTAACATCACTAAGTATAATTTGATTCAATAAGATGAAAATAATTTTTGGTGAATAGTCACTTTTGACTTTTAGTGACCACGGTTAAAATTAAATAGGGTAATCAATGGTAAAATGATATGATAATTACCCTTAAACACGTCCTAATTATATTGGATAAGTGAAATTCGACCAAAAACAACGTTATAAATAAAATATGATACTTTTTGGTCCACATGGATTAGATTAGGACATTTATTATTATTTTATTTAAAGAAGAGTTAAAAGTGTTAAATTCGATGTCTAATAACTAAACCATTTTTAAAATAGGGATACAAATAAGATAAATTAGACTATAAATATTCATTGAATAGGTAAAAAAATTATAAAATAATGGAATTTTATTAAAAATATTCAAAAATTATATAATTTAATTTATTTATGACACAATGATTATGCATTAATTACCTTATTAATGAAATATTAAACTAATTGATAATATAAATATCCAAATAAATATAAATTGAGACTTATGGTGAATTAAATTAATTTTATAGGTTAATATTACATGTTAAAGATGATTAAATAAATTTTATTCTAAGTG
The DNA here is from genome assembly GCA_963277665.1 of Viscum album. Classification (NCBI taxonomy): domain Eukaryota; kingdom Viridiplantae; phylum Streptophyta; class Magnoliopsida; order Santalales; family Viscaceae; genus Viscum; species Viscum album. The sequence continues at coordinate 789,299,995 of OY728140.1, forward strand.
ATAAAATATTTATGGCTTTAGAAAAAATCAAATACTAAATAGTGTCAAAATAGACATAATTGAGTTTTCGAAACAAATACTATATTATTAATTGATATAATATTCCTAAAAATATAAGGCTCAGCCAAAGGATTTAGATAAGGTTATATATACTAATAAGGTACCACTTGGGATTCTATTGGTAGTCTATAGTATGTTTATTAACCATATAATATAAAAATACAACGAGACATGGTAAATGTCAAACTATTTAACTAGGAGTTAAATCTAAAGGATAAGGATACTTTGGTGACCAAAACCTGTATAAAACCTATAGGTTGATTTATTTCCAACCTATAACCACATCATCCTAGAAATAATTCATTTTTGTTCCATTAGATACCAAAAATTATTTTATTATAAAATAATATTTCATGATTTTCCTAAAGTGCCTCTCACCCCACTAATAAAAAGGGCACTTTCTCTTCTCTCAAATTCACACTTCCAAATCCATTTGGCTCTAACAACCCATGCATGAATATCCTCCCAGCATCTCTAAAATCAACCTAGAGTCCGTACTTTTATCTGAAATCCATCATATGGATCCCTTTTGATCAACATAAAAGAAAACACCCAAAGGAGAGGTAATAATTTTACCACCATCATTCAAGTTATTTTCTTCTTCCACTAACAATTTCTTTTTTTTTTCCATACCAAAATAATAAATCCACGACCATCTACATACTGTGATGTTATTAGAAATTTTTTACAACCATATTCATTATTCTATCCATCCATTAAATGACAAAGTCACCATATGTGCCTACGTACGGTTTTCCATCTCCACGAACATGATGAAGATCATTCCCCATCATAATAATTATAGAATAATTTTCATTTTATGATTAAATATAATGTTTACAAAATTAATATCACTCTGGACATGAATCTAATATAGACTATTCATAACAAACATGACGTACATGACAAAACATATAATGGAAAACGAATCTGTTAACAACCAAAACAATGATAATACAAAAATAACACTAACAATGCAATATTAGAAGATGATATATGATATAATATTTATCTATTTGTTTCTTTTATAATTTAATAACAATTATTTCACCATTATATTGGAGGTTAATCTACCCTATACTAAGGAAAGGTACAAGGTAAGAGGTTCTTATCTCACTTTTAATTCCATGAGATTTCCATTGATCACCACTTAATTATTGCATGTTGTGTATTTTTTATTTCCATTCAATATATTTCATCCTGATTATCTATATATTAATGGTATTATTTGATTCTTTTTGAGTTTATTAACATTCAGTCATATGACTTGATTGATTACAATGTGGTAAGGATTTTTCAACTCACTTCTTATTCCCGTGAGATTCATGCTATATTTCCCTCAATTTCCTTTTATGTGGGGTTTGTACTTCCCATTATAGAATTATTTATGCAATATACTTTAATTTAAGGTTATTTACATATTAATTGTATGATACTTATTTCCTGGTGTGTATATTTCGTAAATTACCAAATTGGTAAGGGAATTTCAAATTTCTATTTCTACTCATTGGGATTTACACAAACTTCTTTGATTATGTTTACTCCAAAATTATGTGTGGAATCACGACATATTATTAATGTATAAAGTTATACTACCATTTATATGGATATACCTTTAATAGACATAATCACTCTATTGATAAATATACATTCCATTGATATGAAATTGTTATGGGTAATCTTAACTCGATTTCCATTCATTGAGTTAAACATCCATGTCATTAGTTTTGTTTTTACCAGAATATGTGTGAATGTAATATAATTGATTTAAAATGATTTTCCAATTATATATTGTGTATATATATTTTTAACACATAATTATTTCATTGATTTATCCACAATCTAAGGATTCATTCTTGATAATGTATTTTGTCTCAATTCACATTCTATTGAGACCACTTTGTCATTATGCACTAATTCACTTCTATATGTTGTATATACTGTCAATTGACATATTATATCATGAATAACTTTATTATAATGATATTATAAGGTTTTTCTTAATTTCATTCCTCAATTACTTATATTAAAGCATCTCCTATTTGGTTATGAACTCTTTAACTAGAATATAATTTTAAAAGTTTTAAATATTTATTCTTATACATCATGGACATTAATGTCCATGTTTTAAGAATGGGTTTTAGTATTTTTTATACGAAAATTAATGGTTTGAAATTAAAATTCATTTTAAATGTTTCAAAGTGGTATGGGAAACTTTTATTCAAAAATCCCTTTTAAAAAATTTCTCTGATAAATAGCGTGACATTTAAATGTTATCAAGAAAAATGTGATATTTCTCTCAAATAGTTTTAATGAATATTTTCATCTATGTTAATATATTTTAGTGTATTTTATTCTTGATCGAGGTTGATTTATTATGATACAAATATTTCATACTGTATTGATTGTTTTGTTATATGTTTGACTGTGGATGTGTTATTTTTATTCCATTCGTGGTTTATAGACAAAGTGTTGAGATTTTGTATGAATGTTTTAATACAAATGATTATGTTATGTTTAAACCTTTTCCTGTGAGGAATGAATTTGAATTAGTAAGTGATTTTTGGAGCCCACTATACCTACTTAATGCAATGATAGGTCTAATGAGACAAACTAGTGTCTTGGAACAAGGCCTTGACAAAATCTTATTGGTAGTCTTGGCCCAATTCCTTTACTATGTGGTTATGATGTCTGGAATTATGAAATCCATAATTATGAGATTGGATATTTATATCACATGTGATTATTAGAATAGTAGAATATCGATGTGAATATGTAAATGGAATTATTTAATTTATATTTTCTATATTATATTAAAGTTTATGTTAAAAAGGCACGTCTTCTAGTCTTATATGTTTCCTTAAATGTTCATTATTATTTATGATAGGTTTTTCAATGTTGTTATCCTTTCTGAGCATCTGAGTTCACCCATTTCTTATGTTATATTTTTCCCAGTATGCAAAGAAGTATGTTATGATTAACCTGTAGGAATAAGAAAAAGGTTATAATAGAGTTCAAAGGGGACACAATGTTATTTCTTTTATTTCATTATGTAATGTAAAACATATCTATGTTTCTAGTACTTCCAATGGTACTAAACTAATCGGTATTTCGGTACTTGATTCCTTGTATCATTCCAATGTTAAATAATAATGAACATGTTTTGGGTTACTAGGGTCAAGGTGTTACAGTTAGTATCAGAGGATGTTTAGTACAACCCTTTGAAGCTAGATTTAGAAAAAAAACTCTGACTATGAAACACTACCCTAAGATAGACATTAAGGATTATTATAGAAGAACATCCAAAAAAATTTGTAATGTAAAAATTGTGTGGGTTCTCTAAGAAATGCATTATTGTCTAGATATGAGGAGGTAGAGGCGGCTCTGGCACAAATGTACCTAGGAGTGAAAACTCTGAAAAGGAGTTTCAAGCTTGACCCGGAGTATCCTGGTACATGACAACAAGACTTGTTGCACTCCTTCTTATGACACTCTCGGGGGATATGATTAGGGTAATACACATTTCCATTGAAATCATTTTGAAGGATTTTAATATAAGATTATAATAAATAAAATTGGTTAATCTTAAGGTGGTTTATATTAAAAATAAGGTGTAATGATATTCTCTAAATAATTTTATTACTCACACTATGATTTCATGTATTTGACAATGGCTAGATTCCAAGGAATTCATAGTAATATTGAAGATGATGTAGAAGTTGGTAATGGTGGTTGAAATGAGCAACAAAATGGAATTCAAATAGGTGTAAAAGATATCATGTTCATTCTGAAATAGTTTTCCAAAAATATGATCAACAATATATATACTATCCAACTCCCAGACATAAAGAATACATGAAAACCAATGAATGATAAGAACTCCAACAGTAAGGACTATGGAGAAAAGAAAGTTCAATTTCCATCATGCAAGAAATGTGGAAAGAGACACCGAGGGAAGTGTCCCAATAGACCAATGAAATGACTTATGTGTGGGAGGGAAAGACATAATTTAAAGAATTGATGAAAAAAATGAATAGAACTATGGAAGAAAATAAAAATGACCCCAAGAATCCATTTATAGTCATTTTATATCAAGGTATGGGACCTAGCCATTACCCGAGTGAATGCCTTATTATATAGGATAATCTCTTGGTCAAGTAGGAACCTACGTGGAAATAAATTGATGGTGAATTGTTTAAAATTATTAGTGCTCTTTGTTGAAGGGATTAATTTGGATGAAATTTACCTTGTATGTGTAACCCAGCTATTTGTTATGAGAAAATTCTATTTCAGGAAGAATTATATTTCATATTCTTGATGTAGTTATAAATAACCATTTTGGGTTTTATGATCCTTTACTTTTATGCAATTACAAGTTTTTAAATTTTGTGGTGAAAATGTGAGGAAAGAGATTGTGATTTATAGCCTACCATTGGACTATGTGAAGTCTTTGGTTAGTGTGACTAATTATTTTCAGTTAAATGATTTAATTGTTGAATAATAAGTTTATTTTGGATTTATATCCTACCATTGGTCTACGTGAAGTCCCTGGTTATTCTGACTAATTATTTTCAGTTAAATGATTTCATTGTTGAATAATAAGTTGATTTTTGATCTTTTGTCTTCTCAAATGGATATCCTTAGTATATAAAAATTATATGGTGATTAAGAAATAAATGTTATTTGGGAATAAGTTCTCTATATTGTGAAATCTATATGACTAAGGAAAATAGAATAGTACGGGATTTCATTTGAGAAGTAATAGGTTTTTTATCTATGTTTTTATTCTGGATTTATAGTGATTTGGGTTACATATAGGAATGATTAAAATACCATAGAGAATTTGTGATTATGTTAATTACTTTTTTGTATGTGACATTAATAGTAGTTGATGTTATTTGGAGATACAATTTAACGTGGAAGATTGCGTAATCAAATTATTCTAATTTTTGGGTTTCAATATTAGTTTGGATTTTATTTATGTATTTTAAAGACCATTGTTTATTGAATGGTATTTATTGAACATTGGGTATTTTTGGTATAATCTTAGAAATTTAGATTAGTATTTATTTCTCTAATGGAATATCCTTTTGGGGGATCATCTGATATTGTAATAACCATTTTGGATTTGGATAATCTCTAAAGACAAGGTAATTATATAGTTTATCCTTTTTAGATTATGTGGTTCTCTATAAGTTGATACTAGAGCTTCTAGTGTGAGAAAGTCATCTTGAATTCTCATCATTTAAAAAAAGATGACTTAGTGGTAGAAATTTTTTAAATGATGAAACTCTACTTAAAAATTATGTATATCTCTTTGTGTTCTTAGTCAATATCATAAATAAATTCCTCATTATTATGAAATTTAATTTAGAACAAAAAAATGTTGTCTATATACTTTTCCTACTTGGAAACTAATGATTGTTAATACCATCACATGTTTGTGGTTTTCTTCTTGTTAACTTTTTCCTGATATCGTTTCTTATCACTCTCCATCAGAACATGACACATAGTTTATCTTACATTTCCATGTTTTCCTAAATGGAATCCTAGTATGGGTTATCTCGGGTGACCTTGGTACTTCTCCTTCTTTCTTTTAAAGTTATAGTTTTATTTTCTCCATTTCTGATGTGGGACATTCAATGAAGTTTCCAAGCCCAATATTAAAATGGAGATGATGCAATTTTTAATAGAGGGGAAGTATGTAACACCCCAAGATCTCATAGTAAGTTATTTTCATTAAAGGAATTCAATAGTTTGCGCTACACGCAAAACCGAGTTCGAGTGAACCACCACTTACCATAATAGCCATTCAAAAAGTTGTTATGAATAGTATTAACTGAATTTTGAATTTTACATACTTTTTATAATTTTTTAATTGAAATTATGTGTTTCATAGACATAATATAATAACAAATTCATTTTTCAGTTAAAAGAAGAATTTTTTAAAAAAAATGCAATTTTACCACCTTTTAATGGAAACCCATTTTTAAAACCAGAATTTGATACATTTATATATTCAATTAGTGAAATTAAATTATTTTTTAGAGACAGGACATAAAAATTTATTTTGGATAAATTTTCAGTACTTTTCTAAAAACTTTTATATTTTGATGAATACTGAAGAATAATAAATTCTAATTGAAGTTTTTTAATAAAAATAATTTATAGTGTTATATTATACATATTAATGGTTCAGAAGTATTATTAGATTATATTTTTATCATTTAATAAAATGTAGGCCATTATAATTAAATTCACGGTTATATTTTACAAAAACACATGTCAATATATTGATAGTTTATACTATTTAAAAAACCAACTTTGTGGTTTTGACTACGAGAATTAATTTTAAATTTATTAATTAATATTTTGTGTTTTTTACTTGGTAATATAGAATTCATTTTTATATTCAGAATATCAAAATTCGTTTAAAGTGAATTATTGGTATTTTTCTGAAAACATTAAATTTTTATGAATAGTGAAAAACACTACGTTACTGTTTTAAACCGACTTTTTATTTAAATAATTATTAATTTTATTTTAATTTATTTTGAGTCAAAGTAGATATATAATACCAATATATGTTCAATTTAGTTCTTTGAAGTCATTTTATAACAAGTTTAGATATATACAATATTATTAAACCTTTTACCGTCTATTACCCACTTTCTTTGAATATTTAAAAATTTACATAAAACAAAAGTTTATATCTTCATTGAGTTGAATTTCAAAAATCCGAGAGACACGTTAAACATCATAAAGTAATTTGTGGTCAAATAAGATTAAATAATTTTTGGTGAATAGTAACTTTTCACTTTTATTTACCATGGTTAAAAGTAAATAATGTAATTATGGGTAAAAATGATTTTATAATTACCCTAACACATGTCATAATTCTATTGGATAAGTTTAATTAGATTAAAAAAAACCCTAGGATAAAAAATTATCCTATTTGGTCCATTGATATTAGATACAGACATTTATTATTATTTTATTTATAGATGATTTAAAAATGTTAAATTCAATGTTTAATAACTAAAAATATTTTAATACGGGGGTAAAAAATAAGATAAATTTGACTATAATTATTCATTAGATAGATTAATAGATTACAACAGAATGGTATTTTATTTATAATTTTTTGACATTATATAATTTATTTTATTTTTTACACAATGATGATGCAATAATTACCTTGTTAATGAAATATTAAAATAATTGATATTATAAATATCCAAATAAATGTAAATTGAGTTTTCTGATGAATTCCACTATTTTTCTAGGTTAATAAGATATTTTAATTTTTATTAAATAAATTTTATTCAAAGTGATAATGTTTTTATGACTGTCAAAAAAATTAAATAATAAATACTGTCAAAATTGACATAATTGAGTTTTTAAACCAAATAATATATTCTTAATTGATATAATATTCTTTAAAACCTATGGTTAGGCCAACGGATTGAGATATGCTTATATATATTAGTAATTAACCACTTGGGGTTCTCTTGGATGTTTATTGTATATTTAGTAACCATATAATATAAAAATAAAAAAAGACATGCTAAATGTCAAACTATTTAACTAATAGTTAAATCTAAAAGATAAGCTTAAAATGGTATCCTAAACTAGTCTAAAACCTATTGGTTGTGGTGTTTTATACCCATACCCACCTTATAATTAAATTAAATCATTTTGGATCCATTAGAAACCAAAAATATTTTTATTATAAAATAATATTTCAATCTTTTCCAAAAGTTCTCCTACCCCAATTATAAAAGGGAATTTCCCCTTCACTCAAAATCACACCTCCAAATCCATTCGGCTATGCCAACCCCTACCCAATAATCCTAAAAGAATCTCTAAAATCAACTTAGAGTCTTTAAATTGATCATAAAGCCAACTTATGGAGCCCTTTTCAACAACTCAAAATGAAGCACCGAAAGATGAAATAAACATTTCACCACACACTTTCAAGTTCTTTTCTTCTTCCACTTCCTCTTCAATTTCATTCCATAACAAAATAATAAATCCAATTCCTTCTACAGAATTTTTTGTTATTATAAATCGGGTAAAACCATACTTGTTATTTTAATGTAACCATACGTGCGTACGTTCGGCATACAGTCTCCATGATCGCAATGAGATTCATTCCCCATCATAATAATTAAAGAATAATATTAATTTTATGATTAAAAATAATATTTAAGAACTTAATATCATTGACGATATGAATCAAATACATCCTATAGATAACAAACATGACTTACGTAACTAAACATATAAAGGAAAACAAATTAGTTAACAACCAAAATAGCGGTACTACTGAAATATCATTAATGATGAAATATTAATAGATGAAATATTATATCATATTTATGTATTTTCTTCTAGTAAAATTTAATAACAATTATTTCCGCATTATATAGGAGTTTAACCTACCCTATACAAAGGAAAAGTACAAGGTAAGTGGTTTCTTATGTCACTTTAAATTTCGGGAGATTTCCATTGTTCGCCACTTAATTATTTCATGTGGTGTATTGTTTGCAACCATTCAATATATATTATCATTTTAATATTTATATTCATGGTATTCTGTGATTCATTTTGAGGTGATTAAATTTTGGTCATAAGACTTGATTTATTACAATGTAGTGAGGGGTTTTCCTCTCACTTGTTATTCCTGTGAGATTCATGCTATGTTTACCACTATTTTCTTTTGAGTTGTGTATGTAGTTCCCATGATTGTTTTCATTGTTTAATATAGTTTAATTTATGGGTATTTACATCTTCAGTGTTTGGTACGTCTTTATTGGGTGTATGTTTTTTATGTTACCAAATCCGGAAGTGAATTTCAAATTTCAATTTCCACTCAGTGGGCGTTACACATATTTCATTGATTATTTTTAATCCAAGATTATGTGTGGAATCACTATTTATAATTTATTTAGTAACTTCCACTCCAATTTCTGTAAATATACCTTTGATATACAAATTCACTCCCTTGATAAATTCACATTCCATTGATATGAACTTGTTACGGGTAATCTTAACTCAATTTCCATTCATTGAGTTAAACATCCAAGTCCTTGGTTTTTATTTACAATAATATTTGTGAATGTAATCTGATTTATTTAAACTGAATAACCAATTATATTGAGTGTATTTATATTTGTCACATATAATTATTTCATTTATTTATACTTAATCTATGGATACAGGGTTGATAAGGTATTTCATCTCAATTAACATTCCATTGAGACCTCCTTATCGTTATTCACCAATTAAATTTTATGTGGTGTATATACTTTCCATTGACATAAAATATAATGAATCCGATTATTATCATGATATTATAATTTTTTGGTTAATTTCATTCCTCAATTACTTATTTTCAAGAATTTCATATTTATTTATAAACTCTTTAACTAAAACATCATTTTAAAAGTTTTAAATATTTATTCTTCTAAATCATTCACATTAATGTCCATGTTCTAGAAATGGTTTTAAGTATTTATTTATATGGACATGAATTTTTTTACATAAAATTCTTTTTAAAAGTTTCAAAGTGGTATGGTTCATATGATTCAAAAATCCTTTTTAAACGATTTCTCTAATAAATAGTGAGACATTTAAATGTTTTCATGAAAAAGGGGATATTCCTCTCAAATAGTTTTTATGACCATTTTCATCTATGTCAATACCCTTTAGTGTATTTTATTCTTGTTCGAGGTTGATTTACCATGATACAAATCATACATATTGTATTGAAGGTTTTGTGATATGTTTGACTATGGATGTGTTATTTTTATACCATTCATGGTATATAGATAATTTATTGACAATTCATTTGATAGTTTTAAAATGAATGTTTATGTTATATTTATTCCTTTTTATATGAGGAATGAATTGGAATTAGTAATTGACGGGTGGAGCCCACTATATATCCTTGATGCATCGGTAGGTCTAATAAGAAAAACTAGGGTCCTGCCACATGGCCATGACAAAATCTTATTTGTAGTCTTGGTACAAGGCCTTGAATATGTGGTTATGAAGTATTTAATTATGCATTCCATTATTATGAAAATTTATATTGATATTACATGTGATTATTCAAGAAGTAAAATATCCATAGTAATAAGTAAATGGAATTATTTGACTTATCATCGCCATATTATGCTACAGTTTATTTTTTAACGGCTTTTTCTCTAGAATTATACATTGCCTTAAACGTTTATTCTTATTTATGATAGTTTCTGATATATTGTTATCCTTACTTACCATCTGAGCTCACCCCTTTCTTACTATTTATTTTCCCCTGTATGAAAATAAGTTTATCACGATTAACCTGCAAGAATAAGCTGAGGGATATAATATTGTTCAAAGGGGACACAATGTTGTTTCTTATATTTAAAGATGTAATGTAAAACATTTTTATATATATATTAATTCCAAGGGTAATAAACTAATCTTTATTTCAGTACATGATTACTTTAATCAATCCAATGTATGTAATAATGGATCCATTCTAGGTAATTAGGCTCGTGGTGCTACACTAAATTGGTAATGTAATTTTGTCTCAATTTTCCTTCCTTGAGTCACATGTAAGGTTATGCACCTATATATTACCATTAGGTGTATATTACTCAAATTAAAATTCATATAATGAAATATATTTTTTTTATGATATTAAAGGCTCTATGTAATTTAATTTTTTTAATTAGTTTGTATAGTCCGAATTTACAAATAGTTAAGTATTTATTGAAACAATCTCATCACATTTCGAGATTGATTATGTTAATGATTCCATTGATTAAATCATATAATCCATCTATTATGAATACTCATTAATTTTATTAACCACTAGTTATTAATGATACATTAAAGTTTCAGAACAATTTTTCCACACTTTGTTAAATAATATAGATAATGATGTATTTCTTTGAGAGCATGATTTTACCATCTCTTCAGTAGAAAATCATTGTTCATTAAAAAAATATTTTTCTAAAAAGCGTTTCCAAGAATATTATACCATTACCCAAAAATATTTAGAAGAAATTTATACCATTTTTCCTTTAACAATATGTTTAATGTAATCTCCTAGTCATTTTTCTAATGTGGATTATTAATTTTTTACCATGCAAATGGAATGTTCTTTTTTACATTGTACGACATGTACAGATTTACCATCATTCAATTATTTGAAGACATATTTTCATTTTTAAAAGGATAATTTTTATGAAAATGGGTTTGAATTATATTTTCATGGTAATGGTTTTAAAAATGTTTCAATCTTATTTTATATGTTTATAAGGAAATGTTTTCCAAAAGGATTTAGGTTTCAAAGTGACCTTTTCAATGAAGAAGGGTCATTTAACTCATTATATTTTTTCGATAAAATATAAGTTATTATCCACTTAATAAAACATCTTCTGAGGTTACACTTTCTTTTCTGTAAAATTTTACAATGTTTCTATTAAAATTCATTCTGGAATGGTTTCTTTTTTATGGAATGTTGCGTATGATATTCCTTTAAATTGAAAAAGTTTTATTCTTTTAAAACTGACTTCATTTAACATATTATACATTCATGACATGATTATGAAACCGATATATTTTCATAGTATATTATGTGATTAACATTTAATGATACTCATATCATTCCATGGGTTATGATTTTATGATTATAAACCCTCTCTCTATTTATGGTTCATGATATGATGAACGTTTTATTATCAATTGAAACATGTATGAATGAATTTATTAATAGATGGGTGGGAAATATATCTCAAACTATTAATTGGGTAATGATAAGTATTATACGAGATTAATGGGTACATATTTTGTATCCCACTCCTCCTAATAAGAATGTATGAGGGTTGTACCCTAACCATATAAACAAGAAAGTAAATGGGTTATATCCCAATACTAAAATTATGTGTATACATGGGTTTTATCCTAAGCCCAAAAAAATATTGTATATGTGTTGTAGACCAATCATAGAAAAAATATGGTACTTAGGTTATAACCCAATCCAAAAAACAGGAAGGTGGATTGATTTTTATACAATATTCTAATTAAGAGGGTACATAAGTTGTTATCTGAATCCTGAAGTAGGTACTTGGGTCGAAGACCAAGCCTAACATGTTATAAATGACTTTATATGTAACTTTTACACAATAGTTTCTATTATTATATGCATTCCATAAATTTTATATCTTAATCATCATTTAGGATTTCATGGATCATAATGTTTATTTCCTTATGAATCATGTCTTAGGAACTGCTAATATTTACCCAATAAATCATGTTTATAATCATTGATATAAAGGGTATGACCATATAATGTTATGATAACATTATCATACACCTTTTTTCATGTTTATAATTAAATTTCTCCATTGATTACCCTCACTTGGAATCGAATATCAGTCCTTTTTATTTTTACCTCACATGGTTAGGATGATATATTTCTTTTAAGGTATGTCTAAGAGGGGTGTTAGTCTTGGAGAAACTAGAGGGTGAAAATATATCTCTCTTATTAACCAATGAATAAATTCAAATATTTCCAATAGAACTAAACTAATACGGTATTTGGTCATCTATCCCTAAAATGTTGTTACGTATTCTAAAGAAGTTAGGTAATGTTAATGTTTGTCAATACTGGTTTGTTACAATTTGGATTAGAGAAAGTGTTTAGGTTTCATTTTGGTGCTAGGACATGAAAAACTTCATTAGAAACCTAACAAAATGTATATGGATAAATAAAAGTATAGGAAAATGTCCTAGAATTTTGGATACTATATAATGACAATTTCCATAGAAATAGATCCATGTCTAGATTCTACATGGGGATGTGGATATGGAATTTTTTGATCTAGGGGTTTCAAATCTGAAAATATGTTCCTAACATTACTCAGGGGTAATATGGTACAAGAAAACAGGCCTTTCCACAATCCTAGATTAGCAATCCTAAGGGATATTCATTGGGAATTAACAAACACTTCATGAACCATCATGAAGGATTTAAATATAAGTTTACTATGAATAATAGTGTATGAACCTGTTGATTCATTGATTAAGGAATGATTCATGATTTATACATATTATATTTAATTATTTTCCTCACTATGTGGCTTTCATATATGATAAGTATTTCTCATAGTATACTTCTAGATTTAGTCATCGGTGGTAATCAAAAGGAATTAAATTATTTTTGAATTTGATTGATGATTTGATGATGATTAGTCAATTGGGATGATCACTTGATTGAATATTGTTATGATCATTCTTAATCAGTTTTCATGAAACAAGAATAACCTCATTTACCTTAACTAACTGTTGGACTAGCCCAGGAAGATAATAAAGCTTTTATGTTAGTTTTATGTAAATTAATGCCATGTAGGAATGAATATTTGGTTTCCGTTTTGTCAATAATGTGAAATGAATCACCTATGTGAATGTTTTATCAGATCAAGACGAATTTTTTGATTGTGGAATGTAAGGGAAAAAATGAAAGTGACTATAAGGGAAAAATGATGTGTTTGGTTAATGAGATGGGATAATACATTTTCCTCCTTAGTTAATCATCTAATTTTTTGTGTTTTAGTTGTAGAAGAAATGGTAATTATGAAACTAAATTTCCCAGGAGGAAGGTTCTTAAAGATGATCATCAAGGTGGTGTGATTAATGATTACATTGATGATGATGATGAAACAATGGATGGGGTGATAATATAAAGAGGTATTATATAATAGGATATTATATCCTTGTAAATGGTTTAAGGATGATGTAATAATTGTTTCTGTATCTTCAGATTCAAGAAATATGAAAGCTGGAATATCTTGATTCTCAGGTTTATTTTTTCAATGGATTCAAAAAAAAATGTTAAATGTTTTCTATGGATTGGAAAAGTGATTTAATGAATAGCTGATGTATCTAGAAACAACATGATTAAAGGAAATATAATCAAAATTATGTTTCTTATGTAAATATATTATTTTTGTATAACGATACGGTGTATGCGAATAACTAAATTGGATGGTACTAATTACCCAAGAACTAATTATAGACATTTTTAAATGTAGTTCATGCTATCATGGATGAAGTTTACAACATATTGATTTTGGGGAATAAATCTATTAATCTTTATAATATAGAGGAATTAATGTTTTCTAAAAGTATTTGTCGTCATTTAGGTAATTACCATGTTTTAAGAGAATATATTAATAGGGTATTCACATGTTTCGGAATTTGACAAGAAAGAGTTACTTTGTGATATTTAAGGGATCAATGTTAATTTTTTTTATTGAATCTCTTTATACTATATTTTATTTTCGTCATACAAATGGGATATGAAGTTATACATTCATGAAAAGAGTACATTAATCTTCAAAAGAAATATTTATGTATTGATATTTTACTATAATAATGTTTAATCGGATATTTGGTGACTAACCATATTTTAAGGAAGTGCATCATATTTTGAATATCAAATTAGTATTGTTTTAGAAAATGGTATCATGTATGTTGGGTGACAACCAATCATGTCTGGAAAGGCCAAGGGTCTTGAACCCATAACCAAAGTATGATAAGGTTTTCATGCCTACTACTAGAAATCATGATGTCCGGCTTAATGTATAATTATTTTTTATGAATATGTATTTTTAATGAAACATTAGTGTTACTTTTTATGTAAATAGATTAATGTATTAACCATAATGATTTTATGAATAGTTATTGATAAATAATTACAGATTTAATTCTATTATATACCTCAATACTTTCTAAAAGAATAATTTAGTGAATACAAGTTTATTTTTGGACATCCAATTGGTGAAGTAATGGATGAATTTGAAATAGTTAAAAGCATAACTAAAGAATGAAATTTTATTTATATAAATATATCATTTAAGTTTACTCTTTAACATTATAGTCCAATAAAATAATTACTAAATGTTATTATAATAAAAAAAATATGTTTTATAAATACATTTTTTTTGAAATGATGGATTTTTAAATCATCACAAATTTATGACTTTGAGACCATCAAATTCTCATTTATCATTCAGTTGTTTGTGATTGATGACCACAATCAATCCGTATAAATATTTAAAATTTTCCTCCATGTACAATAATCCTTCAAATCCTATGTTTTATTATGTGAAAACCTATTTTTGTGTTACTTTCGGTAAGCATTATGGTCCAACATTCCCTTTTTGAGGAATGTTTTAGTATTCATTTTTATGATGTCGGTTTATATGATTGAAACATTTAAGTATTCAACCATTGATAGCCCAGACAAATTTGTCGGTATAATTTCAGTTAATGGGGGATGGAATGTAACGCGTTGGGATTTTTTGAATTATTTTTTTGTATTAATTTATCATTTTTGATATATATAATTTCACACATCACTGAAAATAGATTATTTTATATTAATGAACAATGTTTTGTTGAGTCATAAACAACACCAAGTTAACATACACTACAAGAAACAGTAACTTTATCTTTTCTGAATGGAACATTAAGTTTATCTTGTGTTATATGCAATAATGGCTTTGCTTGAGGGAACTCATTACATGTATAGCCAAATTTTACTAAAAATTAATATTTTTTTTAAAATCGTACTACACCAAGATATATATTTTCTATAAAATTTAAGTATATAAATAAAATTTACTTAATTTATTAAATTTTATGTTTTTAAAAAATATAATATGAATTCATAGTTTACTAGTTAATTATAAAAGAATATTAAAATCGATAGAATATAAAATTAAAAATTTTTTTGTTAAAAAATTATTTTACCATAATAAATAAAATTAAATAAAATTGTGAAGTTATATTAATGTAATATATATGTTATATATTCCATAAAATATTTTTTATATTCAATCAATAGATTCAATATACCTAAGATAAGAAAATTCTCAATTTTATGAAAAAATCAAATATTTTTTATAAAGGTGGTTTTATCTCTTTTTTTTGGAGAACCCATTTTAAATACAATTTTTTGAAATTTTATATATTTAATATTTCAAAATAAAATAATTATGTTCAATAGACACATAAAAATTAGCTTATTATAAATTTTTAGTATTTTTCTGTAATGATTCGTTTTTAATGAATATTTTAAAATACTGGATTTTAGATCAAATCATTTTTTTTCTAATTAATATATAAGATTAAATTAAATTTTATATTGATTACATTGTTTAATTATATAATTTTTTATCACCTAATCATACTTATTTAATTGTAATTAATTTCACTATGAAATTGGACATAAACACTTAGTAATTTTTTTCATATTATTCATTAAAAATTTATTTGTCATCCCGTCAGCAGGATGAAATTTAAATTAATATCAACAACTTATATGATTGTAATTTTGAAGAAAATATTAAATATTTGGAATCATAATAATTTAGAATCTATAATAATTTCTACATGTTTTTATACTAAAATTATTAGAGAAAGTAATTAATTGTAATTACATTAGTTAAGGTAAAATTATGTTTTATTAAGGACTAAACATTTAATTTATGACCCAAAATGACCTATAAACTTGTCCAACACAAATTTTATAGAGACTTAGGATTAACATAAATGGATATTACATCATTATTGATGAATATTTAGTAAATTAAAATAATACATTCCCAAGGACTTTAATAGTTTTGTTTATTTGGAAACATGGAAACCAAATCTTCTACCAAGGTCAATGATATTAAAAAAAAAAGTAAATTCCAAAACCATTACAACATAAAATTATAATATTTATTCATATCCTATAGAAAGGAACATAAGAAAGTGGTGAGATCAGATGCTCAGTAAGGGTAAATATTAAAAATGTGGAAGTATAACATTAATAAAAGGGTACAGAACTGCAGCATAATATTTGAAGATCATACCACGAATATCAAAGATCAAAATAATGATTAGAGGTTAATAAGACATGAATTATAATGATATATTTAACATCACCAATGAAATAATAACATGGAAATAAAACCAGAAATTGTGGAAAACACATATAAAAACTCTATATCAACGCGGCCTTCGCAGGAATTTTTACACGATAGGCTTAGGTCAATCACATGTGTACCTACATTGGGCTAGGGATTCCCTCTAGTGTACCCTCATGTTTTGGTATTGGGATTTCTTCCGATGTACCCCCTATGTAGGGATTATTATAGCCTCTATGTTGTGATCTTGTTTTGGGACTGGGATGTTCTCCCATTTACCATTTTGTTTTAGTCTCGGTATTTCCTCTCATTAACTCACTTATGTTGGGAATGGTATTTTTTATTATTTACCCTCTTATTTGAGGATTGTAATTCCATCACTTCTACCTTTTATGATCAATAAAATTTTATCATTAATCAATGTAGTGGAGGAAGATATAGGTCCCACCTGTCCTTTAATTATATCAAACATGCATCTATCACAAAACATATCTAATACCATGGGTCATTAGAAAATTCGGGTTATATAGATATGAAATCATAACCCACTTCAGGGAATGGGTATCATTAACATTTTATCACATCAAAACCTTTGTAAAAGAGATAGGTTATATATTTATTTCATCAATGAATAACCCTTGAAAAGAAGAAGGTTTCAAAAGCATATAACCCATGGAAACGAAACGGGTTTTCATAAACATATAACCTGTGGAAGTGAAACAACTATAACAAATACCATGACATTAATAATAATCCATTCATATAAAAAATATTAATGGATCCTTTAGATAATTTCCTCGAATGGAATGAGTAACTTCCACAGATTTCTTCTTAGATGGAAAATAATTTTGAAACATCATTCAAACTATATTCTTGGGAAAAATATCATTACCTCATTGAAATTGAATTTTTAATACATAAATCAGTTTGATACTTATTTTTAGAAAAAATATCTTTAATAATTCAAAATAATTTATGAAATCATTTGACAAACATTTCTATGAAAATGTAAAAAATAAGCTTCAAAGAATTTTAAAATAATACTTATCCAAAACACATTGAAATCTTATAAATAAATATTAAATATGTTTTGAAAATAAAATATTTTAATATACTTCTAAAATATACTATTTGTTCTTGAAAATCTTGCAAAAAACATTTTCCATGAATACTTATAAAAGAGGTATGTTATTGTTTTGAAAACCATTTTTCTACAGAAATTATAAATGAATCTTGAAATGGTTTTGAAAAATATTTACATTAAAAGATTAATTTAATTTTTTGTCATAAATAAAATTTAAACATGAAAAGAAAGTGTCAATGTATTGATGGAGGATAAATCATTATATGTCATGTGAGGAAATAATTACATTTCTATAGCATGCTTAAAATGATAGCTAACAAAATCATTCATGAAGAGATAAGAATATTCCATTAAAAATATTAGTTAAAGAAAAAATGGAAAATATATAATTTAATGAGAATAAGATATTAGAATAATATTTATTGAAACCATTTTTAGAATACATGATTTTGAAGGACCATATATTTTAGACTGAATAGTGAGTAAAGTCAAGATTTCTTAATAACACTTTCTTAAATATATTATTTACCAAAGAGTTTAAAATAGTACCACTACATGAATATAGAATGAATAACTATGTGAGACTAAAATTCATGACTTTGTTGAGATATGTAACATAGTAATTAATCAAAGGAATCATAAATGTAAACAATATCGAAAGGCGATGTGGTTACTTCAATAAATTCTTATCACGTGGTGACATGGGATCATAGTCTCAATGTAAGAAAATAAAATTTAATGAATCATAAAATATCATGAATATAATGGTTTCCATTATATAAAATTTTAAATGGATGTTTATACACCACAATATAGAATTTATGTGCATAAAAAACAATAGTCTCAAAGAAGGAAAATTAAAACCAAACTATTTAGATGATTTAGAAACATTGGAATATTAATCCCCATGAAATAATGATCATAAATAGGATATTTGAATATCCATAATTTTTTTATAATATAAATTGAATACAATAATTTTAAGTACATTCATCAAATAAAAAGAAAGTGTTGTAAACACCGCATGTATCTCCCAGAAATAAAAAGTGATATGAAATCCACTTACCTTGTGTCATGACTCCCATCATTCACATTAAAAACACATCTATAAAAACTATAAATTTATTAAAAGTCATTTGAAGAAAAAAATTAATATATATTATACAATATATGGTTTTATAATTACCTTATATTACCCTCTTTTTAACAATCATTTGTTATGATTTTATTCCCGGTAATATCCATTTTTTTCTTCGCATGTGTCTTAACTTGTTATATCATTGGTCTCTAAACATATATCATGATTAAATAATGTAATATATGATATAAATATCATATATATATAGTATATTTTCATTATAATAATCTATATAATATATAGAATTATAAAATATAATACAACATTCATGGAGACGGTAAGTCGTATATACACATAAACGATGTTTCTGTTTCTATTGATATATTGAACAAATGTATGAAAATGACATATATATGCATATATATAATTTTTAAATTATTATTATTATACAACGATTATCATATAAGTTCTCTAAAACCATTCTTAATACATTACATTTATTTTGTGAATGAATCACATCGCTTTGAGGGGGTGATAGTCCACACATCCTCAAATGAAATTATCTTATTAACACCAAATGGAAAGTAAAAAATAAAATTGTTGTAAAAATTATTAAAGAGGATTAATTTCATAAAAAATATAATATATAACACATATAGACAATTTTTATGTCATAATGTCAATCATGATAGGAGGTAAAGGAAAAATGATCATTGATTATTTCTTGAGGCTGTAGTTCAAAGTGCATAGAAACAATATTTTCATTACCCATTAGATGAAAGTGTGTGTATTATTTGGTAAAAATATTTACACTAAAACATCCTAGATTACTTAGGATACTGTTTTTTTATATAATAATGGAAAATATAATATTTAATGGTGTTGATATTGGAAACGAAACTAATGGTCTAGAAAAAAGATGTTACCTCATAAACAGGAAAATCCATTTGATTTGTGCCAAAAGATATTTTGGAAAACATTGTTTACTAATGTAGGATTTAAATAATAATTTATGAATTTTGATAATTGATTTTAGTATACTTTTTGGATCTTTAGGGTTTATGGGGTGTGAGGAAGAGGGAGTGGAGGTTTCCTTTTATAGGGAATGAAAAGGACTCACATGGAATGTTTGAAAACAAGTTAGGTGTAAAAATGTTTGTAAAAAATTAATGTAAATAATCCCATATAAATAGTTAATGGAATAATTTTGGACAATTAATTTCCATAAAATGGGGTTTATGCAACTGTATCAGTTATTTTGGACCCTAATATTAAGGTTTAGTACCAAATTGAGCTAAATTTGACCTTAATTGCTGTGATTAATTTTAATCACTTATACTAATAATTTTGTTCAAAAATATGTTGATAATATTAAAATAAAAATATTATACTTATTATGATTTTTTATTTATGTTTATCAATATTCAATTCATATAAGCAGCAAAATTAAGATTAATTCTAATCCCAAGGTCATTGTGAGAAAGTTGGATTTTAAAGTAAAATGATCAAATTGTAATTAATATTTCACATTCAATTCAAATGGAAATTTATTATAATTACATATAGTATATTAATAAATGTATAATTGATCTAATCTGACCATAATGTAACATTAAAATATAATTTAACATTAATAATTATTTAAACAAAAATGTAGTTTTTAATTATAATGCAAAGGTTTCCACTTTTCATCCATAAATGAATTTCCTCATACCATTCCAAAAAAATCACCCAAAGATAATTTAGGAATTCTATATAATTTTTTTTATAAATTAAATTTATTTATTATTTAAATAAAATATTATTATTTTCCATAGAAGGACAACAAGGGTAGTTCGTTTGATAAAATAAAAATTTTAAACAAATAAGGACATTAATATAAATTATGTCTTTTCTTATCAATATGTCTTAATTATATACAATCATTATAAAAAATATTTGTAATGTTTTTATTACTACTCATATTACACTCTATAATGAGTAGGTTATAATTATCTTGATTATACCTTTTTAACAATAATATGATGTTTTATAGAAAACATTAGTGTTTATTGTAACATATTCCAAGTCGGTATTTCATGTAATGCAATCCATATTAGTATTTAATGTGAAAGGAATGCATTAATTTGCATTATATATATATATATATATTATTACATTTTATAGTGTTATGTGAAATGAAAATTATCAAAAATATAAATTAATTTGATGAAGAAATATTTCCCTAAATCTCACTGTGTTACATTATACGCCCCATAAAATGAATTTTACCTCAAAATTCATATAGGTCATCAAAGGTTTAATATGTGGAATTTCATTCAAATAATCCCACATCATTAAATTTAATTGTAAAACATACCTTGAAAAGGGAATGTTGGTACCATAATAGTTATCCAAAGTAACATATATATAGGTTTCCTTATAAGAGAGAATTTTTTATTATAGAATATTAGACATTGGCGAAAAATGTAAATATTTATAGAGAGTAATTGAGTTATTCAATCACAACCAATTGAATGATCAAACAAAAAGTAATGGCCTCAATGTCATAAATCTGTTAATGATTTAAAATGCCATCTATTCAACATAAATTAAGCAATTTGGAAATCACATTTTGTTATCACTATCTTATCATTGAGTAAATAATTTTATTAACATATAATAAAAGGAAATATACTTAATTGGAATTATTACCTTTATTATACACAATCCATTCCATGGGAAATGCCTTGATGGATTTCCACTCCTTCTCTTACCCTAAGAAATGAATGATAATTTTTTTAATTCCTGATGTACTATTAGATCATCTGATCTATGATAAGTGATACCATCTATATTTATTTACCATAATCTAAATTTCGTTTGACTATTCTATCTGATGTGGATAAATACTCATACAGAGAGATAACTCTTTAAACATACTTACTCTATTTTGTTTATAACATAAACATTCCATCAATGGTTAACCACATAATCATGATGAAAAAATAAAATTCAATGATTTGGAAATAGACATAGGAAATCTACTTAATATTTATCCCACCATATATATAAAAGTCTCACATGGTTGTCACATTCCAAACACGTTAATACATTCATCGTATATTCCCTTAAAACATGATAACATCCTTAACTACCATAAATAATTTTGGGATGTATGAATACTTCCATTTTCCATAGTTTACTGGATATATTTTGTAACTCCAAGAAGTTTTAAACTTCAACCATAATAACATAGACCAATTTTCTAACAATCCAAAATCATATTTAGGGTAACAAATTTGTTCTTATTTACATTATCCAAATAAATCATCTCTTTATACAAGTGAAATGTTTTTCTGTCAATATCTTGATCACGTTAAGGGATACCTTCCAATAATAATAAATCAATTTTTAATTAATTTTCACCATAAACATATCCTTATCATTCCTCAGGGAAAACATATAAACAAAATACTCTTATATTTCCTAATTCATATAACACAATATTTGAATTCTAAAACATTCATACTTTATTCATCAAACATTTATTATCAAGCCATTACTCATTCTTCATCAACTTATTCCTGAATACATTTTTACTAGAATATGAAATATGAATCATGTCTCAACATTTCTATTACTAAAACTGGTCATTTATATTATGATTAATGTAGAATATACTTGGAAGAACATCCCATACCTTTAACATGTAGTTTGTAGACACTTTATTATAAGTAGTATAACCAATACATATACCACATTATTAATTCTCATTATGAGATTTCCATATGGAAAATTAAATTTCATAATTCCCATACTCTTCACATATGAAACATTCAATGTTAACCATGTTTCTTATAGTTCTCTCTATTGACTAAAACCAAAAGGCATATGGTGAGAAATATTTATCATAGAAGAAAACCACAAAATCAATAAAAATTATGTATAAGATGTTAAATCATGGCACCTATATTTATTTCATGATGCTTTAGATTTATTCAAATTTATTCATAACCAATATCTATATAAATCCTTTATGATAATTTATGAAGTGTTTGTGAATTCCAAAAGTATATCCCTTGGAGTTTCAAACTAGGTGTGCCGTAAGGACAGTTGATGTGTACTAGATTACCCTACGTCTAGCCCGGAATATCTTTCCAATGTAGTTTCCCATAGGTACATATAATCCAAATCCACATCCACATGTAGTATCCTAATATAGATGTATTTCTAGGTAACCTGTCACTTTACCCTATACTAAAATTCTAGTGCTTTTTCCTAAATGTTAAATCATCTTTATATTCATCATTAGAGACATCCCTAGGAATATCCTTAGAAATATACCTAGGTGTGCGACTAATATTTTCTCATCATAGTTTCTAAACATTGATTAGACCATAAATTTGATACCAAATATATAGTCTCCAAATTAACCATACTGGATATTACATCATTTTAGATAAATATTTAAGGCATTAAAAAAAATAAATGATCGATGACCATAATAGTTTAGTGTCTTTTAAAACATTGAAACATAATCTTCTTTCCTGGTGATAGATAATAAAAATATACCATAATGATCTATACCTTAATTAATTCCACCTAAAATTGTTCTTCATATACTAGAGAAAGTAACATAAGAAAGTGGTGAGTTCAGATTCTATGTAAATGTAAATAATGAAAATATTTAAGAATAACATGAACAGAAGGGTATGGAAGAGGAGCATAACATCGAAAGATCATACCCTACACATAAGAGATAATAATAAATATTTGAGGTTCACAAGACATGAATAAAGAGGAAATAATAAACACAATCCATTAATGATTAACATAATAATAAACCATGGAATTGTAGATAACACATTTAAAAACCCAATGATAAGGATGCATACTAATGACTTGTTAACATGTTAGGCTTGGATTAATCACATGTGTACCAACATCATCCTATGGATTCCCTCTAGTGTACCATCTTGTTTTGGGCATGGGATTTCCTCTCGTGTAGCCTTTTGTTTTGGGGTTGGGTATCCTCATTTTATCTTCTTGTTTCTGTCTTGGGATGTCCTCCTACATACCCACTTTTTTGGCCTTCAAACATCCACCAATTTTAAATCTAGATTTTTGGAAAGGGATTTCATCCTGTATACCCTCTTTTTTGAGGATTGTAAATCCCTATCGTGTACACTTTGAGCTCTTAAAACATTTATCATTACCCAATGCATTTGATATAGATATAGGTCCCACATATAAAATAATGAAATCATAATAACATGTTCCATAATAAATTCCTCATACCATGATCGATGTAAAAAAGATGGGTTCTATGAAGAGAAAACCATACCCCACGACACCGAATGGGTATCATCAATATTTTATCACATCATATCATAAGGAAAATAGATAGGTTTCATAATCATTTCATCAAACAACAACTTGTGAATAGAAGAAGGACTCAATGGAATATAACCCATGGAAAATTAGTTTATTTTAAAAAAAATATAACTTATGGAAGAGAAATAGGTTTTAGAATGACAATGAAATTAAGAATAACGCATTCCTATAATGGATATGAATAGAACCACAAGTCCATTTCCAAGAAGGGAATTAG
Source organism: Viscum album (assembly GCA_963277665.1). Lineage (NCBI taxonomy): Eukaryota > Viridiplantae > Streptophyta > Magnoliopsida > Santalales > Viscaceae > Viscum > Viscum album. The sequence goes on from OY728140.1 coordinate 789,324,783, forward strand.
TAACATCAATGAATTTCATCTTATATGGAATGTAATTTTGAAATATATTTAAAAAACGTTTTTTAAGGAAAATATCCTTTCTTCTTCGAATTTTTTTAATACATAAAACCATTTGAAAATAATTTTATAAAAAAATACTATTAGAACAAACAATAAAGGCAAGAAATTTTGGAATCCTTTTTTCCTTGAAAGTGTTTAATATAAGCATAAATATATTTTAATTTTTTTTTAAAAATCACATTGAAAACATATAAATAAACATTGGATATTTTTTCAAAATAATTTCCTTGAAAATAATTTGATAACATATAAATATTTCTTGGAAACATGTTGAAATTTATTTTTGATGAATATTTATAAAATTATATTGAATTTTTTTTAAACCCACTTTCATTGAAAATATATCATAAATTTTTTCTAAATAACCATTAAACATAAATTGAGCTATTAAAATGATTAACATTGGATTAATTCATATGTTTCAAATGAGGTAAAATGAACATTCATTTTCATGGTTAAAATGATATAAAATTGCAACATTCGGAAAGGGACAAGAGTATTCCATTGATAAAATTGGTAAAATACAAGAAGATTAAAATTTTACTTTAATTATCATAGGATATTAATATAATATTTTTGGATCCCCATTTTAGGAAACACAGTTTTTAAGGAACACATATTTTTTATCGAAGAAAGGGTAAAGTCGGGTTTTCTTAAAAACATGTTCTTATGAATATTATTTAAGAAAGAGTTTATAATGGTACAACTAAATAGATATAAAATGAATAACCTTAATAGAATAAAATTCATGAATTTATTTAGAGATAAATCATTGGAATTTATCAGAAGAATAATAAAAATAAAAAATAGGGAAAAGAGATGAGGTTCTTTAAAAAAACACCCACAGCTAGAAACTTATTCTATACCGAAGGTGTTAAACAATTGGTAAAGGATAAACAACCATTGGTATTTATTATACCAATAGTTTTCTAAAACGTTATCTGTTGAGGCATGTTGATAGATATATACCAATGGTTATTGAATAACTTTTTGAATATGGCATAAGAAATCAAATTATACCAACAATTTATAGTAATCATTGGTATAAATTTTTTCAATGGGTTGATACCGTTGCAATAGTGGAATTCATAGATCTACCCAAATGGTTTTCAAACCATTATAACAGGATTTTAAAAATGGTTTATTGTAAACTTTTGTTGATGATTGATCTCATGAGTCTACACCAATGGTTTACATGAACCCATTTGAATAAATAATGTTTTCACATATATACCAATGGTCTCTAAACTGTTGGAATAGACTTCATACAATTCAAATAGCATGCTATGGCCTCCCTCCCCCTGTGAAATTAACTACATGTATAACACAAACAAAATTATTAATTTATAAGATAATTTTCGATATATTACAAATGCAGTTGAAATACAATATATAAAATATAGTGGTTCATGTCAGTGTTACTCATTACCATTATGATAGGTTGGTGGATTTGATTAATTTCATGTGCTTCTCCTAGAAACATTTACAGCATTGAGAATAAAAAATTCATTAGTATTGGACTAGGTTTCATTATTATTAGTTTCCAAATAGCTCAAAGTTGTCACATTGAAATTAATTGGGATGACATTATAGACATTTTTCAATCCCAATGGGTTAAGTGGAACTAAGTAAAAATATTAATTGGGAAAGGTCATACCCTCATGTGAGAAATTGGAAATCATGTTAATTATAATACATCATATAGGATAGTGTGGTTCTATTGGGGGAAGTGGTATGAGGCCTAGGTGATTATCTTTTGATAGTTAGGGGTAGAAGAAGGTTATGATATCATGATGTTCCGACCCAATAATTGTGTTTGGGCTGAATCTATGTGTAAGAAATTAGAATATTAAATGGGTGAAAATGCATAGGTTATGATATACATCTATATTGGTTGTTTCTCAAGAATATTTAGGTAGTGTAGTCAAATTGTGTGTATTACACCATAAACTAATAATATTTTTGACCCATGGATTAGAATGGTTGTGGTGAACATTTATTTTTTAATGATTTATAGATAAAACCATATAATTTTTGTTGTTTTATGATATTTCTTGATTAATCATAGGTGAATAATGCTAGGATAATAAATTTAGATTCATACAAGTTTCATATGATATAAATTGGATATGGATAGTGAACCATACTAATGGGGAATGCGATGAGGGCGATCATTGATTATTCCACATTAGTAAATTGAAATATTCATATTTATACCATTGAATAATGTTCAGGGTATAATTATCACAACATACAACATGAATGTTTATGGAATGATGATCTAAATTGGTTATCATATATTTGAGTATGACCCTAATGTCATATATGTGTTGATAAATGTGTATATTGACCTTTTATGGATAACCCAACTGGTGAGGGATTTGTGTTTTGATATAAGGGGTGGATGTGGAAATAATGGCTCATATCCAATTAATTTAATGTACTAAATTTTATGATTCATATTCGATAATTGCGTACTATGTATGATCATGGGTGAATAGGGAGGTATAGATTGTAATGAGTGGATCATGTATATATCTATATTTATATATACATGTTCCAAAAAAATGTAAAAATAGGGTCATTAATAGAGGTATTATATAGATGTAAAAATGAATCTTGATAAACCCCTATATAAGGAAATCATGTTTTGGGTTTTGAATAAGTCATTTTTGTTCATAGTCATGGGTGAGTATAAATGAATCAAGTGTGACCGAAGATTCCCTAATACATTTCACAGTTAACGATACATGGAAATGGATAAATGACTTCAAAAATTTAATTTTAAAAAATGTTGGATTAATAATCGGGATCGAATCTAATGTTTTGAATGAAAAATAAGTTTAATGGGATTGATTATGTTGATAGTCCATGTATCCCTCAATTTACATAATAAGAAAACAATGATATTGGATTATAGATGATGTGATAGATAGTAAAATAATATTATACATGCTTGTAAAGGATTAGATGGTGTATGGTAAATATTTTATTACGACTCAAATTTTTATTGGATAGTATAACTGAAGAACCATTTTATTTTATAGAATCATAACTATAGTGGGTTTGAATATTAGATTTTAATTTAATATTAAAATATTTCATCAGAAAATGATGCATATTTTTTCATTGTCATGGGTTTAGGAAGAGTTTTATAAATTTTACTATAGTATGGAGTTGGGTGGTGTTTCTTCCAAGTGTAACAGACACCACCGAGTACCTAGAGTTAATAGACCCAATACCTATATAGGTCTAGGTGGTCCAAAATTACATTTATCCTACCTTTGGAATATAATAGTAGGATATCATTTTATTGATTCTTGGGACCATTTCGTGACCCTTCAGGGATTTCCATATGGTACGTGGGGGAATTATACATGGTAAACAATGTGGTTTAAGAATTTTTTTATAAAGAGGAGCATGGAAAGTATTTTCTATTGATCCCACATTTAATTCTATGATGATATTGGTCATCTTAGATATCCATTTTGACAGCTCCACACATCCCACTTTCTCCATTAAGTACAACAGTGTTGAGGGTGAGTTTTGTGGTTTTTATATGAAATTTTTATGTATAAAATCTCCTCACCACCCTCAATTTACTCCCCTCCAACGTCCCTTTGATTCAGTGGGTGTGGATCTAAAACTATATGGACATTCAACCACAACATAGTGTAATCAATAATAGAAGATGTGGAATTTTTGGAGATTAATATTGGGAGAATGAAAATAATGAGCAGTCTATGTTTATTAATTCTTTAGATAGAGTAAATAACTCCAGTGACATATAGTTTGTTTATTGAGATTAAATCGTTACTCTATGGGTAGATTCAATATATTTTATAAAGTAATTTATAAACATATGGATATATTTTCAAGACAATGGACTATGGATTAAGGGAATAGTGGTGAGTAATGATATTGGTGTGACCATATAGACCTTGGGAAATGTTTACTATGAAGAAAGATATGGGATTATCTTAGTGTATGTGATTCAATGATTCCAATATAAAACCTTGATTTAAGAAAACACATGGGTTACAGAATCTAACCTAAACGGTATAGAATTATTGTGAGGTGAAATGATATATATTTAAATCTATTGATACAATCATGGGTGACATATTTTTGGTGATGTGACATTCATGAAGGTGACATATAAAAAATATAATTGATGAATATTGTCTTAGGAAGACAATATAGATTCATGGGTGATGATTCTCCTTAAGGTAAACCTGAACATTAATAGGATTAACATTTATGATTGATAAATCCATGGTGGGATTTTGTAGGGATCCCCAGAGTGGTGTGATGAGTGATGGGGTTAATATTTAAATAGAAACTATAATGGTAGAAATGACAAGATCTAGTTATGTGATAGATTTGGCAACATGAAATTCATATGCACTAGAAATTCGAACATGAATCTAGAAAATTATAGTTTTCACTGAAATTCACAAATAGAATCTCCAAATTACTTCAATCGAACCTCAAAATAAACATCTATAATCAAGAAACATTATATCATGATGTATCCATACAAACCAAATCATGAAGATTCATAAATTTTTATTAAATGAAAATATTTTCTTATCTCAATACAATAACACAATGTAAAAAGTACAACATGATATTTGAATGAGACTATATCAATAATGGTTTCCCATATAGTAATGAATAAAAGGAAATGAATCTATGAATGATAACTATTAAGTGGTATAATGAAAATAAATAAGGTCATGTTCTTCATATATGATTTTCAGTATAAATAAAATGAAAAGTGGGAAATATCTTTGATACCATGTATAAATAGAATTCACAGATTCAATACCTTCATTCCATGTCAAGATTTCTTCTTTTCATATTAATAAATAAAGAAAATGTTACCTACCTAGTTACACATATATTCAATCACATCAAATCATCTACCATTAAATCTGAAAAATATTATTTAAAAATGAAATAGATCAATATGTCAATCATTACCATCACTATCATCAACATCATCATCACCCTCATCCTTATCATCATCCATGTCCCCATCATCATTCCCACCATCATCCATGTTCTCATCTATGTCCTCATCCCTATCCTTACTCTCATCATCCTCCCCTCCCTCCTCCACATCCTTGTCCTCTACCTCGGCCAACTCCTCCTCATCATCCTCAGTATCATCCTCTCCCTCAACATCTTCATCAACATTTCCATCATCAGCACCATATCTAGTAACACCATCATCTTGACCACCACCAGAAATACCACTTGGTGCACTATATAATGAATGTGTCGATGGAGTATATGAATCATATGTCATGTTGTTCTTTGGTAGATGTGATGAACATAATATGTCTCTCAATTCCATAAATTTTTTATTTTCCCTTTTAATTAGTTCGTCCACATATGTTACCCTTTTTAGCTTCTTCTTCACGTGACTTATCGTTTTCCAACATTTTATAAGTATAATTTGTAATTGTGAGGTCCAATACCTCAACCAGAAAATACACTTCCCATGTCGACAGTGTACTATTCTATGGTTCTCATCTCGCAAGACATGACGTAAGTGATCATTTGGCCCAATATTTTCATGTTCATAGGTATCAAGATCATATGAATTATCCTATTAAAAATATAATTAATTTATTAAGTAAAAATATATATATAAAATTTTTAATCATCAGTGTAAAACATATATTCTTTAATTGTGTCTCTTAGTTAATAGCACATCTGTTTTTTCTTTCTAGTAGAGAAAAATAGTTTCTCTTGAGGCACACATCATTCAATATTTAATATGTTCCTCTACAATGACATTGAATGTAGGAAATAATAATTTATAATAATTTAAAAATAATGAATTTCATAATTAAATATATATCAAAACATTATAAATCGAATAAATTATAGAGGATTCAATAGAAAATTATAGTACTAATTTTTTTAAAAAACTTCCATATATTCATCCTTTTATGATCTGACATTATAGCACACCCCAAGGTGTAATGGTATTTTTTAGCATCAATTTTTTTTTATTTTTTTCATAATATTCATAAATAAATTTAAATAATACAAAATATTGTGGTAATGAAAAACATGATAATTTTATTTTAAAAAACTCAAATTTGATTAATACCTAAAAATTGGTTGTCATTTAATGTGTAAACATTTCCCAATAATGTTATATTGAACAATAATCCATGATAGATACTGTATTTAACTCTATGCCAACTCTATCATAGTAGCCAATATATAACTTGTTTTTGTATCCTCTCCAAAGCTTATCTAATTCTTGTAGATGTTCTTACCATGCATCCATACTATCGAGAATATTAAAGTGAAGCTGACCAAAAAATATTAATTAATATAAATCCAAATAAAATATATTACATTAAATCAAACATATTTTATAACCCATATCTATTTCCATGCATTATCCTTAATAATGTTTGGAAACTTTTCCATGAGAGTGGGGTGATGAGAATACTGTTAGAGTATTTGGTAAGCATCTCTAAAATACTCCGACATTGCTGCCTTGTTTTTTCGATCATTAGATTGTATTCATTGTAGTTTACCATCAACTGTGTACGAAAGATCTATAATACATGATCATGTGTGTACACTCCTGCTCATGACTCATATCAGTATATGTATTTGTTATAAATGAAAAGGAAAATATTATATCAATATATGTTATAATGTAAATAAATTAGTCTATAAAACATTATTACGGATTTATTAACATACATGTAGAAAACTGATCAATGGGAACCGATTGATCCATAGAAACTGAAGGAATACCATATATAGGTGGAGTCAGTCCCAGTGTATGCTCTATAGGTACCAACTGTTATGGTGCAAGAGATGAAGAATAAAAAATGTAGATGCTTGGAGAGAAGTTAGTATTAGTAATAGAAGAGGGAGTGGATTGGTATCCAAATGCATAATATGGATGAGGAGTGGGAATCATCGTCAGATCTGGTAAGGATGGGTGAGAAGGCTCATATGTAAAGGGTGGTGAAAACATGGGAGGCCTAAATATCTCATGTGTCCCTCATGACACAGCAGGATCAGAATGTAGGATATATTGTATGTCAGAGGGAGGGGACATGTCTAATCAAGTACCTCGAATAGATCAAATAGTTATTGTACCACCATCACTCATTCCACAGACCAAATTATAGGGACCAAAACTAGGATGCCCGTCAAATAACTATCTCTGTAGTGGTGGATACTGGACAATAGATAAATAAAATTTAATCACATGACATAATATGTTTTTTAAATATATATATTAGAAATAAAATACTCACAGCAGGAATTAATAGAGGAACTACCACATCATCCATTTGATGACTGTTGTCCATCATTAATTTTTATCACATCTCTTTAATATGTTTTATTTTCATGCATTTGAAAATAATGTGTAATTAATTAAAAATGGATAACTTATGTGTAATCCAAAAAAAGAAATATACAAGAGGGAAAGGGGGATTAATGGGTTCTATGGTCAAGAAGCCATGATCAATAAATAATTGTAATGTTAAAGGTGGGACTTAGAGTTATACTAATTTTAATCATGTTAAATAATGAATTTAAATGTTACCAAGTCAGAAATGTTGGTTTCATACGTTTGAATATAGTTCAATTCCAAATTTGAAAATGAACCTTTAATAAAACTAAAACCAATAAACATTGAAAATTCACATTCAGTTCAAGTCATATACAACATATTTGTAATAAATATTAAATAAATTTGAATTGTACCAACCATTACAGTCCATGTCAAGATAAAACAAAATAATTGGGGACATGGATTGATGGTTCTATATATTTTACACAATAAATTTTGGTTAATAAAAAAATCTGAGAATTTAACAATTAGAGTCACCATATCTAAAAAATGGATGTGTTCCAATGGAAATAGGGATGGTTTAAATTCCATCATCCCCATTGTCAAAAACATGTATCAGAATTACATTAATAATGACACCAAACTTATGTCGAAGATGATCATTGAAATAAAAAACATGTTTATTCGTTGATGCCAAAACTTATGGTACATCGGTAGAAAGAGTGGGATTGATGACAATAACTCAAAATCAAAAATCATTAATAAAGGTTACATGCCTCATCATATAATAAAACAACTATAATTTCATCATCATGAGTTGTCCATGAGAGTAATAATCCAATATTATTATTTTCACAATGACTCCATTATAAGATACATTTTCAAAACGAGGTGTAATATTCATTGCACTGGAATAAAATTATGTTGTGGAAATTAGTATAACACTATCATGTTGTGTTATAATGTTCTTTTCTCATTCAGTGATAATATATATGTACCCATTGATCACAATTGATATAAATTCATGAACCATGTTATTAGGACAAATAACAAAGAAATTATTTCCTAAAAAAAAGAGTCTACAGGAAATCTTGATGCCTAATATATGATAAAATAATAACTTTACTTAAATATTTATTTATTTTATTATTTAAATATTTCTATCTTCAATTCCATCAATGTAGAAATTTTTTTGATATGAAATTTATCTCCCATTCTCAAATATAAAGAACGATGCCTTATAATTATCATTTTGTTATTTTCCCGATAGATAAAAATTGAAATAGTATAATAGATTTGTATAATTACAAGAGAGGATACACGATATACATGTTCAATTCAGTTACTTGATGTAGTCATCGAACAAATCATAGTTCAACAACATTGTGCGATGTTCCATCTTCTACTCCTCCAGGAATTATGTCATCCATGTACATGATCTGTGAATTCCTCCTATTTGAGGAAGTGAGGGAAAACTGGTTTCAATTTTGTTATAATATTATTCTTCTTTTCTTATCAGTGTGATCATTATCGTAGTAATATAAAACTGACACACTCAGTAGCAATACATACATTCTTGAGGCAATTAACCTATATTGATATAACCTTAAAGATGATTCCAATTCTAGACATAAGATTTCTATGTGTACATATTTATTTTAGTTAGATACATCCAATGGAAAGAATCATGTCCCTTAAGAAGTATTTTGATTTGAATATGGACAGTCAGATACAACATGGATCTGAAAAATGATTGAGGAAATAATTTCTCTTACTGACAGAATATTAATAGTGTCTCCACTAGCATTTTTTGAATGAAATACATGGACAAATTCTTAGCAAAAATACATCTAAAAAATGGCACCATTGAATAACTAACAGAAATACATTATTGGACAAAAGACGACATATTTCTATTGGAATCAACATATATAGAAGGACATGATAATCATTAGTCTTTATATATGTCAACATCAACTTTATATTGATTACCCATTTTGATATATTGATTGAATAAACATCTTGAACAATAATAGTGTCCAGTACATCGAGAAATTGATTTTTTTCAATAGGTTTCATCACATAAAAAGGACATAAAATGTTCCATTTATTTTCCTGAATACACCTAGGATTAAATTATGGTCTAATGAAAATATCCACCATGTCACACTGAGATTGTAAATCATATTTTGTCTTTCTCTTGACATTTAGTAGAATCAAAATCATAATTTAAAATATATTCTTTTAAATGTGAATTACAAATAATGAATGATGTAAATAATTGGTAGACCAATATAGAAACATAAATAATAAACACCACTTTTTCCAATTGTTACCTGCATCATTAGAATCATTATTTTTCTTTCTAGATTTCAGTTGACCCTTCCTAAATAAAAAACTGAAATCATTAAGTTCATTAAGAAAATCATTTCATGACATAAGCCAAGGAGTATTGTTGTTCTTCATGGTATTTTCAAATCTTTAAGGATTGTTTCTATATGGATGGTAAATTGGTATGAACTATCAATGTCCAATAAAACTAAAAATAAGATGTTTTTTCAGTCTTTTAGATAATGTATTCTTTATAAAAAACATTTTAGTTTTACATTTTTCCCTTATCCAGATATCATTTCATAGGAAAGAAAATAATTGATCATCCACATAAGCACAACACACATCTCAAATAAGTCTTTCGAATATGCAACATATGTGCACACACCCACATCCCAAAAAAGATTCTACACTTTTATGAAATCATTCATGTACACGCCTGTGTCATTTCTAGGATTAGAACATCTATATATAATAATTGTCATGAAAGTGAATGTTTTCATCATACACAACCACAGGGAGGGTTATAATTGTGTATAAAACCGTCCATGTGATGTGTAATATAAGAATATATCCAAACAGACTAAAACTATCAAATTAATTAACCAACCTCATATTACCCATGTCATCTACAAAATCGGGATATCAAGCAACATATATCTTCCATTAAAATCCATCTGCAGGGTGAACCAAATCTTTATTATTATTATTTACATTTTTATCATTCCATCACATTTTAATTGATATTTCAACAGACCTAAAATGATTATAGAGTTTCTGGATCAATTGAATGTTCCACATAACTTTTTATGGAATATTGGATGGAATTCTGTCATCTTTTGGATTCCATCGGGATGTTCCACATTTGATACAATCATTGATTTAATCATTTTCTTGCTAGAGTAAGCTACAATATTTTGGGAAAGGATGAATTTTGATTTTTTGAAAATTCAAATTCATCAACTAACTTCCATGGAATATAGTGGTTTGAGGTAATATCTGCATCATCTAGATGTATGACATTTTAGAAGGTAATCCTATAATCGATGGTTGTATTAAAAAAACTATACATTATTTTTCTCTGAAAAAATTGAATTAAATTTTTTGAGATTTTTCATTTTCCAACACTCTCATTATACTGGAGTTGTCACAACAACATTAAATTTTATCACATTGTCAAAATCTTAATTTTCATTAGAAACATATTGTGTTCCCATATAGAAGTCGTGTGAGGTTGAAATAATTTCTTTCTCACTATGACGAATAAATTGAAACTAGTCATATATCAAATTATCTGATCCATTCCAGTCATTTGGACCATCTGATTTTGAGATTCCATTTTCTCCCAAGTATGGTATGACACATAAAAGTTTTTTGAAAACCATATTTGGATATATAGTAGCATTCGTCATCAAGGCTTAAACAAGGTCTTACAACAAAATTATAACATGGGTAGTGTATGTGGCCACTATCTGATTCATTTTCAAATATGAAATATAAAAATCCCTCCAAATTATATTGAAATTTTCTTGATATCCAGTCAATTTCATATATCCAACATTTATCCATTCTCTAAAAAATTATAATCAATCATTTCATGAATGAAATAAAATAATATTAAAGTTCTATTGAAAATATATTTAACTAAATGAGATTTTTCACATTATATAAAACCATAATTAACACAATATATAGATACATTTTAAAACATTGAATTAGAAATTATAGTTTTGTATCGACCTCAATTTTAGACTATGTAAGCGAAAGAAAAACTACAAATAGTGGAATTAAAAAAATACGTGGTTTAGTTACAATATAGAACTTATTCCTATACATTAGGTAATAACCCACTACTATGAATATTTATTTAAAAAAATAAAATGAACCATAACATGGATTAGGTTTTACATGCAATAACTACACACTAGGAAGTGAAACATACAATCGACACTGATTATTGTTATTTATGTAAAAAATATGATACAATAAGGAACAAAGAGTATAAGAGTAAACCCATTTAATGGATAAGATATGTTTTAATTAAATATACAATAAACAATGGAATAAATCAATGGTAAAATAAAACAAAGAGGGTGAATTGGTTATTAATTTTTTTATTGAACTCAGTATTAGAACAATATTTTTTGGTGAATTATCTGTTAATATATACATCATATAATATTAAATGATCAAATGAATATTTCTCTTTTTTCTAGTTACGAATCTAAGAAAGAAACGTGTTAAGTGGATAATTAAGTAACACAGTACCTTCAATTGTTCCATACACCAATTTCAATTGAGTCTTTATCATATTTATACACTACAACTAAAAACATACCCATTGGGGAAGAATCAAAATTAATTAATCATATTTTTTTAAAGTATTAGATGTTATGATTTTCATTAAATGGAATGATATTCATTAATCATATTATCATTCTGCATAATGTACGTTGATAAATTTTAATAAAATGATCTTTTATATAGAAAATAAAATTCAATATTAAGAAAATAATAATGATTTTGAATCATTAAAATAAAACATCATTATGGTGTAGTTCAATGCACCAAAACGGTTGTTGTTGTGTCTAAAATCACCTCATATTTTTTGACATAAAATAAATACTCCCTTATGAAAAAAATTATATCACTATATTGTGAGTGTATTAATGAACGTATAAATTCATTACAGGATAATAAAAATAATTTTCCTACCAAATAAATGAAGGGGTGGATACTTGTATGTTATAGGTCCTTCCATTGATAATAAATACATATTTAAAAGAGATCCACCATATTTTAATAATGAAAACAACGACCACATATGTCCTCCTCATTGTGAAATATGAAACTGCTACCTAATTTTATATGGGATCTAGAGGAAAAGAGGAGGGGTGTGAAGAATGTTCTGTCAGTAATTGCCTTTTTGTCTTGGGTGGGATAATGTCTAGGTTTTACCGAGGATCTCTATGTTTTCGTAGTTTACTTGTTTTTTAAATTCTAGATTCTGCTATAAAGATGATCGCACCATCCATAAATATACTATAACAGATGTTCATATTTACCTTGGAGACCTAACAAGTTTAAACCTACATTAATATGGAAGCCACCATCTCTCAATCTATAATCACCATCCTAAATTTAATATAAGATTAATTTATTCAAAAAAACCAGAGGTTTCTATTTATCAAATTTATCGAATAGTGGGAGTAGAAATATATAAACCTACAATATATTAATATATATAAAAAACAATTATATGGAGAACATGTATATTTATGAGACCACATTTATAATATATGAATTTTTAACACAACATATAGGTAAAATCAAATAGTTTTTACATGAGAAAATCCTTACTCAATATAACACCATTTATGTGTGTGGAAAAAATAATATAGAGATGGATATGAGTTATAACATGATACAAAAAGTCCCAGGGATTACATATTAGAGGATTTCAAGTCCAAATAACATCTAGTAAAACATATGGGTTGTTAAAATGAATATTCTTTAGTTAAAAAAGGAAAAATAGAATAATCACTCCCCTATCTATTAATGATAGTGAAATTGGAAGAGGTGATAGGTGGAAAAAATATATCCATAATAAATAAATAGTATCCCATGAAAAATTTTATTGTTATGACCCCACTATGAAGCACAACAACCATTAACAGAGAATACTTAGGTATAGTGAAACAAAATAACATTAGATTGTATATGAATTGGGAAATCCAATACATAACATTTTAGTTGTTATTTAATTAATCTGGAATCATAAATAATAAGCCAATATGTGATAAACTATATAGTTTTTAAAACACATGTTCAATGAAAACACCTAAATAGGTCCATGAAATTATTATATAGTGTTGGTAATAAGGGATACATATTATGTAAACATAAAATAATCTCACTTTATGTGGTAAATCCCAAAACTGATTAGAATTGTCAAAATATATCCCCTCTTATAGATAATAGTGTTTAATTTTATAATTAAAGAAGTGACTTTTAACATGTCCTCAAAAACTTATGGGAACCTATGTTCAATGTCATATTTATGTTGGATGAAGGATATCTGATAATCTAGGATATAGTGTCTCAGGGTTTGTACCAATGGTTGGTATCCCAAATTTAAGAAGTATGGGTAATAGTGGTGTTTGGAAAATGTCACACTAGGCACAAGCTAACTAGTTTTTATTAATTTCATAATGTAATGAATGGCCAGATCTAGTTTCATATAGTCTGGAAGGTTATAATAATATTGATATATGAAAATGTTCCCTAATTTTAAGCCAAACAAGGGATTATACCCTTGAAATGGAAAATTTCTACTTTGTTGAATGGGTACCCTTCTACTAAGAGTTACTCCTATGTCCAAGACTGTTATTACCAAATTTAATGTAATTAATTAACACAAAATATTTATCTGACTAATGAATTATGAAATTAATCCTCATTTTTACCTTTTTTGAAAACATTAATCATGATGAAGATAAATATTTCAAATGAGGTAAAAGAATATGAGGAATTCCACATAGAGCTCTCGTTTAGGCCAAATCTAAACAAATAAAATAGATACAAAACATTAAAACTAAGGTAGAACATATACATTATAAGTTTAGAAAATAACTTCTTCATTGAAGAAGGATCGATTGGTGGATGATGTTTCAAAGGCTGGAGAAGAGGGAGCTTCGGTTTAGGGAAGAAATCACATGGAGGGGGAAATTGGAGGCCAATCTGAATTTGGGGGAAAACATTCCCAAGGGTTTATAAAATCCCTTTGGATATATTTTTAGATGGGAGATTATCCCAATGGTTTCAAAAACCAATTAGTATAGGTTATTTATTAATAGACTATAAAAATGTTTATTAAAAACTGTTGGTATAGTCTCCTTATTGAATTGGTTTTTTCAAACATTTGGTATAAAAGTGTTGGTATAGAGCCTATTTCCACCAGTGTCTTATCACATCATCACTTGGGATTGTAATATAAATGTTGGAAAATAAAATTTCACAAATTATAAATATAATGGAAATAATTATAATCCTGATATAAATTGTGAAATGGAAATATATACTCATTGGGAGAGCATTTTGGTATATAATAAATCATGAGTCTCAAAGAAAGGGAAATAGACTCAAAATTATTTCCCTGATTTGGATACTTTTGAAACATAAGTTCCATGAATAAATAATCATATAATTGAAATTTAAATAATCATAAATCAGTGTATAATATACATATAAAAAATCACATGAAGTACATACATCACCCAAAATGAAAGAGTGGTGAACATAGAATGTATCTCACAAAAAGAGAGATGAGATATTGTTACCTTAGGACTTGACTCTTCCCGTACTAATTAAAAACAAGTGTATAATAAATATAAATTTATTATAAATATTTTACATAAACATATAATTATATATAATACCGTATATGATTTTATTAGGATCTTATATTTACCCCATGCTGACAATCCTTTTCTTAAGGTTTTACTTTGGGTAGTATTTTCTTTGTTCTTCACACATGACTAAACTTGGTATATCATTGGTCCTTATTATTATATCATGATTCTAGATTGTAAAAAATGAAATAAATATTGTATATATCCAATATATTTGTATTATACTAATCTATAGAATATATAAATGTACTAAATGGAAAACACCATTCATGGAGATGATAAGTTGTACGTACGCATGAACCCTATTTTTGTTCTTATTGTTATATTCAAGGAATGTATGTAAACGACACGTGTATATGTATATATATAATTATTAAAGTAAATGTAATATTTTACACATCATATAGGATCACTAAACATATTATCAATTCATTTGATGTAGTGTGTGAAAGAATCACTTCCCATTGAGGGAGAGGTATTCCAAGATTCCTCAATAAAAATTATTGTACTAAAAACAAATGGAATTTAAATAGAAATTTGTTATAAAAAGAATAATATATGATTAAATAAATAATAAATATCATATATAACATATATAAAAACAGTTTCTATCATAATGAAAACAATAATAGGTTGTATAGAAAATACATAAATTTATAATTTCATGATATAATAGTTTACAGCACACACAAAACAGTATGTTCATTACCAATAAGATTGAGGTGTTTGTAAGTTTAGATATAAATATTTAAATAAAACAACCTAGTATATTTAGGATACTATTTTCATTATATTATCATGGTTATGAAAATAAATTAGGAGGTGGATAATGGAAATGAAACATGTGATATTGAGAGAATACAATGAGGAATGAGAGGTAATTTGGAGAATATTTTATGATAATTATTTCGTTCCATGGGTCTTGAGTGGTTTGAGTTAGAGGGAGTGGTGGTGGAATATAATCGGAAAGGAAATGGACATACTAGGAATTTTATAAAACATGTTAGGTGTACACATGTTATTAACAAAAAACATCATTCCAAAAACCAAAAAAATCATTAATGGATGTTTTATGATCAATATGGGACTAGAAAATTGGATTTTTTTCAAGATTATACATCATTTGTGACACTGATGTTAAGATTTAGTTCTTAATTAAGCATAATTTGACCACAGTCACTATGATTAATTTTAATGACATTTACTAGTCATTTTGGTAAAAAAGTAAGATGATATTATTTGACTCTTAATATTATACTTATTAATTTAATTAATATCAGTTTTTCAAAATTCAATTCACAGAGTCCAGAAAATTATGATTAATGCTAAATCGGTAGACAATGTGAGATGGTGTATTTTAATGTAAAACATTCAAAAGTTTATTACGTTTGTATATTCAATTAAAAGTGAAATTGATTCTAATGAATAAATATATATTATGAAAATACATTAGGAGTTGGTTAGTGGAATTGAAACTAGTGATATAGAGAGAAGATATTACCTCTTAATCATGTAACTACTTTTGGTTTTCTTGAAAAAAACACTTTCTTGGAATATTTTATGGACAAATAGAGGATTTAAAAATTAAAGAGTGGTAATTTTGGGGAATACTTCAGAATAATTTTTTCTAGCCAGGGGGCTTGAGTGGATTGTGTATGAGGGAGTGGTGGTTGTCATTCATCGGGAAGGAAATGGGCATACTGGAAATTTTAGAAAACAAGTTAGGTGTACACATGTTATTACCACATAAAATAATTCCAAATACCAAAAAAATAAATAATGTATGTTTAATGACAATAATATGGCCAGAAAAATGTTTTTTTACAAGATTATACATCATTTGGGACACCAATATTAAGGTTTAATCCCTAATTAATCTTAATTTGACCTTAATCACTAGGATTAATTTTAATAACAATTACTAGTTATTTTGGTAAAAAAAATTAAGTTGATATTATTAGACTCTTAATATTATTCTTATTAATTTGATGTGTATCTTTTTTTCAAAATTCAATTCAAAGAGTTAGGAAAATGATGATTAATGCAAATCCAGTAGACATGGTGAGAAAGTGGTTTTTAATGTAAAATGTTCAAATGTTTATTAGGTTATTATATTCAATTAAAAGTTAAATTGATTGTAATGAACAACACTATATTATTATATACATATCATATAAGTTCATTAAACCTATTTTCAATACATTTGATATAGTGTTTGGAAAATTAACTTCTAATTGAGGGGGAGGTATTCCACATTTCCTCAATAAAAATTATGATACTAACACCAAATGAAATGTAAATAGAAATTTGTTATAAAAATATTTATAGATGATTAAATACATAATAAATATCATATATAACATATATAAACTGAGGTTATATCATAATGAACACCATAACAGGTTGTATTGAAAAAAAATATAAACCATCATTTCATGATGTAGAAGTTCACCGTACACATGAAATAGTATGTTCATTACCCAATAGATGGAGTTGTTTGTAATTTTAGATTTAAATAATTAAATAAAACAACCTAGTATATTTATCATACTATTTTCACTATATTATCATGGATAAGAAAATACTTTAGGAAGTGGATAATCAAAATGAAAATAGGGATATAGAGTGATGATATTACCTCATAATCATGTAACTACTTTTTGTTTTTTTCCAAAACGATTTCTTGGAATAATTTATGGACACTGAGTGGAATCAAGGAGGAAAGAGAGGTAATTTGGGAGAATATTTTAGAATATTTTTTTCTAGCCATGGGGCTTGAGTGGTTTTAGTAAGAGGGAGTGGTGGTGGTCTATAATCGGCATGGAAATGGACATACTAGGAAATTTAGAAAACATGTTAGGTGTACACATGTTATTACCAAAACACATCATTCTAAAACAAAAAAAATCCATAATGGATGTTTTATGACAAAAATAGGAACAACAAATTGGGTTTTTATATGATTATACATTATTTGGGACCCTAATATTATGTTTTAGTTAGTAATTAAGCTTAATTTGACCTTAATCACTATGATTAATTTTAATGACATTTACTAGTTGTTTTGGTAAAAATGAAAGATGATATTATTAGAATCTTAATATTATAGATAATAATTTGATTTATATTTGTTTTTTAAAATTCAATTCATAGAGTCAAAAAAATTATGATTAATGCTAATCCGATAGACATGGGGAGAAGGTTGTTTTTAATGTAAAACGTTCAATAGTTTATTACCTTTGTGTATAAAATTCAATGGGAAATTGATTCTAATTAACAACACTATATTATTTTATATATATCATATATGTTTACTAATCCTTTTATCAATACAATTGATATAGTGTGAGAAATAATCACTCCCTATTGGAGGCGAGGTATTCCAAACTTCCACAATCAAAAATTATCGTACTAACACCAAATGGAAAGTAAATATAAATTTGTTATAAAAAGTTTTATAGATGATTAAATACATAATAAATATCATATATAATATATATAATTTGAGTTTCTATCATAATGGGAAACATAATAGGTTTTATATAAAAAACTAACAATCATTATTTCATGATGTAGTTTTTAACCATACACAAGAATAAGTATGTTCATTACGAATTAGATGGAGGTGTTTGTGAGTTTAGATCTAAATAATTAAATAAAACAACATAGTATATTTAGGTTACTATTTTCAGTTTATTATCTTGGATAAGAAAATACTTTAGGAGGTGGATAATGGAAATGAAACTACTGATATAGAGTAATGATATTACCTTTTAATCATGTAACTAATTTTGGTTTTCTTGAAAAAATTATTTCTTGGAATAATTTATGGACAATGAGAGGATTGAAGAAGGAAAGAGAGGTAATTTGGGGTAATATTTTAGAATAACTTTTTTATGCATGGGGCTTCTGTGGTTTGAGTAAGATGTAGTGGTGTTGTTCTATAATCATGAAGGAAATGGACATAATAGGAATTTTAGAAAACACATTTGGTGTACCCATATTTTTACCAAAAAACAACCTTCCGAAAACAAAAAAAAATCTTTAATGGATGTTTTATGACCAAAATAGGACAAGAAAATTGGATTTTACAAGATTCTACATCATTTGGGAAACTAATATTAAGGATTAGCCTCTAATTAAGCTTAATTTGACCTTAATCACTATGATTAATTTTAATGACATTTACTAGTTATTTTCGTAAAAACAAGTAAGATGATATTATAATACCAATGATATTAAGCTTATTAATTTGATGTATTTTAGTTTTTCAAAATTCAATTCACAGATTCAGGAAAATTATGATTAATGCTAATCTTGTAGACATGGTGGAAAGGTGGTTCCAGTGTAAAACAATAAAAAATTTATTACATTTGTATATTCAATTCAAAGTGAAATTAGTTCTAATGAACAAAACTATATTAATATACATTTAATGGACCTAATTTGACCTTTAAAAAATTATTTTATTTTATCAAATTAAATTTCTATATTTTTCAAACAAAAACTTGTATTGTCTTTCATAGAATTATTCCAAGTGTAGTTCATTTGAGAAAATAGTATTTTTAAGCAAATACATAAATTATTGAAACTTATAACTTATGATATCAATATGTTTTATTTATATACAATAATTATAAAAAATATTTGAAAACTTGTAATTTTTATTCATATTAATAATTTTTAATAGTTATGTTAAAATTATCTCGATAAAATAATTTTTAGAATATGATGATGTCTCATAGAAAACATATGTGTTGCATGTAACAAACACCTAGTCGGTATGGGTTTTAGTGAAATCCAAGTATGTATTGTTTGCACACAATTAAAAAATGGTATTTTTTATGAAAGGAATGTTGGAATTATATATATATATATATAATAAATATTTCTAGTGTCACATGAAATAGAAAATATAAAAAATAAAAATTAATTCAAGAAAAACAATATTTCACAAGATATAATGGTGGTAAAAATTGGATGGCCATGACTCATCCCTGAACCATAAATTACATAGTTTTTTTATTATATTTTTTATGTAATAACATGGGTATACAGATCTTCTATTCAAAAATTCCAAATGTCTCCTTTTCGTTACATATAAAAGGACACCACATTTCCCTCTTTTTAACACCCCTCAAACCACATAGGAACAACCACAATCTACCCAATACACATCCAAAAATTTATATATTACATTAATAATACTCTAATTGTGAATAATGTAATCCAAGGATGCCTTTTGGGATAATCTAGAAGGAGTCACCTGATTATGAGTTAACAACATCTATAAGCTCATTTCTTTTATTTTCTTTCTCCATCCAATTCACTCCGTGTATTCAATGATTTCATATAAAACCCATAATTTTTATTCTAATGGTTCTAACTAGACTATCAAACACATCCATCTAATGGGTAACAAACATACTCTATAAGTGTATGGTGAACTACCACCTCACAAAACAATGATTGTTAATTTTCACTTACCACCTCTCATTGTGGACATTATAATGGTAAAATTTATTATATATATTTTATATTATATTTATTATATATTTAACCATCATTAATATTTTACAATACATATCTTTATACATTCCACTTAGTGTAAATGTGATTATTTCATTTAAGGAAGTGTGGACCACAATCCCCTCAAAGCGTAGTGATTAATTCATATAGTACATGGATTTTATAATGGATGGGTTTAGAGAAATTATATGATATTATGATATAATAATTCAACTAGAATAATTAATATATATAGTTATATAGATATTCCATTTACCATATTTCTTTCAATATGACAATAATTATAGAAATATTATTCTTTGTTATGTATGGCTTACAGTCCCCATAAACGGTGTGTTCCATTTAACAATTATATATTCAAAAAATTAATATAATAAAAATATACTAAATATAAATGATTTATTTTCAATATTTATATTCATGAAATAATTATATATGTGTAAGGACAAATGATATAATAAATTAAGACACGTGTGAAGAACAAAGTGAATATTACCTGAAGTGAAACCTTAACATAGTATTATTACCAAATGACAAATATATGGTTATAATCAAACCATATATGGTGTTATATATATTCATATGTTTTATTAAAATATTTATAAGAAATTTATATTTTTTTAACATGTGGTTTTTATGAGTAATAATGGAATTAAGACACAAGGTACGGAAATTTCATCTCACTTTTTATTTATAGGATATAAATGATTTATTCAACAACCAATTATTTTTTGTAGTGTGTATATTGACCATGTATGTATTATATGATTCTTATATTTAATTTTATTCTTATTTTCAAATAAATATTACCCTTTTCAATTATTTGACTTTTGTTTCAAAAGATAAAAAATCTATAATGTAATTTTTGACAATATTATTTCCT
This sequence comes from Viscum album, assembly GCA_963277665.1. Lineage (NCBI taxonomy): Eukaryota > Viridiplantae > Streptophyta > Magnoliopsida > Santalales > Viscaceae > Viscum > Viscum album. The sequence goes on from OY728140.1 coordinate 789,346,342, forward strand.
TGTCTAACATGCCATGTTAGGTATGTTTATATTACCATGAGATTCATATGCATCATTTGCAATGATATATCAAGAATATTCACGTATTCCTTATATTATATGGTGCATTTTTTAATATTATTAAATAGTGTGTATGGTCTAATGTAAAAAAATTTCTAAGAGTTTATTGAAACAATCTCATCACTTTTCAAGATTGTTGATGTTTATGATTCATTTGATGTAATGTTATGATCCATATGTTTAGAACACTTGTATATTTTCTTCACCTATAGATATTAATGTATTGGTACTATTTAACATTATTTGGGACATAATATATTCTATAATTTGTTTTTATGAAAGCATTACTTTATGCTCTTTTCGATTATAATTCTATGTTCCTTAAAAATAATGTTTTCAAAAAAGGGTTTCCAAAAAAATTCTATTATTCTAAAAAACAAATTAAAATAAATTTCAACCATTTTTGTATTTAAATTATTCATTAAATGAATTCTCTTATAACTTTTTGAATGAGGCTTTTTTCTAAAATTTTTACCATGAAAAAGGAAGGTTCTTTTTACCTCATATATCTTGTACATGATTACCCAACTTCAATAATTTGAAAAAATATTTTCATGTTTAAAAGGATAATTTTTATGAATTTGTTTTATTAGATAATATTATAGAAATGGGTTTTAAAAAGTTTTCAAACATATATTATATTTTTTATGGAAAATGGATTTGAAATGTTTTTATGCTTTAAATAGCCTTTTTAAAATAAGATTGGATATTTACATCAAGATATGTTTCTAAAATAACCTTCCATGTCATATTCCATCTAAGATACATTTTTTGGTTTCTGATGCCCATCTTGGACACAATACAAAGGTTAAATTTATATTTTTTCTTAAATGGATTATGTTTTGATTGAACGATGCATGTGACAATAGTTTCAAATCCATTGTTTTTATGCTTTTAAAACCCACTTCTTTTCATTGGTTATACATTCATGAATTGATCATAAAACCTATATATTTTAATAGGTTATGATATGATGAAATTGTAATGACACCCATTTTATTTCATGGGTTAGAATTTGATGTTTAAAAACATATCTCTTTTTTTTTGGGTCCTTGTATGATGAATGTTTTATTATATAGTGGAAAATATATGAATTAATTTATTATTAGAGGTGTGGGAAATATATCTCATCCAATGAGTTGGGTAATGATATTTCATATATTTTCTCAAAGGGTGCACAGGTTATTCCCCATTCCCGAAAACAAGAAATTACATGGGTTGTATCAGAATCAAAAAAATAACAATGTACATGGGTTATAGCCCAAGCCTATAAGTAAGAGGGTCCACTGGTTGTAGCCCAAACCCCAAAAAAATGGTACATGGGTTCTAGAGAAAGCCTAAAAACAATAAGGTACATGGTTAGTATCCCATTCTTGAAAAAAAACATGATTGAGTTGTAGACCAATCATAGAAGTTAGAGGGTAACGGGGTTTCTAGAGTAATACCAAAGTTGGTACACAACTCGTAGCCGAAGCCTATGATATAATAATGGTCTTGGTAAGCATCATTGACATTATAATTTCTATTACTATATGCGTGACAAAAATTATATGTCATATTCCATAGTTGTGATTTCATTGATCATGGATTGTATTTCCATATGATTATGGTCTTATGAACATCCAATATTTTCCCCATAACTCATGTTTTTGATAATTGATTTGAATAGTATTATCTTCTAATGTTATCATCACGTTCTCATACCCCTACGTTCATGTTTATTCTTACATGTCTCCCATGTTTAACCTTACATAGAATTTGAGATCACTCATGTTTATATTTAATTCCATAGGTTATGAAGATATATTTAATGTATAATATGTTTAAGAGGGGTTCTCGTCTTAGATAACCTAGTTAAAGAAAATATAAGTCGCTTATGTTTTATTATTTAGATTTCCTTGATTCAAAAGGATCTAAACTAATATTTTCTTTTCGTGTCCATTTATAAAATATTTTTATTTAGTCCAAAATAGTTATATAATTTTGATTTATGTATATAATGTTTCATTATATTTACCTATGATGGGTGGGGAGAAAATTATTTTGGGAACGATTTCTATTAGTGTGGGAATATTTCAGATTTGGAAGATGTTGGGGATCCAATACATATATGATGTGAATAGTTTTTCTCAGAATTAGGGAAATTTATTAATATATTTCCAAGCTCTAAAACAGACGCCTCCATGTATTTGATCACATTTAGGGGGTTCATCAGATTTATTTAATGATAAAATATACTTATATGGTGATCATCTTCTTAGTTTCCAATCGATTATAAAGTAACTCATTTGGTGGGGCCACCACATATGTTAATATCATGTGACTGGGATTTGTGTAGATTTTTGTAACATAATTTTAAGAAGGACATATCATCTTATGTGAATAGAATTTATTATATTGATTAAATAATATACAAGATAGGTGGAGGATATACGGTGGAACCTTGGGTATAGCATCATGAAAGTTGAATAAATGATGGAAATATTTTTTCATACTTTCTCTATAAATAAGAGGGTTAATGAGTAAAACTATTTGTTTTTTGGGCCTAATGGAGAGTACCATTGGATATCAGTCTTGTCCCTTTATTCCATTAAATTTCTTCACATTATGTGGTCGATTTTCATGGTGAATAATTGAAAATTTTCATATTTTCTTATACATTATAAGAAAATATAATTATTTTTTCTCATATATTATAATGTTTCGGTCATTCCAATTAGACTAGAAAAACAAACATTCATGTTTGTATTTGTCAATAATATCACACGTTCAATTCAATGATAATTTAACCAATGAAACCATGATATGTTCATAGATCATTGACCATATCTATATGGGTTTCACAATTCGTTGGTCCATATTGTAGTAATATAATCTAAAGATAGACAACAAGAGAAAGAACAATGTGTGGTTGAATAAAGGATTTATAAATGGGCTAAAGATAAGATGTCCAGTTTTTACTATATATCCCACTGAATATGGATTCAAGATATAATTTGTTCTGTAAAGTTGAATAGTATTAGATCAAAACCAAAATCAGAATTCATCTCTAGTGAGTATGCTATTAAAAAAATCATGAACTTATTGAAATAGTAGTGCTGCAATTCTAGATACATATTGAGGGATATAGGGGATAGATTCTAGAAAAATAATGAAATGGTAAATGAACTATAATTGGAATGAAATATAAATCTTTGTGACACCATAGAGAGTACTAACCTGACCTAATAAAGGGAAAGGGGAACTTCTTCTACAATAGAGATTTCCATGTCATGATTCATGTAGTTTAATGTCATGATTCAATAATCATTTCTATAATAGAGAGATTTAATATGGGATTATATGGTGATTAATAATTTAAAACATACTGAAAAAATAGGACCAAGGAGTCCTTCATCAAATAAATACTTATGATGTAATCATCACAATGTTTAATGTAATGATTATTGAACATTAAGTGGGGTTGAGTCTATTTTACCTACCATCATTTAACAATCAAGAATTATCAAAAGTTTTTTGGGATTAATTACACTAAATATATTTAAAAATGATGAATGATTTTTTGGACAGGCCAAAGACAAGGTGTTTGGGTGTAACTGCATATCCTGGAAAAAGGGGAATCAATAAAAAATTAGTTCTCAAATGTGGCATGTCAGGATACAAATAAAAGAATTGGATGGGGATATCCAATCATATAAGGATTAAAATTTGATTCTATGGTCTAAATAATTTTATAAAATATTCTTTCTATGATGTTTACAATCAATTATATAGGAAAACATTTTTCACATTTTATTATATCTTGTAACAAATATTTAGAAACATAAATAAATTTTTTTAATCCAATATGATGTCATATTGTTTGATATTATGTGACTAGGATGATAGTGGTTAGAGTTTATGCATGTATATATTTGAAAAAAAAGATGTAATATAGTTTATGTTCATGTTTCTCAAATACAAAATGGTTGGATAATAGTTCATGGTCAGTGAGAATGGACTAAAGGGTTGTATGTGTGTGTCTTGGTGATGTATATTTTATACCGATGTCTGAAATACAGATGATAAAATGTGGATATGGAAAAATTGTATGAAAAATAACATTACAAGACAATATTCACATAGTTTATTGTAATGATTCCAATAATAATGGGTGTTACTATTAGTTTAAAGTTTCCAATCCTGTACATAGAAGGGGTGATGTCCTATTTCACAATATTTATTCTAAAAAAAATATTTTGAATTTTCTCCAATAAATCCATTGTATATTTGAGTCATAAAAGGTGATAGAAAGGGTGATCCTCCATATAGAATGGAGAGAATGATAGTATAAGAGAACATATCTTCTAAAGGTCAAAATGATGTATAAATTAATTTCTATTATTCACGAACACATGGGGTGAAAAATAAAAATGTAATACAAAATTTACATAACAAATGTGATCTGTAAATTTGGTAAATAGTGAATCCTACTATCTGGATTAAAGAAGGGGTGATTGATGGTAGGAGAATGAATTTTTACCATATTTCAAGTAGAGGCTAAAATGCCACAACAATCATGGATGGGTAATACAATTCAAGATTTATTGTTGACCGATTTTGAATTATGATAACTATCATAAATTTAAATATAATATTGAGACATGTACTACTTACCAAAGGTGAGATAGGGGTTCTAGAAACCAAATTTGTTCGGTGGACTTTTTATATTTCGAGGATGATAAAATTATGAGATGAAAATAGTATATTCTGTGTAATAACACATGTTGGGATGTTTTGAGATATGTTAATAACTCTTTGGGATATTCAACGATGATCTCTACCATACTATATAGGATGATCAAAAGATGAAAAATGAACATATTCCCAAGGGGGATGACCTCGAAGTATGTTGTAGGATGTGTTGGTATTGATAAAGGTGTCCATGTGTCAAAAACATCCAATAAAAATATTAACCAATATATACATAGTTCTATAGCGTAATTTGGTAGACGGGTAAAAAAGTGGGGTATGCATTCTAGTTAGAACCCGAGGTATGAAGATATTTTTTTTGGGATAGGTATGTGGGAAATGAGGTTTAATTTTTTGGGAAATTTATATTAGATAATTAGTTTTGCGTAATTTAATGGGGGAATATTGTTCCTCTTATTAGTGGTTATATTTTATTGACCTCAGTTTGGTACAATTTACCTTTGTGTGGAAAAGATGTTGTCTAATAAATTAATGTCAAGGGACCAAGATGATGACATAGAGTTTTATTCCATGTTATAATAATGAGTTATTCAATATATTTTTCATGGGGTCAAGACTCTCTAGTTCTTGTTATATACAATATAAGGAACCTGTCATCAGTGGAAGTTTTGACACAACCCCCAACCATGTTGGTTTATAAAAATGAACCCCAATAGTACAACAATCCTATCGCATAGGGTCATTCCCATACAATATCTATCATGGGAGGACTATTATTAGGTATCATGAGAATATTTATATCCAATACCATGTCACTATGATGGAATGAATTATGGTGGATTGTTCTGTATAATGATCCCTCTACTTGATTATAATGTATTTCTCTGTCATATAGTGCTTGGAACCTATTTTTTACCAAGGTATTTTAACACTTATAGTTGAATCTCATCCAAATTATTTGATTAAATTGACTATAAATGGACACCTTATGTCACTATCCTAGATGACTTATTGGTTAAACTAATTTTCCTCATAGATGAAGAAGTTTGGAGATTACTAGGTGGAATTTTTAAGGATTTTCCAATTGTCTCAGAGGGAATTTGGGATCTTATCAGGATAACTATTAATTTTTACGTACCACTATCAACCTTATGAATTTATATGGTGTTTAAATTTACTCATCCATCTATTGATTATCCTATATTTTATAGATGGAGGTGTGTTTGTTAATGTTCCGAGTAAGATTATTGTATCATTGAGAGGGGGAGGGGTGAATCAGTGATATCGTTTTTATGTTTCTTTTAAATTAGAACAACATTCACCTGCTGTTGAATATTTCAATTCATCACATAGAAAAAAATCAACACACAACCAAAATAACACAATGATTTTCAAGGATCACTATTCAATAAGAATAGTTACGTCCTTGGTATGGATAAAAAATGATCTAATACCATAAAATCCACTAGAAATAAATCCTTGGATTACAATGAGTAGGATAATCCCTTTCACTTGTGTATAACTATGAATCATCCCACTAGTTCATGTGAACCCTCTTAGCACAGTAGGGTAATAAAATTGTTTTCATACACCACATGTTATATGTTATTTTGTTCAATTCAAAAAATGCATTAAATTGAAATATAATTCATCAATTACGTACTTAGAAGAAAGGATATAACTGCATAGTCTTTATTATGAAAAACTATGCTCGATATTTTTTGAGTCTAAATTCTCCAAGTCCTATTCTTAAAAAAAATTCTACTCGTCTGATTTTCTGATACAATAAAATAGAGTAGAATTGTCAAAAACATCATTTCAAGAAGATAATTTTCCAGTCGAATAGAATATGAAGGAATTTACAACACCCGAAAAAAATCAATCTGAATAGATGATAAATGAATCTGCACCACCAATAACATTTTTCAATTCCAATAGAAGAGGAATGAATTGGCCCCACCCAAACTAATTGTCAATCCAAATAGAATTTATTACTTATCCTCTCAAGAAACCCAGGGCATCTCTTTATTTTACAGTGAAAAGTGCATGATTAAGAAAGTAACAAGAACTTTCTACATTTATTGGTTCCCAAAACAAGTTTAGGTGTGAATCCTAAATGATTTTTCCGCTCACCTGAATTCACCCAAAATTCCATTTCCCAAGAAAAGATAGAATGCATTTTGACTTCGTCAATGCGTTATGATTCTTCTCGAAATATCTACCATCATCACCTCTTCTTCTTTAGACTCCCATTCCAATTACTGAGACTGATTTCTATTGTCAGGAATACATGGTTCGTATAAACTGAGTTTGAATCCTCATGTCGATTGTGGAATATGAGTATCAAATCCTATTTGAATCAAAATAATGTATATGAAATTTCAACTTCACCTTGAAAAATAAATTAGGAATATTATTTTCTTTCATTTTCTCTCGATCCTCTTGAGAAATGATAAATAATTCCGAATATATGTGTTGAATATGGGAAAAATTCATGAATTTGAATTCATTGAGTATTAGTTTTTACATTGTATGACTTATTTTGGAATGTATCATAAATTCCCATTCATTCTAGTAAACCCTTTTATTCAAAAATATCATCATCAACATGAAATAAAAACTTCTTTTTCCCCTAATATCTTGATTGATCATGACCTAATTGAGATTTATCAAGAGGAGAACATGAAACAATACAAATCTTAGCACACCACAAGAAGTCAATTGAAAACAAAGTAATGTGCGATCTTTTCTAGAAAAATAATAATCAGTATCATCTGTAACAATTCAATTGGAATCACCTTTTCAATCAGAACCCATGCTACTATGAATTCAAAACCACATTGCTACAATGAAATTGTAACCAGCTGCTATAGTGAAATCATAACCACCTACTATAGTGAAATCATAACCACACTACAACAGTGAAATTGTAACCATCTACTACAGTGAAATAGAAACCACTTGTTTCTGTGAAATTATAACTAGTTGCTACGGTGGAATCGTAAGCACCTAATATAGTGAAATTGTAACCATCTTCTATAGTGAAATCATAACAAACTATTGCAATGGAATGGTAACTAGCTGTAACAATGAAATCGTATGCACCTGCAATAGTGAAATTGTAATCACTGACTGTAGTGAAATCAAAATAATCCACAATAGTGAAAACATAAACAACTACTATAGTGAAATCATATGAACATTCTATAGTAAAATCATAACCACCTGTGGTAGTGAAATTTTAAGCATTAGATAAAGTGAAATCATAAACAACTACTCCAGTGAAACCATATTCACCTGTTACATTGAAATCATAACCAACTGCAAGAGTGAAAAGATAACCACCTTTTGCAGTGACATCGTACACACCTGCTATAGTGAAATTGTTACCAGCTACAATAGTGAAATCATAACCACCTGCTATAGTGAAATCATAAGCATCCGATATAGTGATTTCATAATCAGTTACTATAATGAAATCGTAAGCACCTGCTATAGTGAAATTGTGTCCCTATACTATAGTGAAATCGTAACCAACTACTATAGTCAAATTGTAACTAGTTTCTATAATGAAAATAAAAATGCTTCTATTAATTTTACCCAAAATCCAATTACTTTCAAAAAAAATTGATACGTTCACATTATCATCATATTTGTTTACATTCTTCAATTTGAACTACCTCTCCAATCTGGATATGATTGTTTTGAAAAACAATTGGCACCATTGCATTCTCTTTTCCATATGGATATGTTAAATCTAAATATGATTCTTTTCTGATGGGAATAATCTATTTCACTCCCCCTTTCTTCAATAATGTTTTCATCATAAGTTCTAAATACAACTCATGATTTAGATGAAATAAAAAATTGTAAATCATCATCACAATTACATTGGAATGTATCATAACATTATATTAACCAAATATTATTTATTTTCATCTCAGTATCATCCAGAGAAAAATCTATTGCAATAATTGAGTCCCTGAAAAACATATTACCCACCAAAGAAACACTTCCTTCAATCCCTTTTATTCTTAATTCTCATACATAAACAACCTTTAATTCTTTATTATACCAATATATTGACAACAAATACAACAAAAACACCACTTGGGCTGAATAGTCCCCCCTTTTCATTTATTGCTAATACCCACTTCAGAAACATCAATAGAAAAATTAGTGGTCTTGTTTTATTTCTGTTTCCACTTTTTTAATTTATTTCTCTATATTTTCTTTTATCTCTCCCACTTATTTAGAATAAATTAAAGGGGATATCATGATAAATTTCTCCCTTATTCATAAATGACCCATATTTCCAGAGGTTGGGACTTTTCTTTTACAAAGAAATAACTTGATTTTCAAAACAATTTAACATTAACTAAATAACTCTAACACTAAATAGCAGAACATGGTGTAGAAAACAAGAGTGTATTGTTAAGGTGATCAATGTTGTACATATAAAAATTTTTGTGTAGTACCTTTTCCATACAACATTCATTGTTATCATGAATGCGGGAAAATCATGATGGAATTTGTCTAGGGAAAAAGATACCTGCACCCATCTCAACAAACACATCAGAAAGTTCATATGTATGAAAACATTGCTTTTAAAAAAACATTTCATATCCTTATTAACATATTTTGTAGTAAAAGTAAGAGACTCATTAATTCCATTTATGTTATTTACACTCATTCAATTCATTAAATGTTATCACAAGTACACAATGATATTGGGAATAAGGGGGATCTTTGATTGTTTGTTAAAAACAACAATCATAATGAGAATCCTCCCTTGATCTTGACTTTTTCTTATTCTTCTTAGATTTTTCATTGGATGTGCTTCGTTACTTTTTTTCATCCTTCTCATGTTTTGTAATAGATTTCTTCTAATCTATGGAATCATCTGATGAGGATGAAAAATTTGCATCATCTTTAGAAACATCATTGTTACAATCAGTTTGGTCTATATTGTTTATTCTTATATTTTTCTCTTCAAATATAGTTCAACATATTTTGATATCATTCCACACTTTCTCATCTATACCCTTTTTGGATACCTTTTTGTCAACATTTATAAAATATTTATATTTTTTCTTCTTCCTATCGTTATTCACTTTCTTTCGTGACTCCTCCAATTTTCTAGCCAGGTCAATGGGTTCTGGAAAAACAACTAAGACCTATTTCTTTTGTAATTTTGAAGTTATGTCCTTCCGAACATCAAAAACATCTATATTCTGATAATTTTTAAGAATATTTTGTAGTTTTAGTATAAAAACTAGATATTATTTCAAAAGGTGCCCATGTTTCCCACACCTATCACATATAGATTCTAATAGTTGGAACCTATTTTCAATCTTTACTTTATTCTTCTCAGATTTCTTCAAAACAACCATCTCTGACTTCTTCTTTTGAGAGAATTGACTCACCATCAAACCATTACTTCCATAACCTATAGAATAATAGTATTGTTTCTAGTTAAACCAACACATATTCTCTATATTCCCAAATCCACCACAATACCAGCACTATCATCAAAGTGAGTATTTTCCTCTAAAACATTGATACTGTCTAGATTTGTGAATGTGTTTCATACCCACATTCTTCACATTCTATTCCAAATCACCAACCATTCTATATCAGTCGTATTATTCCTTTTCCTTTCTGGAACAATGGAACTAAAAGTATTGGAAATATTTCTAGAATCAGAATGATTCATAAACGTTTTTATACAAAGGGTTCATTGAATCATATGAATTCCCATCCTTTTTGGTCTTTTCCACATAAAAAACATTCCCATATTTCTTCTTTTCAAAAACTATTTCATTATTATTTTCATCTTTTGATTGTAACATTTATTGGGCCTTCTCAGGATTCTCATTCTGAGAACATCCAATCATTTTAGTGATAGAGTATTCGAAACATTTATTTCTCTATTCATCATTAGATATCTTATGTTAGACAATTCTCAAATATTATTCATTTTCCTTCAAATTAACTTCTAGATGTTCAATTTGATTTTTTATTCTTCATAGTATTTATTTAAATCATAAATATATTTCCTCATCTACGCCTTCTCATTGACCAAATATCTTTTATTTCTTGTTGAGGAATATTCAACTTCCAATTTCTTGTATTGCTTTTCATCCTTTTAGTCTTTCATTATCATTCATTCAATTATTCTTTCAAATCCATATCGAGTAGAGTATCTTCTTTATCAAAACTAGTAATTTTGAATTCATTATCATTCATTGTTGTAATAAATTTATTGTCCTAGGTATGCTTAATGAAATTTTTATATTCAACTTCTCTTACATCTTCTTTTTCAGCATAACTACTTTCATTACTGGAAGAACATTCTTCATTAACTATTACAATGAATGTGTGTTCTTCATAATCCTTTGTAACATCTTAACTATCATCTTCCTTAGAAAAAAACAACTCCTTTGGGATTTGGAGAACCTATTTTCGTCCCTCTTTGAATATAATCATTGTTTGTCTCCCTTTTTTCCAACATCTTCTTGGAAATGTTTCTTAATCATCCCATTCATCTTCGTCAATTTCTTCTTTATTTAATCATTGAGGACAATTAAGAAAAAATCTAAATGGATCCACATCCAAAAAGCATTAATTTATGATTCCCTTTATTCCTTCTTGTACCACTTTTCAAATTTATAGAAAATAAGGAAAAAACTGAATCAATAATTTTACATATGTCTTTTTTGGAGTTTGAATCTATAGTCTCTTAATCTTCATGAATACTCTTATCAGTCCTGAAAGAATTGAAATAATATTATCAATCATATGTAGTGTTATAATTTCATATCATTCTCCCTTATCATTTCGTATGCAGTGAGAGTACTATGCAATTCATCTTGAGATAATGATTAATTATATCTGTCTTCGAATGAAGAAACATTGGAATTGAATTTGTTAGGTAGGATTATTAAAATCATTTGAACCACTATAGAATCATCCAACTTTTCAAAAAGACATAAGATAATATGTACAATGTCATTATCCCTAGTAAAGAAGTCCCCAATAGATTCATTCTCATCAATCATCAGATCATTATATTTCAATATCCATATTTGTAACTTTTCCTTGTTCACTTTTCATTTCCTTTATATATATTATTCAAATTTATTTCGAATACCATTGGCTAAAGAAACAAAATTTAATCACAATAATTAAAATTTAGAAAGTGATGAAAATATAGCATTCTTTACCCTTCCATCATTCTCATGATGTCTCTTATCAATAACTGTATGTGGACTTTTATCATCAATCAGAGGAAACCCAACTGTTGCAGCTTCAAGAACCTTATAACTGAGATAAATATGATATAGAAGCATTCTATATTTTAATTTATAATTTTTTATTCAATAAAATACCATAAAAAATTATTTGGATGTTTTATACTCACCTATGTTAGGTATACATCATTCACTCGAAGGAGAAGGTGGTCAACACAGCAGTCCTTCATTTCCCAATAATGGGAGATTAGTTGGATGTTTTATGTGACATTTAATTTCATTCATTTGGTTGTGTTTTTATGTATAAGATATTGGATGTATCTTATGGTATCTGATAGTTATGTCCCTATGAGAATAGTTATTCTAATGATAGTATTATATTGAAAGAATTAATTTTTATCATTTATTTTTGGGATACATTACTTCATTAGTAAGTGTTCTATAGTTTTCACCTATAATAGGTTATTTAGTAATGTCTTCTCCATGAGTGATATGAATGTGTGGAAATGATAGTGGATTTATATCATAGAATATTTCAACTTTTAAAATTCACATATACTAGTCAAGTTTATTTTTTTAACTGATTTGTTCAGAACGAAGTCACATAGTAATGTAATGCATGAATTTTGAGATTTATGGAGAGTGATATAAGAGATATCGATGATTAATATGTAAAGGACATATTTCAGTCGAAGAAGTTACTTTCTTAGATGATAATATAGTCATATCTAGAGTAATAGGTAGAGGACTACCAACTAGAATATTTTGAGGTAGAGGTCTAGAGTGTCCATTTTTTATGGGGATGCCACTAATTCTTGGTCTCATGATGATCAATAATGGGTTTTGATTTTGTGTAATTATTTCCCTACATGTGTTAATTTGTGATATTTCTCAACTTGAGTTTAATAGAACAATAATGAATGTTATTTTTTTGTGATCATGATATATTAATCTTTGATAAGTATGTTTGGGGGAATAGGATGAGGCGTTCAATTGTAGAGTTTTTTTCTTCATGTGTGGTCTTCTTGAAGTTGAAGACCTATAACCCTATTCATGGTGGATTAATATTGTAATTGGATGTCACTCAGTTGGTGTGGGGGGTTATATTGATCGAATCCTTTATAGTTTAACTTCATTTTAGGGATATGTTGATTCCATATTTATGATAACATAATTTTTGATGAAATAATCTAACTTTATGGTAGTTAAACAACCAATTTCAATGTAGGTTTTGTTGAGTAATTGTTTGGAGAAGATGGTGAGAGTACACACAGTCATGGGGATGAAATTATTTTACTATGATCCTTGTTTCACCACTATGGGGCATAGAGGCCTATAGTATACATTCAAAACTCAGTTACATGTTAAAAATAATTTTCTTCCAAAAAATGTATGGTCAGACAAAGAGGATTATCCATACTGTTGAATAATGTTTTCATTATTTTGTACTAGTTTTTAGATGTTCATATATTAGGCACCTGAACATGGTTTCATTTTCATTTAATTATATTTTTCACTAAAATATATAAATGAAACTATTTTGATATTTTTAAGGATGAAAAATACATTATCCATTATTTGGTACTAGGAAAAAAGGGTAATCTATTATTCGGAAGGATATAAAAGAGAATATGACCTTGATTGTTTAGGTAATTCAAGAAAGGATGATTGTATTCTATAATAGAAATAATCCATATTCCTATCATAGGGATAAAATCATGAGATAGAAATTATAGATCACATGTTCTCAAAGCTAACTCAAAATCAGGGTTAGTGACTTTATAATAATTGGTGTAAGCACTCTGTCAAATTTTTAGGTATTTTGAGGTGTTTTCTCATTTTGTAGTCATATCATAACAAAAATCACTTATTCAATAGATGAATCAAATTAATTATACATTTTATTGGATTTATCTCTATAGTTACCATTATGATAAAATTCAAACAATTTATTGGTTCTATATAGATGTTGATGATGGTGTTACCTTTGAGGGGTGGCCTATGAAAATCCATGAAAATCATCAGATATTTTTGTGAATGCATGTTATTCCCAGGGTTTGTGTCTTATGGTGGCATGATGGAATGGAGTAAAGAATATATAAATGTCACTTATAGATACATGCATAATATATAGAGCTTGTTTTTTTTCATTCGATACTTATACATAATATCTATTTTTTTGTTCCATATATCAGGTTTATAAGATTGTTTCTTTTTATTTGAAGATTGTTTATAGTCATTATATTATTTTAAAGGTGTCTTAACCTGGAGAGTTTTTAAGAGCAGGTAGTTTCTATTATGTTATTTAACATTTTCTTACCCTATATTATGTGGTTGAGATCCTATGTTGAGTAGGTTCCTGAGAGGTATCTCATGTGATGTCTGTTTAGAGAACAATTTTCTATCTAGTATCTATGTGTTTTTTAATTTATCATTGAAAAGAATAGTTTGATAGGTATATGATGTCAGGGAATGAATCCCAATATCTCTTATATTGTGAGGTCTAATTGTTTGAGGGGTCCATGGAATATTAATAGGTAATTTAAAATGGAATCAGGAGGTTATGTATAAATGGAATCTTAATATAGAATTATACAGCGTTGAGAATTGGTTTATTCCACAATCCTGGTCAGTTTGGCATATTGGTTTTAGTTATAGTGCAGTTTCTTGGGGATGAGTATTTTTGAGCCACTTCCATTTTACTCATAACTTGGATGGTTTGACATTTTGTATAGTGGGACATTATAGGGAAATAATGTCTCTATAACATGGATGTTATGGCTGTATTGTTTTGGTTTATGGGGTGTTCTTCCCAATTTTGGGTAACCTTGATGGGGGTGATAAGTGATGTTATAGACTCCTTCATAGTAAATTTTTTGTGGGGTATATGGTTTCCCAACAATATGGTACCTCATAAACGTTTATCAAATATACACCATGAGAAGTGACATGTTCTAAAAATGTAGTTTGACCAGCCATGCTATGTCAGGGGATAGGGTGACAACACAATAGGAAAGGGGGTCTACATAGTGGTCTAGAGGGATTCATCATTGTCTTCTATTTTTTAGTTGGACTATAAATTCCACCAACCACCAATGAACCAATCATTCTCGTAATTTTCTATATTCAACCCTAGGCACCCTCAATATACTCTTCCACCAAAATAAAAGATCACCTCTTACTTTACTATAATTTTTTATATATATGTAATTATCTTTAACATGATTTTAAATTTGGGTTATCTTTAGTATTTCGACATTATTTGTAAATAATCTAAATTCAGAAATTGATGGTTTCTATAAGAAATAATGTGGGATGTGAAATGAAATCATTGATTTTTGTAATTTGATGATAATGAGATTTATTCATGAAGTGTTTTTAATTGAATTTTACTCTCCATTTGTGCTTGGAATTGGACTAATGATAGTAATATATAATTCATATTGTGATTATAATATAAGTCATGTTAAATGTGAATTATTTTTCTCATAGTTTGTTGAAATTGGAACCAATACAAGAGAAATATGGGTAGAAACCAACTTGTTTAGTTCACCATTCACATAATAAATAGTTTATCATAATAATTAATCTAATATGTGGATTATGTGAATCCCTTCCATCATCTAATGAATTTAATACATTTCTTTTCATCCCACATATTTAATTTGGAGATATAATTAATGTTGGTTTTTCACAATGTAGTGGTAGAATATTAAAGGAGCTTCTAGTATAGATATTCTAGAATTAATATAGTTCCAAGGGCTAGATGATTATTTAAAATGATTTATGGACCTTATAGGGTGTGGAAAAAAATGAAACATGGCTCCCTATAGTTTTTTAGAGTTCCCTAAGTGATGCCACACTTTGAGAAAAATGGGACCATATGTTGTCATAGATAACCCATCACGTAGAACATAGTGAATCTAGGTTTAACTAACTCTAGTGGAATATGAACATGATCCACCCATATAGGATAAACCTTATCATTTTGAGATATTTAAATTTATTATGTATCCAAGTTCCGAATGAGGGAAATTAGGGAACCTACCATGTCATGTAGGGTAGTGTTGTTAGACAGCAAAACATTATTCAACCGTCAGGATTTTGAGATGATGTAATCACAGTCCCATGATGGGAAGAATATCCCAAAGAGTTGATTAGATAGGTCACATATCAACTATATTCCACAACCCCTATCCTCTACCATGATTATTTTCACTACAATACTTACCTCGACCATGGGTTCTGAGATGAAATGGAGTGGATGTTCTACTAGAGGTGGGGTATGTATCCCAATTTGTTTTTGTTCTAGGTGGTGATAGGTGAGATAATAAGTTTTAAGGCACATATAACAATTAATATATTGAATTAATGATTACATTTTGGAATTTTACTATGTCTTTAGTGCATCCTCATATGTCCTGATTGGTTTATCAATTCCAATTCACTTGTCGATATGTCGATGTGTGGCCAGTAGTGACTCAATGGGGGCACTTTTGAGTCCTAACATCCATCTCAAATGAAACATGTGGTCACCTACTTGAATATCAAAATGATATGTGGTCTCCTCATGAGGTAGGTTTTATATATAATTACCAATATCGTTGAACTAATTTCATTGATCATCCAGGGTATTGATCATAGAGATTATAATGTAGGAAGTGGTAATAGGGATCTTTTAACATCAGTGTGTGGGATAGAAAAAAAATCATATTATTTATTTGAAGGTATAAAATAGAGTTCATCATAATACCCCTGTAAAATGATCATCATATTGTGATTTTTGTCTTGCATCACCATCTAAAGAATACAATAGGTTTTGAGATGGCTTCTTTGAAAATTATCGTAATACCCATATGAGTCGTAGTGATGAGGCACTAGGAGTGTGGTTATTTCCCCATCCAGCACCGCTGATATATTTTCTTAAGATGATCATTACTTATTATATATTCCAAGTAGACGTCTCATAATCATTTTAATTTCCCTTTTAATCTTTGGTTGGGGAATGTCATGGGGCCCTCAGTAAAGAGCTCTATGATGGTGAGTTATTGTGTAACCAGTGGCCTAAACACGGTTAATAGCTGGTCGATATCCAAGATATCCCACAAGTATTAACCCTCTAATTATATTCATGGTATTTCTATTTTTTTGATATCCTTAGGATTAAATTAGAGATGGCCTAGAAACTTGGGGTGGTAATAAAATTCACCTATTCAATTTTTAGTTTTATGGTTGAGGGTGGATCACATGGCTTAAAACGCTATGGAATGACATGTCTTTTTATATAATAAGAGATAGATTCATTACCATGTATATTTCCAAATATGTACCCATGGACATATCGAGACAGAGAGATCTATATGACCTATGCATCTCATTATATTATTAATAATCAGATGATGGTCCAATTAATTGCCCGAAATTTCCATAACATCAAAGGTAAACGTAGATAGAAGAGAAGATTATAGAAGATAGAAAATTTTCAATAAGATCCCCATGAAGGTAGCCATAGTATCCTCAATTTATTGGTACCTACAATGGGTACTGGGGAAACATTAGACCTCATCCATTGTGAAGGTCAACCTAATATTTCAAGCTATTTCTCTTAAATTTGGTTTTGACTGTGGAAGTTTTTCATATCAATTTTTCTATCACATATGATTCGAAGAGTTTGTTTTGGACGAATTTTGATCTACATTAGTACCATATCTAGTGATGGAGTTCCAAAGAATGAGACTCTTTTTGTTTTAGGGATATCCCTCTAGTGAATTATGAATGGCACCATGAATAAGGCCCCACATCATTTTTCCTTGTCCAATTCCACTGAGTACGATTCTTCCAGTATGTTTTTCCTCTGTTTGATTCTTCTTGATACAAAAAATGTCACTTTGATATAATATGGTAGAGATGAATTGGAAACACTTTAATTATATATTATACATGGTCTCGTAAACCTAGTAAGAAAATCAAGATTTGATTAAACCATCCCAATACGATGATCAGGTTAATTTAATTGGGTATCTGAGTATAATAATCAGTTGACTATGATAATCACTGAGTATGATGAACATCTAAATATAGCATTGTGATATTGTATCTTATATTTCATTTCTCCATAAAAAACTATTCAACAAAATACCAAGACATACCATTCTTTCTCTCCCTTAAAATCATAGCTTCTCTCTCATGAATAGTACATCAATCATCAAGAATATACATTATAATTTTATCCCTTTTATAGGAGACCATCGATTGGAATTGGTGGGGGTCCCAAAACATTTCCTACTTAATTGAATTCACAGTAATCTGAATTTCTACTAAAATATAGTTTGATTTTTTACTTCATCAACTCTACTAAAGGCTTCTCAATTCATCAACAATCTTTACTTCCACATCAAACATTCATTTCAGTTGATAGTCTAATTTCAATTCATGAGTCTAATTTTATGAATCCAGTTTTATCAAAACAAATATCTGTTTCAATAAAATGTAAATATAGGAATAAAGGGAAACCACATTGAATGCTACATACAATCTAACTTTGGAATTCCATTCTCCACCTCAAAAAATCATTTTCCAATCTTTGTATTCAAAACATTTTTACTTCTTCACTTCTTCTCTTGACCCAGTTGTTAATATAAAACAATTAAAATCAGATTAAAAGACAACTTACCCAATATTTATACACATCATTTCTTTTATTTCAGCAATTTTTTCACTTGGACCTATTTAGATGCACAACTTATCCTTCTCCACTTCTCACAACCCACTTAAATATGACATTTTAAGGAAAATCAATGTTCATATTTCTCTCCCTTTTTAAATTTGATCAACCACCCATATAATCTCCAGTACTATTATCTAGAGTAAAATATTTTTGAGTATGATTTGACATGATACTATAATTTATGGGTATGAGAATTTAGAATATGACATAAAGGGTATGATCTTTTTCTTCCTATAAATTAGTAAAATTATCCTGTGTATGAATATTTTCTTAAGCATACGATGGATGATCAGATGATATAGTGTTAGATGACAATTTTCAACATACTTTTTATTCTCTATCACATGTATATGATTAAACTTGGTATAATTTCTTTTCAATCGTCATAATCTCTTTTTTTATTGACACATAGATATGATAAATCTGGGTACGATTTGTAATACATATTTTCCATTTTCATCGTTCATGGTTAAATCATACATTCTCCATTCAAATTAGGATTTTTTTGAAATAAAAATTATAAAATCATCATCAAATTTAAAATGATCAATGTCATGAGGACTTGGGATAATCATTATTACAAATAATTATTTTATATAGAATTTTGATTAACTCTGATAAAAATCTATTCTAGATTATGATCTCTTCCCTTTAAAAACATAAGGAGAGTTTGATTAAAACCATTACCTTCTTCTCATTACTACAAAAAAAGTGTGACCAATTATTTTGAAAACATTATTATGATTCATTATAATATAATCACCATATTCAATGTGAGATGATTTCCCCTTCATTAAAAAGCATTCCTTGAAAACAAAATACAACACTCAATAAAATCACCAAACTCATCAGCTTTGTCCTCAAAATCACCCCCATTAGATTTTTTTAAAACAAGATTCATAAATTAATAAAATTTGTATCCTCAATAAATATATTACATATCATGAATTCTAAGCCTATTTGAGTGAAATTGTTAAGTGGAATAATAATAATTGATTTCAAAACCATGTTTTCCACAAAATATTGATTACGACAACAATTTTCATTTTTCATTCCTCATATCCTCTCCAACCATGTCATGTTGTCATCCTAACAATAATAAAAAAAGATTTATTTTCCAAAAACAAGTACAAAAATATTTATAATATTACACTCACAAAACAATGTAGAAATCATGGGTTACCCAAAACTCATGCATTCTACATACAAAAAATGGATATATTAATCAAACTAAAAATTGTCAACCTTGACATCACAGTCAAAATGTATGATAAGAGAGTGTATAGAAAGAAAAACATCAAACTTAATGATAAATATGTTGTCCAACCATGTTCAACCTCAATTTATAAAAGGATTCCATCTGTAAATGTTTTTTTGAATATGTCAGAAACATGTTTTGATGTAAAAACATATTCTTGCATCAATTCATTCTTGTCCACATGTTTTTATAATAAAATGATATTTGATATCAATATGTATTGAATGAGAATATGGAATTGGATTATTGGTGAGACTGATTTCTATTTGATTTTCACAACCCAAGAGAAAGGGTAACATCACTTCAATAAGTAAATCATCCAATTGAGTTTTCATCACCATAATTTGAGGTGTCTCTTGAGTGGATGAAACATACTCATCATCAAAAATCTTGAGAGTTTCTGAATTCTGTTTCCTTGAATTCCAACTAACAAAACTCTTTTCCAGAAATAATACACTTCTAGATGTGGATCTTATATCATAAACATTTCCGACCCAATCAGTATCTAGATACCCAATCACATCAAAAATCTCTAGGCAATTATACTCGATTTTGAATACAGTAGTTCCTTTAATTAATATGAGAATTAATTTTCAAAAATAAAATGTGATTCTTCCGGAATACTGTAAAATATTTCACATAAGGTAACAATATAAAAACATTTAGATAATTGCGTAGTCAAAAATAAAAAACATCTAATCTAGTTTCTAAAATCGTTCTCATCCACTTCTTTTCCTTTTCAATATTTAGAAAAAACAATCCCCACTGATATTGGTGTTTGAATTGGTTTTGAGTTATCCATGAAAAAACTGTTAAGATGTTATTTAGATTAATTTTCTTGAGAAAGAAAAATTTAATTATTCCCATGATGTATTTGTAACCCATGAAAGTATTTTATTTCACCCAACATGATCATTTAAAAGAACATTTTAATTTAATTGGAAAATATTTCCCAACATCATTCATTATTCTCATAAATGATAAAATCATCTATGTGAAAAATTATAGGGAGGGAATTATCCTGATTTTCTCTGATATAATAGTTTCATTAAACTTTTCCTTTCATTAAATTCATCTTCTATATGCATGTATCCAATTTTTAGTGACATTCCATCAGAGATTTTTTTACGATATATGAATACTTTTTAAATATTCACACACCACCACCATTATTACCAAAAAAATCTAAAAGGTTTAATAATAGAAACATTTTATTCTAGATCACCAATCTTTAATGAATATTTAACATCGATTTGAACGATCTTATAACCTTTTTATGGAGTAATGATAAGAAATATTCTGATTGTTTCATGTATTTCCATGGGAGAAATGGTTTCATCAAATTAAATGCTTTCAATTTTTGAATACCATTTTCACACAAATCATACATTGTTTCTTATGACTTCACCTTATTCATTTTTTATTGTAGAAAGCCTATATTGTGCCAACAATGTTTTCATCTTCTGGATTGGGTATGAGTTCCCATGTATCATTATTTTCAATCTAATACAACTATTTATTCACTTATTAAACCCATTATGAATACTTGAATGCTTTATTAACATCATTGAGATCCAATTTTAAATACAAATAAGTATGTGTAAAAGAATTTGTTGGTGTTCTTGTTTGAACATTCTAGTGTTGATCACTAATTATATTCTGAGATTCCACTTTCTTTCTCAACATTGTATGGTATTTTTTTATCTCTTCCACATCTGTTTAAATAGATATGTCTAATTATTCTTCACGATTAGGAATACAAGTTTCCAGATCCTTATTAGCGTTGTTTTCAAAATAATCTTGCTAAAATTTTGCATCTTCCGGGGTATGTTTTTATTTGTTTCCTCTTTCAATTACTTTTATATATATATATTCAACAATTCTTTTTGTCTCTCTGTTAATGAATCTATATCCTCTTCCTTCAAGGGAAACACTATGAATGTTTCCATATTCTCATTTTTTATCAAATATTCTATAGTTTCCACATATTCAATATAATAAATTGACTCTAGAAAACTAATTAGTCTATCAATAATGGGTTTTTTACCATAAAACAATTCGTATGGTGTCGTGTCTGATTAAGGCCTATAGAAGAAACAATGATGGTTATAAAAATAAGTACTCATGGCTTTTAGAAAAATGTAATGAAAATTAAAGTGTTCTAGTTATATATTACTACACATATCCACCAAACATACATTATTTATTTTAGAAACAAAATTTTTTAGGAGTGTTTGGGGAGCTATACTCATGCTAAAATCTATTATTATCAAGATAATATAGGGATTCTCCACTTCTATATTCACCACCATTATTTGTTCACATATTCTTTACTAAATATTCCTATAATTTCTCACACATATTTGTAAAATCATTATCATTATCAAATTATATAATTTATGATTCACATAAATAAATCAATTAATGATAGAAAAATCTTCAATTAATGAGATAATATACTAATCTCTATTATTTTAATGCTTTCTCATTGGACAAAAAATGTTGGAATGAATCGGCTCCAGGTGTTGTCTTGAAAAAAATATAAAAAATATCAAAACAAATATTTGTAATATTAACTTTCTAACAAATATCACAAAAACAATATTTTATTCAAAAGAAGTCAAGAATGTATCAAAAACTATATATTTTACATAAATTGTTCATGTTTCTACAATAGATGTTTCCTATACATTTAGTCCATAATTTATTTTCTTCCACCATAATCATCTAACAAGAATTTTTTATTTCACCAACCTGAAACTAGTTTCCTTTTGAACATTGTCATATTGTTACAATCATTCCAACATATTTGATTTTTAAAAAAAACCCCATATTTTATGTAGATAAATTTGTTTCCCTCATCACACAATTGTGAAACACAAAAAAAATTGTGTTTCAGCTTATCAATATATGATGAATTCTTGGATTTCAAGTTTTATTTTATAATAATGGATGATCCAACACCATTAATTCTAAAGGATTCAATATTTTCAAATGTCACCATTACTAAATTGAAATCATTATCATTAATCAATAATTTAAATATTTTATGATATGAGAAAAACACCCATTATCAAGGATCTAAGGTCATTCTCCTTTTTGTTTTTTTCAATGCAGTTTCAACAATAGTAGCATTTTATTATTCATTTTCTTTCTTTATCATTTAATTATGATGATTTTTAAAAATATTTTGTTTTTTCGATAGTAAAACAATACATCATTTTGTATTATTTCCATTTCTTTCAAATCATTTAGAAATATTTTACATCGTTTTGAGCTTATTTTCAAAATTTACACAAACATTATCATGTTTCACCAAAAACAATATTCTCAGACTTCTTCTTTTTAGAGAATTGTCTCCCCCTCAAAACATTCCTTTCATAATATGTGGAATAATAGTAATTATGTTGGATAAAATAACACGTATTGTTCGTATGTCTGAGTCCACCACAATAGAATAAATTTTTATAGAGATAGTTTTTTCCTCCGAAACATCAATATTATTCTTCTTCTATTCACCATTAAAATATTTATAAGTATTTTTAGACTTAGGATGTTTTGTAACTTATGAATTCATCAATTTTTTATTCTTGTCCACAAACATAACTTTCACATAATTCATATTTCTAGATACAATTCCATTATTATCCACTCTTTATAAAGATACCTTTTGTTGAAAATTCTCATATTTATCCTTACCAAAACATTTACCAACATCAATTATAGGGTTTTGGAAACCTGTATTTAATAATTTATCATTAAAAATATTTTGTTGCAAATGTTCCAACTCTTATTCTTTTGAATTCATATTCACCTCGAGATACCCATTATGATTTCTTTTTTATAAATATATTTCATCGTGTCATCAATCTATTTTATTTTCCTTAAATTTTCATCAATAATTTTTTTTATTTTCTTATTGAGGAATATTTATCATAGAACATTTTTTAAATTTTGACGCCCCATATTATTTCTTAGATATTCTTTCAACTCTTATTTCGAATGATTTACACGTTGAGTTTCATCTTCTTCTGAATGACTGCATCCTAATTCTTCATCATTCACTATTGAAATAAATTTACATTCATTACAATAATCAAATTTTTTTAGATTCATCAATAATGGATTTTTATTGATCATCTTTTGATAAGAATTATATTTATTTGGAATTAATTAATTTCTTATCATTCCCTATGGAATAAAAGTTTCTATTATCACCCTATTTCATCCATGATCTTTTTGGATTTCTTATGTATTCATCATTATCCTTTATATTATATATTTAAGAATAATTTTCAAAAAAAAGTGACCCACACCTCCTCATTAAAAACATTTTAGGGGATGTTTCCATTTATATTTTCCTATACCTGTTTTCAGATTTTTAGAAAACAAGGATAAATTTTTGTCAGGATTTTTACATACATGATCATTAGAATCAGATTCAACAGCATGCAATTTAATATTAATTTCATTGAATTTTCATTAATTTTATCCTTGAATAAATTTCAATATCACCTTTATTCTTTTTCATATATTTCTTCCTTCCAATTTCATACCTGGTGAGTGTACTATGTGAATCATCAAGAGAAAATTTTTCGGGATCAATGTCATATAGTAATGATACATTTGCATTAAACATATGTGGAAAGATTCTCAAGATCATTTCAACAACTGTAGAGTCATCAATATTTTACCAAGACATATGATTGCAATCACAATTTTATTTACCCATGTAAATAAGTCCCCAACAGAATCATACTCACCCATCATCAAGTCTTCATACTTCAATCTCTATATTTAATTTTTTTTTCATCAATTTGGTATTAACTTTGTATATATTTTTTAATTTATACCATATAAATTTGTCTTTGGAAATACATTTCACAATTATAATTCATTTTCACAAATTAATTATAATTTATAATTCATGGCCCTTCCATCAATCTCCAGATTAATCTTACCAATAGTTGTACATTAAAATCAATATAAGGAATCCCATTGGTTACATATTCAAGAAGATCATGTCTATTATAAATAAGATATAGAATAATTTTATTATTCTCTATATGATAATTATTTCCACAGAAGACCTGAATACCTTTACTTTTCATAGAATTAAAAATCAACATAAAGAAAGAATATATGGAGGGAACATATTCTCTAATAATAGATGAATTTTACCAGTCTGGATGATTATATCACTAATAGTATGAGTGGTTGAATCAGTGATAAATTTTCCATTGAAAAAACCTTATCCTTTTGTGAATGATTCAATTAAATGATGAAAAAAATTCTACCACACATCAAAAGGTACACAAATATTTATAAGGTTTACTATTCAATAATAATAGATACATCCTTATAATGGTTAGAAAATGATCTAATACCAAACAATAAACTATAAAATAATATTTGTATTACAACGAGTATGATATAACCATTAAATGATGTGGCACTATTAAAACAATTCCAATATTTTCTATGCACCCTCTTAGCACAAAGAGGGTCATAAAATTCTTTGAAACAACTCATGTTAATTGTGCTTCATTCTATTTTCTCAAATTTATTCAATTGAAAACACTTAGTCAATTTATTACCTATAAGGTGGTAAGTAGTTATTGCACTTTGTTGAGGAAAAATAATGTCTGATTTTCCAAGCCTATTTTTCGATGTCTGATTCCTCCATGTGTGATTCTTCCAGTCCGATTTTCCTCAGTACGGTTCTTCGTAGAATGAAAAATATCATTTTGAAATAATACAATAGAGATGAATCTCTAAAAATGAAATTCTACATCTTCTTTATTTGTAAATACCCGTACAAAAATCCGGATTAGATTAATCCATCATAGCATGATGGCCAAACAAATACAAATAAAAATTTGAGTATGATAATAAATTGAGTACAATAAACACTAAGTATGATGATCATCACAGTATAATGTTGTGATATTGCCTCTTATTGATCAACTATTAGTCTAAAATTCTTTATGAAATGTATAGATCAACCCCTCTTTATATCCATTAAACTTAGAACCTCTCTCTCATGAATAGTACATAGATTATCAAAAATTTAAACTGTACTTTTCGCCTTCAATTAGTGACCCTCAAGTGTCTTTTGTGGTAATCCCAAAAAAATCACAATTAATCAAATTCACTCTATTCTCAATTTCCCCTAAAATCTCCAGTGATTTTTGATATTATCTACTCTTCTATAATATTCTCGATTATTCTATAATATTCACTTTCTATTAAGGAATTCATTTCATTTGTGATTTCAATTTCAATTCATGAGTGTGATTTTCTGAATTTAATTTCCTCAAAAAATAATTTTTATCAATTTAATGTTAATGTATGAATAAATTGATACCATGCATAATTATAAATAAATTCATTATTTTTTATATCTAGTTTCCCGAAGAATTTTTTTTCAGAATTATTATCATTCAGGGAATTGTTACTTCATCACTTCTTCTATTGACCCAAATAGAAATATATAACAATTCTTCTCTGATTAAAATTGTTTTTACCCAATTAAAATACACATCATCTACATTATTTATTTCGTTTTATTCATGAACCATTTATGGTAAAAAATCATCTTTTACCCCAATTATCTTGACCCAATTGAAGAGGGAATTTGAAAAGCATTCAGTGCTCATATACCCCTTATTTGAAAAATTGAACCAACCGCTCATCTCTTATTCAGTGTGATTATACCTGATATGATTATTTTTATCTACGATTATTCAGATTACAACTTAATATATATGTTAATTTATATCTTGAGAATGAGTACGATTACCCTGGGCACCAAAATATTCTTATGCATACATTGGATGATGGGATGCTATAGTTCCTGAGTATGATATTCAGGTTCCATTCACATCATTTCCACCTAGAGATGATTTAACCCAGTATGATTCCTTTTCAATCATTAATCTCTCTCTTTTTTTCATTTGGTTTTGATCAACCTAGGTATAATTTAAAATACCTATATTCTAGTTTCTTCAATAAATTTCTATTATTGGGTCTTTAACCAACTAATGATTTATGGGAAATACACATTAGTAATGAATCGTCACATTTATATTGATCTTAGTCTTACAGACTCTAATAATTCATAAAAAAATCCATTCTAATCAAATTTAATGTGAATCCGATGACAATAATTGCTCATTATGTTCTTCTACCATTCTAGACCAAAGACAAGTTTAATCAAATCCATTAGCTTCTTCTCGTTATGATGGAAAATTTTCATCTAATTATTTTGAAAAACATGAGTCCAGTTCATTTGAAAATAATCACCAAATACAATGTGAGGTGGTTTCCCCTTCATTAAAAATCTCCACTTGATGACAAAAGAAAACACTTATAAAAATTACCTTCCTCATATTATTGGACTTAACATCATGTGTTTCACATTGATTGAGTCTTATATGATACATGATATAAATCACTATTACATGTCGAATGATGTTGACACCAAATGTGTCCAACATTATTCATCATCTCCAAGTTGAATAATGGATCTGAGTTGACGATACTCTAACTAAACACTCTCAATGTTATTAAATTTACACATGTTTAAGTGTACTTGTTTCATTTAAAACTCACCATTTTGTTTAGTGATACCATTATTCAAGTAATTCCTATATCTAGTGGAGTAAAAATATAGTGACTTCCAATGTAATTATTCGACTCATGGTTGATGGAGAAGAGTTTCACATCTGTCTCACCATATTTTTCAAATGCATTATATCAGGGTGTGAATCTGGTAAGCATTATTTTTCCCTAACGGATTGGTTCATGCCAATAGATTGATATTAACCCATCCATTGTGGTTTCCATATGTTACCACATATTAGTGGTAGATGGACTCTATCACTGTGATTGATGATGTAGGATCAGTTATCAAAATTAGATGGTGGGAATTCAGTTCCTCCATAGAATGATATCTTCATTGATATCATTTCAATGGACAGGACTCCTTAATTGATTTCAATCAAGTTATTTAATCTAATTCAAAATTAAATTTTGAAACATGTAATGGTAAATTATTTTTCACAATACTTTGACATGAAAACTACATGTGATCTGATCTAATTGTGATGTTGAACATGTATGGATATCTTTTAACGATGGGTGCGATTTTCATAAATATAAGTATTCCTTATAATAATTTTTTTGAATATCATGTAAGTGAAATATTATGAGTGTAATTAATGGAATCATCTGATTATCATGGGTAAATGTGTGACAGGGGTGTAAGGCTTAAAAGGATCATTGCACACATGTTCATCGACTAAGGTATATATTTTAATTTATCATGTAGGTCACAATATTATGCTATTTTAGAAATAATATCATTGGTTTATATACTTTTTGGGATATATCAATTGTTTTAGAGTCCTATGGTGATTTTTCCCAAGAATTATTTTCATATACTACAATTGATATGGTTAAATATCACATCGTGATAATGAGTTCATGTTCATGAATCATTTTTGAATGGTATGATATTGAGAGTACCATCGGGGGGATTGATGATAAAAATTTGGGTTTGTTACCTCATATGGGGAAGTCAAACAATTTTGTTATCAATTTGGGTTTTCATGTTTGTACCTTAGGGTGTCATCCTAAAACCCCTCTTTAGAGACAAGGACCAAAAACATTGTAGTTCAAGTTAAAAATATATGTTCAAGTGATAAAACTGATCTATTATGTATATTTTCATACAATAAGGATTCTTGTATGAAGTATTGAACAATAACAATGGTTTGTGTAGGGTATTTTCCTGGAATATTATCTAAATATGGTGTACCATTTCATTCTTATATAACGAGGCATCCTATGATTATTTAATGATTGTATGGATAATGTTTAGAATTTTGTGTCGAGGATGTCATCATATAGTTTACTTTTTTATTAATAGTATGTTTTTGGGCTTTAATAAGTTTATTACCATTCCTAGTTATTATAATAGATGATAGGATACACTACTAGACCTTATTAATGAAAAAATTAGGTGATTTTTTTTATGATTCTACTCTTAGTGCTTATGTTTTCACTATATTAGTGAGTTTTGATATCAACAAGAATCGACACTATTTAATTTAGGATGAAGGATGATTTCATAGGGTTAGAATACATATTATTATGAGAATGATTCAATAAAAATATCCAGGCCATTATTGGATCAAAGGGGCTAGACACCATGTTTGATGATATCGATCATGAAAATGTTATGCACATGAGTGTACCAAACATGGATATGAATAATAAACATAGGAAATCAACTTTTTCAATGAATTGTGTATTAAATATATGAATAGATACTAGGACTTGGTGGTCGGTCTCATTAAGGACATTTGTTTCTTGAAGGTAGGTCTCATGAGGGTTTGACTTTTACAAAACATGGGCACCCTTCCTATTGGTTTTCCCCAGTTATTATGTGGCTTGTTTTGTAACGACCCAATCATTAATGAATAAAATTCCATTTCATTTATTTCATTATGAATATAGAAAACACATGAAATTATTATTATTATTATTGGGTTTTATTTATTTTTATGTATCCTTACCATTGATAATATAGTCATTGAATATTGATCACTTGACTAGTATAAATATAGGGTTTTATCATATCCTTTTTACATAGACATGTGATGTGATGGCATCAACATGTAAGAGAATACCCTATTATGCCCATTAATTAGATAATATGAGGGAGGTAGCAAGTCTAGTATTTTCCCAAGACCAAGCCCAAGCTGAGGTCCAACAACATAAGCATGAGTGAAACAGTTTACAAGAGATGCTCAATATCATCAAGATCACATCCCAAACCATGTTCAGCGAATGACCCCATGAAAGACCCCCTAGGGCACACAATAATCATATGGAATATGTTTGTGTAATAAAAAAATATGTAACAATACCATAACATTATGATTATGTGAATTATTTTTTTTATAGAATAATTAATATCCATTCATTAAATTATTGTTACTTTGAAAATGATTGTTAAATCACAAATTGAATTTTGGTATTTACTCAAGTTTAAGTAAGGTCTATATTTTGATGAATTATTTTATTTTTTCATGAAATGTTGTTTTAATATAATATTATAAATAAATATCATTAATTAAATATAAATTGTCTTATAATTTTTAAGAATTCAAGTGTAATTTTTATTATGGTTTAAAAACTAATTCTGTCAAAACCCATCAATTTTCAATAAATGTCACTTCTCATTTAAAAATTGAAAATTCACAAATTTAGAAAATTATTTATATAAAATGAATATTATTTTTGGATTCAGGAAGTCATAATTATCCCATGGTGAATTATTCATAATTTTCAGAGACAATAGAATATTTATGTAAAAATTAAATTATATATAAATATACTGTGTTATATTACGTCATAATGACCCAATAGTACTGTAATAATTGACATAAATTGTTTATTCACCCAAATATATATTTTAAATTTAAAATAATTTTATTTTGGATTTATTTGACTTATTTTATTATTCCTTAGTGAATCCTCCAAAATGTAAAATATATTTTCTGATTTTCGATTGGTTTCCCTGAGAGTGTGACTCAACTACACATAAGAAAGGGAAAAATGTAAATGTATTTGGACCTTTGATATATAGAATAATTTTTCCACTCTCTTTTTAGAGGGAAAATTATAGAAGTCCATGATTAGGTTTTTAGTTTTGAATATTTTAGTGTGTAGTGTCCAAAACCTAAATAATAAAGAATTCCCCTTCCATTCCTATATAAACCCACCCAACCATCCATTAATCTAAACTCAAACTCCTTGAATATTCTCCTCTATCTACACTTAACACATTATAGTCCTCCAAAGTAACCCCAATGCTCCCAATAATCCTATCCCATGCCATTGGGATCACACATCCAAGTAAGGGATCCTCATTTTCATCTATTATCAATTTAAATAATGTTTGATAATATGGTTCCCCAGTTTATTTTCAGTAACAAATGATTGAGAATGATTTAAAAACCCTTCAACAGAACAGTTATTATGTTTTCATGATGAGATACCCCTTTTTCACTCATTCTTACCACCAATGTACACCCATTACCATTCCGAAATTTTGTAAGAGTTATTTTATTCCTCCTCTTTCTTCATGATTGATTACTAGGATACACCATATATTTAAAAATTACTTATATTGGAAAAATTATTTATATAACGGTTTTACTTCACATTTCATGTATATATTATGAGATACACCTTTCTCTCAAAAAACTATTTTATTAATTTTTATGTCATGTTATTAGGCTGTTGAAATTGCACCGTGATTTTTCAATGTCAAGAATCATCGTGTGGTGAATACCATTCCCATTTCCAAATCATGGGTGTTCACATTTATGAAAAAATACATATTGATTATAGACTTTCATGTATGTATTATACATTCCATTATCATGTAGTGAATGATGATGTTTAATGAATCCATGTTACATGGTCTATGTCACACACATAAGCATGATATTAAAATGTACATGAAGGGTGTTCCTAGATAGCTCACTAATGAATTGGTTAAGGTATAATATAAGGATATGTCATGATGGGACATGGGTTTACCTAATTACTTTTAGGACATATTTTCACTATGTTGTGACAATGTTTTAAATGATTCCTTTATGTTAATTATGTTATGATTTAAGTTATTTCCACATTTCCATGATATGATAATCATGTTATATCATTCCTTTATGTTCATCATTCTATTTTTCACCATTGATATTACTATTTCGTAACATTTATTGTATTCTTCATGTTATGAATTGGTTATTACCTTATTGGGTTTTATATGTGACCACTTTCTTATGTGGGTCCTCGGGTTATCCCATGCGATACTGTGTACCAGGGAATATTATGGCCATGTAAAATAATTTTCAATAACGATGCTGTATTTCATATCTTAAGTAGTCATGTAATGTTCCTAAGCTCCAAATAGACTAGAACTGTTGATATTATGGGTTTCATTATGTTCATTTTCATGTAATAAAACTTTTTTATATTTGTAATAAAGAGCATGGTTGTTAGAGTTGTAAACAAGGGATATGTTTAGTTATTTTTCGGGTTAGCATTAATGAACCCTTGTGAAATACATAAATATAAGACTATATATTAGAAAATAATCACAAATTTTTTGTGAGTATATAGTAAGTTGTTTGTAATGAAAATGCATCCCTATGTGGATATGAACAATTAGAGTTGGCTCTATTATAGATGCATATAAGGGTAAAATCCAAAAACACCACACTAAGCTAAACATGAACAGGAACTGGTGCATGAAAACCATCCTCATGACACTCTTGGTTTAACATTCCTAGGGGATATTATTTGGTAAATTCATAAGGATAATATGAACCGTTATTAATGGAGGAATAAAAAAAATCCCATAATAATATACAATAGGAAATATATAACATAGATTGATTCATAGAAATTTATATGTTAATGAAATATATGTAATTTATCAGTTATCCCATTTTTAATTGGATTCTCCTTTACATGTTCAATAGTTTAAAATAATTACCCCCAATTTTTCTTTTATTATAGCTAATGACCAGTAACAGGAGCCTTCAAGATAACAACCGATTAATGCGATGATTGTTATAATGGTATGCCCTATCCGATTGGAGAAAGAATCAAAAACATTTTTCATGATACTCTCTCAGTTTTCTCATGTTTTGAATTTAACCATGGGTTTAGAGTAATTTCCAAAAACATATAAGAATGTAAAAGTCTCAATTGAGATCTTCATGAGACAATGGCCTTCTACATTCAATGGATCATCTAACCCCCCAATGATAGAACAATGGATCAACTCCATTGAGAATATCTTTTATGTCCTTCAATTTTCTGAAAATTATAAGGTTCTTCTTGATTATTATTATATTAATGGTAAAGCTAATCAATGGTGATTAATGATCTTAAATAAGAATTCTATGGAAGAGATCGAGGTAATGGGATGGATTGAATTTCGTAAAATGTTTTTTGATAAATATTTTCCTAACACCCTCAATCTAAAGATAGAATGATATTTTGTTGAACTCATGAATATTGGCAATGAATATGTAGGGGAATTTGAGGAAAAAATCACCAAGCATACATGATATTCCTCTGGTTTTTTCATTACCCATGAATTTAAGGTTTATATAATCTTTGTTAGGGTAAAACCTAGTATAAAAAAAGCCCTAGTGATCCACCCCATTGATAGCCATGAAGAGATTATATGATGTTCCCTCAAAGTCAAGATGGAGATAAGAGAATCTCATGGGTATATTTTTTCATAAGAATAAGAAATTGGAATTTAATTATGAATGTCTGATGGAAAAATCCAATAGTGCAATGAAATTTCAACATCCCACTTTCCAATGGTGCGGAAAAAGAACCCCAGAAATTAACTAAA
Organism: Viscum album; assembly: GCA_963277665.1. Classification (NCBI taxonomy): domain Eukaryota; kingdom Viridiplantae; phylum Streptophyta; class Magnoliopsida; order Santalales; family Viscaceae; genus Viscum; species Viscum album. The sequence continues at coordinate 789,379,785 of OY728140.1, forward strand.
GTGGAAAAGGTGATGATTTAGGTGTGGGAAGGATGGGAACCTAGAAAGAGATTTCTGATAAAAAAACCATGATACTATGACATATGAAATGAACACCCTATTCCATCATCAATGCATTGTTCATTTCTACACCTTCAATGAACAAGGGTACTTTGCAATCCAGTTCATTAAGGTATGGGTTTTTTGAGGCCACCAATATCCTCCAAGGTAGCAACGATGATATTTTACCATCACTACTACTGAATAGAATCCCGACAAAGATGTCATAAAAGGTACTCTAGTTATTCATTCATTAATAAAGAATGTAATTTTTGATTTTGGTTCTAAATATTCTTTCATATATCCAAAGTTTAGTAGAACAATCCAAACACCACCACAAATCATGGAATTAGAGATGAAAGTTAAAACAAAAAATAGGAAAATTATTACATCCCATGTATATAACTCCTCTCATATCACAATTTGTGTATTAAACATCCCATCTAATATCATAATACATATACGTGGTAAATATTATGCAATTCTAGTAATGGTTTTTATTTCCCTATATAGGGCCAATGTAAATTGTTACGAGATGTAAATCACTATTCATAGGGTGAATCAACCCCTGATTCTATACTAGTGCAAAGAGATTGATGAATATTCACTAGCACCAACATCTCAATCGTAGATATTACTTCTCTATCAGTATGTGTATTAGTCTGAGATGATTGATTCTATAGAAAGAACCATCCTCAAATACTTGAATATTGTGAGGTATTTCATTGATGTATTTCTGGAGAAATATCATGGTCTTCCTCCTAGAAGTGATGTTGAATTATCGATTAATAATATAGATCGGGAACTACAAATATCCAAGGCTCTGTATAGAATGGATGTTATAAAGCTTTAGGAGATAAAGAAACTACTATAAGGAAATCTATAAAAGAGGTTTATACACCCATGTTCTTTAACATGGGGTATACAAGTCCTCTTTGTCAGGAAGAATGATGGGTCAATGGACCATCGTATTGATTATCGTGAGATCAAAAAAATCATGACAAAGAACATGTATCTTTTTCCATGACATGACTACTTGTTTGATCAACTACGTGGAGAAAAATAATTCTATGAGATGGATCTGCAGTCGAGATATTACTATTATTGGTGATGAAGGAGGATATCCAGAATAATTATTTTAAAAAATAAATGGGCACTATGAAATCATAATAATGCCTTTTAGAATCACTTATTCTCCAAAAAATCTTATTCAACATGATGAATTGAGTCCCTATAGATAATCATGAAAACATTATGATAGTATTTATAGAAGATAATATAATATAATTCAAAACCAAGGAGGATAATGAGGAATATATAAGTGTTATACTATAGACCTTGAGAAAGTAGAATCTCTATACAATGTACAATAATTGTGATTTCGGGTTGAATGAAGTCTCATTCGAGAGGAATGTCATCACATGAAATAGGATCTATGTGGATCCTTCTATCATGACCCGTCCTCAGGGCCCGTGCCATGACTACCCCAAGCCCAGCTCCCATAGGCCAGGGGATGGTGACTAGCACCAAAGGCGTAAATCCCGAGAAAAAGGGGAAGGCATTGCCATTATAAAGTAATCAACCACCACAAAGTAAGCCAGCAGAAGTAAACACTAAGTAAACTGAGTACAAAGTAAGTGCGGAATGTAAATGGGCCAGAATACAAACCCAAACATAAAGTAATGTATAATTGGAAAGAAAGTATATCAACTGAAAGTAAAGCAGCAACGTCGAGCTGTCCACTAGAAATCCCACCTAGAGGGTGGGTAAAGATAACCTCCTCAACTCCTCGGTCCAGCCGTCCACTCCGTGGACGTCCCGCCCAGGGGTCCACCTCTAGGTATCGACTTCCTCCACAAGCTTCAACCACGATCAGCGATGTCCGTCATCTGCATCCAACACAATGAATTGTGGGCAAAGCCCATGCCACGGTGAGTATACTCTACTCAGTAGGGACCCCAAGACCCCGAAGGTCTCCCAGAATCCAAAAAGGAAACATACAATCACGAAGTAACATCCAACACTACATAGGTCTATGCCCATACATATACCTAAGTCATAAATTCCAGTTCGGCTCTACCATCTGAGCCCAAGTTCGATCACATCCACACAGGATGGTACAACCCAATCCACACAGGAAAGCACAACACAATCCACATAGGAATAAAGTCAATCATAACGAAGATAATGATTGAAAGTCAAGACTCAGCTCACATAGGTATACTTATTCGTAATGTGATAGAGATGATCAGATGTAGCCACTGATTCATCTAAGCTGGGTCCCACGTAGGATACTAAACCAGCTAATCTATCGGACCCACGTAGGATACAAGACCAACCACTCTGGCGGACCCACGTAGGATCCTACAACAGAGGTCAAATACTACCGGACCCACGTAGGATACAAGAATAGTAGTCGTTGTCGTCGAACCCATGGAGGATTTCAGTACGGTCGTCATCGCTACCGAACCCATGGGGGATTTTAGTGTAGTCGTCGTCGCTGCCGAACCCATGGAGGATTTCAGTTCAGTCGTCATCGTCGTCGCAGTCACAACCACCTCTAGGTTTCCTGCACACAGCATGCTCGTTTCTGGGAGGGTCCGCTACACGAGCCAAGGGGTCGATACATAAATTGGAACGTAGTCCAGATTTGATGTATCCTAAAATTCTTACTCATCGATAGGAACTCAATGTGACAGATGGCGCGTCAATCGGACGCCCATTTTGAGAGTTATTGGCTTTTTCGTCCTAGGGGCCCGGTTAGGTTTTAAGTCAAAACCAACCCGACCGTACTCCAAATGCATACAAACCTTAAGAGGATTAATCCAAAAGGTCTATCTCACTAAGAGGAATCCAACAAAGTTGATGGCACGTCAATCGGACGTCTGGAGGTCAAGTTATAATTGTTTCCGCTCCGAGGGCCCGGTTGGTTCTGTGTTCGAACCAACACTGTTATACAAAAGGTTCTCCGAAACCGTAAGTGTAATATACCGAAACGACCGCCTCGATTCAAGGATCTCATCGCAACTGACGTTGCATCGATCGGAGGTTTGTAGCTCATGTTACGGGAATTTAAACGAACTGTCCGGTTTTTAGGGGGTTTTGGGCCCGGACTGACCCGGCCCAAGACCCCCTGGGTCGGCCCGCATCGGGTCGAGTTGACCCCGGGTCTGGGTCGAGCCCGATAGGGCATGGCCCGACCTGGCCTGGGTGGCCAGGCCCGGCCCGGTGCGGCCGGCCCGGCCAGGGCGGCCCGGCCCGGTGCGACCGGTCTGACCTGGACGACCGGTCCAGCCCGGTGCAGCCGGTCCGGCCCGGTGCGACCGGTCCGGCCCTGTGCGGCTGGTTGGCTTGGTGCGGGTGCGGCCCGCATGGCCAGCTGGGTGTTGTCCGAGCTATCAGAGAATGGGGGGGGGCGCTGCCCCCCTGTTTTGAAACGCGGGCCCCACGTGGGGGCCGCTCTATTGGCCCGCCGGGGGTTACGATAACTGGCCTTCTCCGATTGGCCGGCCCGGCTGGCCGGTGGTTCCAGCCGCCGCTCCGGCCACGACGTCTTCGAGGTTATCCGGAGCGGTGCGATGGTACCACGCCCCTTCGATGTGGCACAACTCTGGCCGCAGGTTCGTTCGGCCTCAACGGCATGGCGCGGCGGCGCCGTGTTTCTTCGTCGTGATTATCAATGTTCCCGCACGGTGCAGTTGCACCGCGCCACCTTTGTTCGTGCCGCAACAAAAAAAAACAACCAAGAGGGAGGATGGTCAGTCATGTTCGTGTGGTACGACCTCCTCCTGTTATAACGATAATTGGCAGCCCAAAAAGATTAAATAACCTCGTCAAGAAAGCACAAATTTAATCCATAATATTTGAACTCAAACCCCTACCTCGAAGGAAGTTCACGGTTGCCAAGCGCCGCAGATGATAGTGTCGTATCCGTCATCGTCGGTGTGTCCTCCCTTGTCATGGAGGAGGAAGAGGAAGAAGAAACCGAGTAACTGGGTCAACATTCTTCGTCGGAGAGTTGGCATACGTCGACCACAAGATGAACCCATCTTCCAAAACTGAAGATCTCCCTTCCCTTTCTCTTAACACCACAAATTCCAACCAAAATATGTTTCTTCCTTATTTTGTTTACTCATGCCAAGAATTTCAAAATTTTAAAATCAAACACTTAATTCAATTATTTTTTGAGGTTCAATTATTTAATTAAATGTGTGTTGGCAAGCATTTAATTGAGAGAGTGGGGAGAGGGAGGGTCATCAACTTAAAGGGGAAGTTTAAGAGAGTTAAAAACATTAAGAGGGGAGGTTAGAGGAGTTTTAAGGAATGTGAAGGGGTGGGAATTGTGTGGGCCCCACCTCACCAATATTGTTACATGGGTAGTTAGGGGCTTGTGGGTACCACCGCAACTACCCCATGTTGGATATAATCACTGAAGTGAAATAAAATTAGTCGCATGATTTTATTTCACTTTACTCTTTATCCAAAAATTTTAACAACTCCTTATCGAGTAAACGCAACCTTGGTAAAGGACATCTTAAGCAATTCACGGCGTTGCGGTTACATCTGTTCCCTCATATTTCATTTCCGAGCACCGGTTCAAATGTTAGGAAATCCCGCTCGTTTGATCACTGAACGTACCCGAGAAAAACATCGGAAATTGATTTCGGGCACACCGGGCCTCGGAATCAGGTGCCGTCAAAAACTGAGTACTTGAAAAATCACAATTAAAATAAAGAAAAAATTTCCCGTGAAATTTACGGGTCTTTACATTACTCCCACCAAAGGACTTTACGTCCCCGTAAAGATACATCACAAACTAGGGGAACAAATGATGGTACTGAGTACGTATATAAGCCTCCCACTCCCAAGTGCTCTCCTGGAGGTTCCAGTACTGCCACCTGATGCACACTAGAAGAATCAAACGCCCATGTAGGACCCACTCTTGTCGATCCTCTATCTCTATCGGGACCTCCGCAAAAGTCACTTCGTCATCAATGTCCAGCTCCCCATAGTCGATAATATGCATCGGGTTGTGCATGTATCTTCTCAGCTGAGATACGTGGAAGATGTCGTGCACCCAGTGCAACTGAGGTGGTTGAGCTAGGCGATAAGCCACCTCGCCTATCCTGCTGAGAACCTGGAATGGTCCGATGAAGCTCGGAGATAACTTTCCACCCAGGCCAAATCTCTGTAATCCACGTCAAGGTAAGACCCGTAAGAAAACGTGGTCGCCATCCTCAAACTCCAGTGGTCTCCGCCTTCTGTCAGCATAAGATTTATATAGGGTCTGAGCTGTCATCATCCTCTCCTAGATGACCTGGACCATCTCTATAATGGCCTGGACCATCTCCGGTCCCACAAGTGCTGACTCCCCAGGGTCTGTCCAGCACAGCGGTGATCTGCAAGGTCGGTCGTACAATGCCTCGTATGGTGCCATCCCAATGGTGGAGTGGTAGGTATTGTTGTACGCGAACTCCACCAAGGGTAAGTGATCCTCCCAGCTGCGACCAAAGTCGAGGACACATACACAGAGCATTTCCTCGAGGGTCTGAATGGTCCTCTCCGTCTGACCATCTGTCTGAGGGTTAAAGGTGGTGCTCAGATGTAGCTGTGATCTGAATGCCTCCTACAACCCATCCCAAATCCGAGAAGTAAAATGATAATCTGGATAGGAGATGATATATGATGGCACACCATGAGGCCGTAAATTCTCCCGAACGTAGAGACGTTACAAGCTCTCTATTGATCCCTACTCTCTGATGGGTAAGAAGTGGTCCAACTTGGTGAGTCAGTCGACAATCACCCAAATGGAGTCGTGACTTCTGGAAGTACATGGAAGTCCAATCACAAAATCCATAGATATCTCATCCCACTTCCACTCTAGGACCTCCAAGGGTCGTACCAAGCCTACTGGTACCTGGTGCTCTACCTTCACCTGCTGACAGGTGAGGCATCGAGAAATGAACTCTGCCATAGCCTTCTTCATACCCGGCCACAAGTGCTGACGGTTGAGATCCTGGGACATCTTCTCCACACCTGGATGTACCACTAAAGTGTAAGTGTGAAACTCTCACAGCAACTCCTCTTGCAAAGCAGCTGGTACCATGGTACGTCCTCTGAAAAGGATGATGTGCTCCCTTCCTACATAGAATCCATCAGGTGCATGTCCTAAGGATATCTGTGTACGCCGTGTCTCACAGTCAACGTCCCCACACTGTGCCTCTCTGACCCACTGAATAAGTGTAGGAGTGACTATGTGTGAATGAAGAAAGGCTACTCCATCTCTATCCATGAAGGATATCTACAAAGAGGATAGATGCTCGGTCGACTCCACAAGTAGTTGAATGCCCGTCTTCCTGCTAAGAGCATCAACTACTACGTTTCCCTTTCTAGGAGTATAAAACATTTCAAAGTCATAGTCCTGGAGGAACTCGAGCCATCACCACTGTCTCAGATTCAGGTCCTTCTGTGAGAAGATTTACCTAAGACTCTGGTGGTCATAGTAGACTATAAAGCGCTCGCCCATCAGATAGTGTCACTACATCTTCAGAGTGAAGACCACTACTGCTAACTCCAGGTCATGGGTAGCATAGTTCTGCTCATGCTGCCTCAACTGTCGTGATCCATAAGCGATCACTACCTGCTCCTGCATCAGGAAACATCCAATTCCAGTCCCTGATGCATCGCATTAGACTATGTACCGTACTCCCTCCTCTGGTTGCCTCAATATAGGTGCGCTGGTCAACCTCTGTCTCAGCTCATGTAAGCTCCGCTGAAATCCGTTTGACCGCACGAAGGGTTTCCCCTTCTTTTTCAATGTTGAGAGTGGTGCCACAACTCTGGAGATGTCTGGCACGATTCTCTGGTAGTACCCAGCTAGCCCGAAGAATCTCCACAGCTCTGTCACGCTCTTTGGTGGCTCCCACGCTAGAACTACCTCGATCATCATAGGATCCACCGAAACTCCCACCTCAGAGATGATGTGTCCCAAGAAGTGGACCTCACGTAACCAGAACTGACACTTCGAGAGCTTACCATAATGTTGGTGCTCTCGGAGTGTGTCCAATACAACCTGTAAGTGGTGGGCGTGCTCCTCATCAGTGGTCAAGTATATCAATATGTCGTCGATGAAGACCATGAGAAATCGATCGAGGTGTGGCTGAATGATCACGTTCCTGAGACTCATGAACACTACTGGATTTTTTTTCATGCCGAAAGGCATCACCAAGAACTCATAGTGGCCATACCGACATCTGAAGGCTGTCTTCTGCACGTCCTCGTCCTGAACTCTGAGCTGATGATAGCCTGACCTAATGTCTATATTTGAGAACCACCGTGCTCCCATGAGCTGATCGAAGAGGTCTTCAATCCTCAGTAGTGGATACTTGTTCCTCACGGTCACCTGTTTCAGGAGACGATAGTCGACACACAGTCGCAAGCTCCCACCCTCCTTCTTGGTGAACAAAATCAGGGAAGCCCAGGGTGAAACACTGGGTTAGATGAATCCATTTCCCTGCAAGTCCTCCAGCTGTTCCCATTTCTATCAATTCTCACCGAGAGCCATCCGATATGCTATAGTGGATATTGGGGTTGTCCCGCGGAACATGTAAATATAAAAGTCTACCTATCTACAAGGAGGTAGTCTTGGAACATCATCAGGTAAAATGCCCGCATACTCATCCACCACTATAGGAATACTCAAACTCTGCACGTTAACTGCTCCTAGAATGAGGCTAGCCAACTGATGAGTGATGGGTTTTCCTCTCCTCTAGGTGAGTCCATCATGCGCTGCAAAGTTTCCCTTCTTACTGGTGAAGGTGAACTTTCTCCCATCGGTGAGAACACACCGCACCTTGTTCCTAATACAGTCAATCTGAGCATGGACTGTAGATAACCAATCCATGCCCAAGATGATGTCATAAGGCCTCGACGTTGCTACAAGAAGATCCCAGCCAAGGCTCTAGCCTCCTAGAGTAATCTCACACTGCTGGAACCAGTGCATAATCATCGAGTCTTCTCCCATAGGAGTCTCTAGCCGTAAGGATCGAGCCAACGGCTCCGTTGGAATCGCCGATCTCATAAAAAGGGTAGCAGAAATAAATGAATGACTCACTCCTGTGTCTATATGAATTGCAGCAAGGGTGGAGTAGACATAGATAGTACGTTGAATCATCTCTGGCGCGCCATGGTCGTAGGCCTCCGCTGCCTAAAGCTGATCTTGTCTCTGCCTGCCATCTCCCTGTGGTCGGGGTGGACCTCCTGGTGGTGGTGGTGGTAAAGCCTCATAGCGTCTCCCCCCACCTACTGCTTGTCCGACTCCTCTGCCTCATCCGCATGCTCCCTGGAGACCGCCACAGTCGACCCTCTACCTCTGCCTGGGTGGCCCTTCAACTGACTACTGCTCCTCTACACGGCGGGTCAGGCAGTCACAAGCCATGTGGCCCTGCCTGCCGCATGCGTAGCACTGTCTGATCCTCAGTAGGTTGGATCTGCGTCGGGTGCCCCGTATCTTTGAGCCAGTGTCCTGAGGTCATCCGCCTAATGGTCTGGTCTTCCTGGACTGCGGTGACGTCCGTCGACTGTCAGTTGCAGATGACTCTTCTATGTGCCGCCCTACGGTAGGCCTTGCTCATGGTGTAGGCTCAGAAAGAAATCTATCTATGAGAAGGGTTCTCTCCAGTACTACTTCCTGTGTCGGAATGATGAGGGAGATCATAAATTCCTTGATCTCATGCCTCAGTCCCTGCTCGAAGGTTTGGGACCGGAAGAATGGGTCATGTACCATGTCCGTCAAACAGTGCGAGAGATCGGTAAATCTCTCCGAGTACTGGGCGACCATCATGCTGCCCTACTGCAGCAGTAGTAGCTCCTGAATGTGCACCGCACAGAGGGTGGCTGGGATGAACTCCGAGTGGAAGAGGATTTCAATTTCCTTCCAGAGGAGAGACGCCTCATCGTGCACCTGGAGCATCAAGCTCCACCATATGCCTACTGCCGCATGCAGGAGGCTCACAACAAGGATCACCATGAGGTCAGCTGGTGTCCCCACTAACCTAAAAACTCAAACTACTGCCTCTAGCCAATCCACGGCTGCTTGAGGGTCCGTATCCCCACAGAACCTGGGCGGTATCTGATGTTGGAACTCGTGAAGTGCACTAAGGCGACGTGCACTCTCAGCGGCTGGGGTTGGTGGCATCGGTGACTCGGCGGGTAGAGGTATCATCGGTGCCTACACTGTAAAAGGGCCCAACACCGAGGCCTCGTCGCTCGGTGGGCTGTCATCTCTCACAAAGCTCTGAACCCTTGCTGGCTGCCGTCGTGGGGCCATCCTGAAAAGAAACAGGTGTGCCATGGTCAAACATTATACCTGGTGAGTTGACACAAATTAATCACAAAGAAGACTTTTGAAACACACATGTAATCAAAGTTTTCGTGTATTGAGTCAGAAATCAGAAGTCAGGGTCCTTGTGTACGGATACGTCGGCCGCCGCACCAACAATGGACTCCCTGGACTGATAACCACACTCTATACCCTTAACAATATTTCTTCACATATAAGAATGATTATAGTCCTGAGTTCTACGGTAGAACCAATCTCCTCAAATAAAAATTTGTCACGACCCGTCCTCGGGGCCCGTGCCGTGACTTCCCCAAGCCCACCTTCCATAGGCCAGGGGCTGGGGACTAGCATAAAAGGCGTAAATCCTGACAAAAAGGTGAAGGTGTTGCCTTTATTAAGTAAAAAACCACCATAGAGTAAGATAGAAGAAGTAAACACTAAGTAAACTGAGTTCAAAGTAAGTGCGGAAAGTAAATGGGCCAGAATACAAACTCAAACTGTAAGTAAAGTACATCTGGAAAGAAAGTAAATAAACTGAAAGTAAAGTAGCAATGTTGAGCCATCCACTGGAAATCCCACCTAGAGGGTGGGTACAGATAGCCACCTCAACTCCTCGGTCCAGCCTTCCACTCCGTGTACGTCCCACCCAGTTTTCCACCTCTAGGTACCGACTTGCTCCACAAGCTTCAACCACGATCAACGTTGTCCATCGTCTGCATCCAACACAACAATGTGTGGGAAAAGCCCGTGCAGGGGTGATTATACACTACTCAGTAGGGACCCCGAGACCACGAAGGTCTCCCAGAATCCACAAAGGATAATCCACATAGGAAAGATACAATCATGATGTAACAATTAACACTAATTAGGTATATGCCCATACATATACCTAAGTCATCAATTCCAGTTCAGCTCCAACATCTGAGCACAAGTTCGATCACATCCACACAGGATAGTACAACCCAATCCACATAGTAAAGCACAACACAATCCACATAGGACAAAAGTCAATCATATCAAAGATAATGATTGAAAGTCAAGACTTAGCTCACACAGGTATACTTCTTCGTAAGGTGATAGAGATGATCAGATGTAGCCACTGATTCATCTAAGATGGGACCCATGTAGGATACTAAACCAGCTAAGCTATCAGACCCACGTAGGATACAAGACCATCCACTCTGTCGGACCCACGTAGGATGCAACAACATAGGTCAAATACTGCAGGACCCACATAGGATACATGAACAATAGTACTGCCAGACCCATGTAGGATACAAGAACAGTATTCATCACCATCGAACCCATGATGGATTTCAGTACGGTCGTCATTGCTACCGAACCCATGGAGGAGTTCAGTGCAGTCGTCGTCGCTACCGAACCCACGGAGGATTTCAGTGTAATCGTCATCGTCGTCGCAGTCGCAGCCAGCTCTAGGGTTCCCGCACATAGCATGCTCGTTTCGAGGTGGGTCTGCTCCACGAGCCAAGGGGTTGATACATCAACCGGCACATAGATTTGGAATTGATGTATCCCAAAGTTCTGACTCGTCGAGAGGAACACAACGTGACAGACGATGCGTCAATCGGACGCCCGGTCTGAGAGTTATTGGCTTTTTCGTCCAAGGGGGACGGTTGGTTTTTAAGTCAAAACCAACTCGACCGTACTCCAACTGCGTCCAAACCTCAATCGGAGTAATCCAAAACTTCATTCTCACTAAGATGAATCCAACAAAGTTTATGGAACGTCAATCAAACGTTCGGAACTCATGTTATAAGCGTTTCCGCTCCGAGGGCCCGGTTGGTTCCGTGTTCGAACCAACTCGGTCGTACACAAAGTTCTCTGAACCCTTCAGTGTAATATACTGAAACAACCATCTCGATCCAAGGATCACATCGAACCTGACGGTGCATCGATCGTAGTACTGTTTCCCATGTTACCTGCATTTAAACGAACTGTCCGGTTTTTGGGGGTTTTGGGCCCGAACCGACCCGGCCCGGCCGGCGCGACCCAGCCCGGCCTGGGCGGCCCGGCCCGGTGCGGCTAGTCCAACCTGGGCAACTAGTTGTACTGGCGTGGGCAGGGCCCGCATGGCCAGCTTGGCACTGGCCAAGCGATCGTGGAAGGGGGGGGGGGCTGCACCCCTGTTTTGAAACGGCGGCCCCAAGTGGGGGCCGCTCCTTTGGCCAGACAGGGGTTACAACCCTTAGCCTTCTCCGATCGGCCGGCCATGCTACCACCGCAAGACCCCGCGATCCAGCCCCTCCGACGCGCTAGCGGCCGGTGGTTCCGACTGGCCCTCCCTGCTCCACCGTAGCCAAAGGCCGCAGCCATGGTCCGACTGCCACGGCATGACGGCACCGCGCCCCTCTACTGTGGCCCCGCCCCGGCCGTAGTGTCTTAGTGGTTCTCCGGCACGGCGCAACGGTGCCGCACCCCTTCGCTGCGGCTCGACTCTGGCTGTGGGTTCATTCGGCCTCAACGGCACGGTGCGACGGTGTCGTGCTTCTTCACTGTGATTCTCCATGTTCCCGCGCGGTGCTGTTGCACTGCGCTGCCTTTGTTCATGCCACAACAAGAACAACAACAAAGAGGGATGAGGGTCGGTCGTGTTCATGCGGTCTGACCTCCTCTAGTTATAACGATAACAGGAGGCCCAAAAAGAATAAATAACCTCATCAAGCAAGCGCAAATTTAATCCATAATATTTGAACTCAAACCCCTACCTCGAAGGAAGTTCATGGTTGACAAGTGCCGTGGACGATAGCGTCGTATCAGTCATCGTCGGTGTCTCCTCCATTATAACAGAGGAGGAAGAGGATGATGAAACTGAGTCGTCTAGTTGACGTTCTCCGTCGAAGAGTTGGCGTACTCCGACAAGAATATGAACCGATCTTCCAAAACTCAAGAGCTCCCTTCCCTTTCTCTTAACACCAAAAATGCCAACCAAAATAAGGTTCTTCCTTATTTTATTTACTCATTCCAAGAATTTCAAAATTTGAAAATCAAACACTTAATTCAATTCATTTTTGAGGTTCAATTAATTAATTAAATGTGTGTTGGCAAGTATTTAATTGAGAGAGTGGGGAGAGGGAGGGTCATCCAGTTAAATGGGAAGATTAAGAGAGTAACAAATTTTAAGATGGGAGTTAGAGGAGTTTTAAGAATGTGAAGGGGTAGGGCTCGTGTGGGCCCCACCTCACCAATATCCTCACATGGGTATTTAGGGGAATGTGGGTCCCACCACAACTACCCCATGTTGGATATAATCACTTAAGTGAAATAAAATTAGTCGCACGATTTTATTTCTCTTTACTCTTTAACCACAACTTTTAAGAAATCCTTCTAGAGCAAATAGAACTCTAGTAAAGGTCATCTTAAGCAATTACCAGAACTACAGTTTCATTGGTTCCCTCAGATTTCGTTTCAGAGCACCTGTTCAAAAGATAGAAAATCCCGCTCGTTCGTTCATTGAACGTAACCGAGCCAAACTTCAGAAATTGATTTCGGGCTCACCGGGTCTCAGAATCTGGTGCCGTCAGAAACTGCGTACTCGTAAAATCCCATAGGAAATTAATAAAAAATTTCCATTGAAATTTATGTGTCCTTACACCTTCCTAAAAAATTAAATTGAGGTATGGATGGGGCTGATATCTATTATGGAAATCTCTATAGCGTCTTAGGGTTAGCTGCATATTATAACCAATTTGTGAGAACATTCACACGATTTTAAAACCATTTTCCCAAGCTAACTAGAAAGGATATCAATATTTATTATAATGATGAATGTGAAGAAATATTCTTCGAGTTGAAGAAAGTGATTAGCACTACCCATATAGTTACACTACCCAATGGTGGGGATATTTTAGTAATCTTATGTGATGCTTCAAAGAAGGGAATGGGTTGTTTGTTGATGGAAAATCACAATGTCGCCACCTATGCATCAAGATAGTTGATAGTTCATGAGAAAAACCTTTCCAAACATGATCTTGATTTAGAATCTTTGATCATTGAGTAGAAAATAGTGTGGAATACTCTCTTTGCGGAAAACTGTGATATATATACGGATCACAAAGACTCAAATATATATTCACAAACAAAGAGATGAATATGTACTTACAAAGATGGTTAGTGATCCTCAAGGATTGTGACTGCTCAATCCATGACCATCCTTGGAAAGATAACAAGGTGGTAGATTCTCTAAGTAGAATGGAACCGGTGATTCTATCATTTATGATAATTTAAAATGATCCAATATTCTTAAATTTGAGGAAGATGGACATGGGAATCATAAATATGGGATCAAAATCAATCCTTTCACAAACGATTATTCAGCCATATCTTTTGAAAAGGTTAATATTGTTGGACCCCGGGACACCCTTAGAGGGGAGGGGTTATTCAGGGTGACAAATTTTTCTTTTAAAAACAAGGATCTTTTTCCCACGTTGGTAGGAAATTCTTAAACATGTATGAAGAATATGATCAACAATGAAACATTCACAAGTAAAGAGATGACAATGCAGTTTTTACTTGGTTCACCACTAAGGGCTACATCCAATGATCATACTCTGAAGAGATTTCCGTCATACCAAATTCCACTAATCTTAACTAGTTTTGGATTACAAAGGTTCGGGAACAGTCACTCTATCCCAGGCTTAATGCCTTTATAAAGGTTCAGGGATATCTCACTGCTTCCCTTGGGTCACTCCTGTTGACTCCCCCTGGCTCACTGCCTTTGGTGAACTCCCACTCAGTTTATAGACGTGAAGGTATCCTCATCATTGCAAAATAATTCATCCTTTGCTTAATATATATGTTCTGTTGAAGTCTATATTTAACTCATATACAAATCCCTCTATCCACCGAAGGTATTAGCAATCTTCCAATTTTTTTGCAGCATCAAAAGGACCGACATACAACAACCTTACCTGGCGCGCTTCTCCAAGACCGACGCGAAGCTTTAAGAATGGAACGTAAGTCACTTTCATGATAAAATATAGGCACGTGGGTGACACCAAAAAACTTGCACCACACTACCTCCTTCAACTCCAAACTTGCACGGCTCTGCACAATTAACTCCCAAACCGCCTTGGTCGCACAGCTAACCATCAGCGCGCAACCTCTACTTGTGCGACCCAAATACCACATGAGTTACTCAAGAAATTGTGAGACGAGCGCTAGAAAAATCACTAAGTGTTCAATTTTGTTAAAAATGAGGAGTGGTGGTCCTGTATTTATAGATAAACTGGACCCCCTGCGCGGTGGCATGCAATTCTTCCCTAGGCGCGAAGGTTCAGGTGCGCAGCTCATCCTCCCTCGCCTCTGTCACGCTGCTCAATTGCACGACCACACCAATACTTGCGCGAAATTCTTTCCATTGACATATTTTGATGTTATGATCTTGAAAAACAAAAAGCGTGAATGTTTCCAATCCTCCTAGGTATTAGCGCACAAGTCTCTTCACGGCGCGCAGGTCACTTGCGCGACCAGGCCAAAACATGTGTGGCCCTTATCCATTTTCCATTTTTCCATGTTCTGATCTTGAAAATATATGACGCGCAAGTTTCCTCTCCTTCAAGTACACGACTCAAAAGTCTCTTTGGCAAAAACACTGGGAAATAGCGCCACCTTCAATACTATTGTCTGCTTCAACTGTATGATCTCATTGTTGGTACACATTCTGAACATCCACTGATGATTGACAACAAACACAAACCATACGAAAAATCAGGCATAGAAGATCATGGTTCCAATAATCTCCCCCTTTGGGTTTTTTGGAAGTCATAAAATAAATTCAATAGATCTACATCCATGTGCAAACCAAAAACACAAGGATCAACTTAGCCAACACTCTAAGTCTATGTGAGAAAAGCTCGGTGTAGAAAACAAGAGAGGAATCATGAATTGGGTTCCCATGTTTTGGAATCCTCAATGACGCCCAACAATAATTACATGACCAATGTATACCAATGTTTTACTTCTCATTCTTCTCATCACAAAAGAATTATTTTCCTAAATTTATTCCTTCTCCCCCATTGACAATAAATCCAAAGACCGGTAATTTGTTCAATTTTTAGCTCAAACCATACTCTCCTTAGATAGTGTCTCCCCCATAAACCTGCATTGTATCCATAAAAAGATAAAAACCGTTATCACAAATGGGGAGAGGGGATTTTCGTAACTTCCTAATGCATTGGGAGGTTCCCGAACACCGAAGTTCAACCGATGTTTCTCAAACACTGCTGCTAACAATGTCTTGGTCAGAATATCAGCCACTTGCTCATTAGTTCCCACATGGTCCATTCTAACCACTCCTTTCTCATCTTTTTCTTTGATAAAGTGATACCTGATTTTTATATGTTTTATATGAGAACGCTGAACATGATTCTTCATAAGATCAATTGCGCTCTTTTTATCACAGTAAATAACCATTGGTTTCTTCACCTCATCACCAATGGCTGTTAGTTGTTGCTTCATCCATAGCAGGTGAGTGCATGCCTTTTTGGCAGAGATATATTCAGCTTCAGCAGTACAAAGAGAAGAACTTTCTTGTTTCTTGCTTAACCAACCAACACATTTATTCCAAATATAAGATGCTCCACCACTGGTGGACTTTCTGTCCACCACATCACCATCCCAGTCAGCATCAGAAAATGATAATAATTCACTGTCTCTTCCTGTAGCAATGTATAAGCCACAATTTTGAGTACCTTGAATATACCCCATGATTCTTTTTACTGCTTCCAAATGTTCCTCTTTTTGGAATACTCTGAAAGTGGGATGCAAGACATGTGGCAAAGAAAATATCTGGCCGTGTCGCTGTCAGCTACAATAACCTTTCATTGATCATTTTGTACTTGTTGGTATCTACAAAGGTCATATCCTCAGGCCTTCCAAGTTTAATTCCAACTACATTCGGAGTTGACATTGGTTTGGAGTCTTGCATATTAAACATATTCAATAGCTCTTTCACATACTTTTCTGGATAAATGAATGTGTATTTCTTCTTTTGAATCACCTGCATCCCTAAGAAATAAGTGAGCACCCCGTCATAGACATTTTAAATTCTGATTTCATGTGATTTAAAAATTCGTCCATTGATTTCTGCCTACTAGCACCAAATATGATATCATCAACATAGACTACAACCATGAATTGATCTTTTGGAGAATTCTTCACATAGATATTGTGATCTACTCCTCCTCTTTTGAATTCCAGATTCTTGAGATATGAATCCACCTGTGAGTACCACGCTTGTGGTGACTGCTTCAAACCATGTAGATCTTTCTTCAGTTTTCAGACCTTTGTTTCATCAGTACCTAGAACAAAACCCACTGGTTTTTCAATGTAGACTTCTTCTTCGAGTACAACATTCATGAATGTTGTCTTGACATCCATTTGATACACTTTATATCCTTTTTGGAGTGTCATGGCATAGAAAAGCCTGATTGACTCCAGTATTTCCACTGGAACAAAGGTTTCTTCAATATAAATGCCTTCAATCTGGGAGTATCATTTACATACCAGTCATCCCCTGTTTCTGATGACACTTCCATGCTCATAAAACTTATTTTTGATGATCCATTTGGTACCAATCACATTGTGACCTTCGGGTCTCTGGACAAGATCTCATGACTGATTCTTGTCAATCTAATCTAACTCTTAATTCATGGATTTTACCCATGATTCATGCTTTGCATGTTCATCAAATGAGGATGGATCCACAGTTAAACGAAATGCAGATTCTGCGTTATTCTTCGTCTTCTTTGTTTGTGTGGGTCCACTCTTATCCCTGATTATGTTAGATGGATCAATCTCATGTCTTCAATTTCTTCTGCAAGGTTCAGTGAAAATCTCTCCAACCACAGTTTCTTCATCAAATTCATCTTCTAAGTCAACATCTTGATGTGATCCTTGATTGTTTGTACACCTTCCTCTATTTCTGTATTTGTATTTACTCCATTTTCACATTCATCGTCATCTTCTATCTCATCATCATAGGTATTATTGGAAGCATTTGGCTGTTTCCCTTCAATGATCTTAACATCAGTGCTTTCCACGATCCTCCTCAAGCGTTTATTGAAACACTTGCAGGATTTGCTGTTCATTGGATATCCAAGAAAAATTCCTTCATCAGCATTGTCTCCAATCATACCTTGATTTCCTTCTTTATTCTGGATGAAACATTTTCTTCCGGAAACATGAAATAATTTCAACAAAGGCTTCCTTCCATGACACAATTCGTATGGTGTCTTCATTTATCCCATATAAAGCCATGTTCAATTCTTAATGTGCACTACATCTTCAACAGCATCCTACCAGTAATGGTGAGAGATACCACTCTCAATCAGTATAGTCCGGGCCATATTGTTGACCTGTCGATTCCAATGCTCAACAACTCCATTTTGCTGTGGAGTTCTCATAGAAGCTACCTCATGCTGTATTCCATGTTTTTCTAGGTAATTTTCAAAATCAATGGACGTGTATTCCCCACCATTGTCAGATCACATGATTTTTATTATCAGTCCAGTATCATTCTCGTCAATCCAGCGATAAGTTTTTATGAAATCAAGTACTTGTCTCTTTCTGTGAATCACCATTACACAAGACATTCTACTAAAATCATCAATTAATACGATTATGTACCTTTCTACATAGGTTCCCGCAACATTTATTGGGATAGATGCGTCTGTATGAATGAGATCAAGAAGACGCGATGCCCTTTTCTTCTTTGGCCGATTTGAGCAAGACACCAGCTTCCCATGAATACAAAGATCACAAGACTTTTCCAGTTCACGATTCAGAATGGGGATATCCATGACTATATTCATCTTAGATATCTTTTCCATGCCTTGTTGATTAATGTTCCCCAGCCTCCGATGCCACAAATATTTTTCTTCTTCAATAGAAAAATAGCAGGAGTTCACTTTGCTCTCAACCTGATATAAGTTTCCATATGTTCTACAACATTTCATAAGAGAGTTACCTATTTTTCCCTTTATAATGCATCCTTTTTGATTGAATGTTACTATAATCCCTAATTCACAGAGTTGAATTACACTAAGGAGATTGTGGCGTAGACCATCCACATAAAGAACTTCAGTCTTCTTAAGCTCTCTGTCCGCAAGAGAAGTATCCCCACTACCTTTAACCTTCAAAGCACAATCATTACCAAACCGAACTGTTCCATCAACCTTTTTTTCAATGTTATTCAAAGGGTCAACATTTCCAGTCATTTGGGAAGATCATCCACTATCAAGGATCTAGGTGTAGCTGATCTTTGTAGCTTTGAGGGCTACTTATGCAAGATTGGATTTCTCGATCTTCTTATTTTCTTTCCATGAGATATTGGATTGAGCATAGGATACTGATGGCTGTTTAATACTTTCTTCCACATAATCTTATTCTTCATACCCATAATCTTCTTCTATAGGGGAAAACTTTTTGTGAGAACAATATCCTCAAGAGGATTCAAACTAGCCCATGTCTGAGTGTTGAATGAATTTCTCTTGTCATACCTCTGCCTGCAATACATATATTTATGTCCAAAGTTAGAACAACTAAAACAGTAACCATAGAAGTTATTTATTCCATAAGATGGAGGATATGAAATCGGTCTCCTTTGTTGACTTCCCAGATCTTCTCTATTCATGTAGCACCTTACCTCTTCGCAGTATGATATGGTATGGCCCAGATAACCACAGAACTGACACTTCATGAGAGGAAATGCCTTTTCACTTGAATTTCTCCTCATGAATTCTTCATTGGTAGAGTATTTGTGATTTTTGTCATTTATGAAAGTTTGAGGGTAATTTCCAGTTCTTCTTTTAGTTTGGATTGAGGGTTTCTTTTTTAGAATTTCAAGTAATGTTTCAGCATGTTCAACTCTCATTTTTTCTTTCTTTTGGCTTTCTTTACTTACAGTAGTTGATGTCTCAACTTCACAGCCAATTCCACACTTTCCCATGCAAGCGGGTCTTTGATCACATAATATTTTTCCAACCCCATCTGATCCCAACTTGGCTCTTTCTAGTAATTGTGCATCTGGGAATCATCCGAAATGAATTTTATTCTTTCCCTTATTTTTCATTGACTGACATTCAATTTTACTTCTAAGAGAAACAACTTCTTCCTCAAGTCCCTCTACAATCATAGACTTCTCTCATAGTCTAGATAAAAGTTCATTTATGAACTTTGCTTGTTCTTCAATTTTAAGATTTAGTTCAACAACTTCATCTGTTCTTTCAAGGATTGAAGACTGAAATCTCACAAGTTCTTCTAGTCATTCAATCACTGATTCAAGCTCATCAACATATTTTGATGATTCTTCCACCATTTCCTTCCACATATTACATCTCTTACATTTATTCAAAAACATGGAAAAACAATGCTTAATTTGAGTCTTTGAATCACTAGTAGAATTAATCTGATTATCCTTATCTTTATTGATCATGGGTTCTGACTTTTTCAACCGTAGCCATCATGGAAGCATGCTTTCTTTTTTTAAATTCGGGTTCTTCTTCTTCAAAAAATTCAGTATCCTCATCTTCCTCTTCACAGAAAAAACTCTTCCTATGAATTTTCTTTCCAGATTTGAAGTCTCCTTTTTTGAAAAATATTTTTCGAGGCTTCTCGATGTTTTCATCTTAACTATCTTTATCATTGATCTTTCTTAAACACTGAGAGTCAAAGTGCCCAGCTTTTCCACTATGAAAACATGCGAGAGGTAAATTCTCTTTAAATTTCCCTTTTCCCTTATGGAACATCATTGCAATGAGAGAAAGAATTTATTTTTATTCGTCATCTTCACTACTACTATATTTTGAAATTTTCAGTTTATCCATGGCCTTGAATTCCATTTCCTTGCTCACATGAGTCATAGCATATTCTGGTTTGACTCTCATTTCATATGCTACGAAGCTGCTCAGTAGATCATCCAGATAAAGTTTGTAAATATCTCTTTCTTCAAGGGTTGACACCTTTGCATTGTACATGGGTGGAAGTCTTCTTATTATTTTCCTTACTATATCAATATCTTTGATTTCTTCACCGAGACCCCGAATTGCTCTAACCACTTCAGTAATTTGACTGAAGAATGTGTTTGAATTGTCGTCTGGATGCATTTTCAGATCATCGAACCGATTGTGAAGGACTTGTAATTTTGCCTCCTTCACTTTTTTATCTCCTTCATAAATATTTTCGAGTTTATCCCACATGGATTTTTTTGAGGTGAAACTCATTACCTTTAGATAGATCTGATCAGAAAGGACTGTAGTGAGTGCATTTTGTGCTTTAGCATCTGCATCAAGAATTTTCATGTCTGCATCAGTCATAGCCAGCCCTGTTGGATATGTGACATGTATATCTAGAACAGTGGATAACAAAACTACAATTCCAAGGGATCATAGATGAGATATCATTCCGTTCTTCTAAATCTGAAAATTACTTCCATTGAAGAGAGGTTCTCCCCAAATATTGACTTTATTATCCATGGCAACAGTGGACAGATCTAACACCAGTAACCTCTCTTTGATACCACTTGTAGGACCCCAAGACACCCTGAGAGGGGAGGGGTGAATAAGGGTGAAAATTTTTTCTTTTAAAAACAAGGATCTTGTTCACACGTTGGTAGGAACTAGTTAAAACTATATGAAGAATATGACCAGTAATGAAACATTCACATGCAAAGAGATGATAAAGAAATTATTACATGGTTCACCACTAAGGGATAGGTCCAAAGAGCATAAGCTGACAAGTTTTCGGTCATACAAAATTCTAGTAATCTTCACTAGTTGTGGATTACAAAGGTTCGGGAACAGTCACTCTGTCCCAGGCTCACTACCTTTACAAAGGTCCCGGGATAGCTCACTACTTCCATCAGGTCACTCTTATTGACACCCCCTAGCTCACTGCCTTTGGTGAAGTCCCACTCAGTTTATAGACGTGAAGTTATCTTCATCATTGAAAAAGAATCCAGCCTATGTTTAATTTAGATGTTTTGTTGAGGTCAAACTTTAACTCAAATAATAATCCCCCTTTGCACCGAAGGCATCCGCAATCATCCATTTTTCATGGAGCTTCAAAAGGACCGGAGTACAACAACCGTACTTAGTGCGCTACTCCAAGATGGGCACCCATGTTTCAATAATGGCACGCAAGTCACCTGCGTAGTACAGAATCGACGCACTGGTTACACCAACACACTTGCGCCGCACTGCCTCCTTCAACTACAAATGTGTGCGGCTATGCACCTTTAACTACCAAACCGCCTTGGTCACGCAGCCAACAATCGGCTTGTAGACCTTACTTACGCGACCCAACTACCACTTGCACGACTCAACCACTTGTGCGATGAGATCTTGAAAAATCTCTAAGTATTCAATTTTGTTACAAATGATAAGGGGTGGTCCTCTATTTATAGACAAACTGGACCCCCTGCACGGTGGCACGCAAGTCTTCCCTCGCCGTGCAGGTTCCTGCGCGTAGCTCATCCTCCCTAGCCTCTGTCGTGCTATGCACTTTCCCGACCACACCAAAACTTTCATGAACTTATTTAATTTTCCATATTTTGAAGTTATGATCTTGAAAAACAAAAGGTGCACAAGTTTCCAATCCTCCAAGATATCGGCATAGAAGTCTCTTCACGAAGCACAATTCACTTGCGCGACTAGCCCAAAACCTGCGCGACCCTTATCCCACTTCCATTTTTCCATGTTCTGATCTTGAAAAACATATGGAACGCATGTTTCCTCTCCTTCAATTACATGATGCGCAAGTCTATTTTCCAAAAACACTTTTCTCCATTTATCGATTTTCAGGCCCAAAAATTTGGAAAACACTGGGAAACAGCGCCACCTTCAATATTGTTGTCTGCTTGAACTGTATGATCTCATTACAGGTACACATTCTGAACATCCACTAAGGATTGAAAACAAAATAAAACCCTATTCCAAATCATTCATAGAAGACCATGGTTCCAAAAAATATATGCTCAAAAATATGGTTTGGAAATTCAGATGAAAGTAGAAACTATCATAAAATAGAAATCCTTAGAGTTCAATGTAAATGATGAATAATTATGAGATTTTGGTAAGACTATGTGTTAAATAAAATTTAGAGTTAAAGAATGATCTTTTGGATGATTCACAAATGTCAAATTTATTTATTTTCCCCTGAAACACAATGATTTATCGAGATATCCAAGAAAATTACTGGGGGGAAAACATAATGATGGTGATCGTTGAATATACATCAATGTGCCTGGAATTTTAGCAAGTGAAGGCTGAGAGGTAGATGTCTAAGGGGATGATACAACCATTACCCATACGAGTATGGAAATGGGATTACATCACCATGGACTTTGCCACCGGACATAAAAATACATCCAAAGGAAACATTGCTACATGGGTTATTGTGGACTATCTTACAAAGTCTACAAACTTCATTGTAATGACTAAGGTTTTCCAATTGGATCAACTGGCACTGATAAACATAAGAAAAGTGGAAAGGTTGTATGGTGTACCCCTATCGATTATATCCGATCAAGATACAATATTCCCCTCTATATTTTGGAAGAGTCTCCAACATGCTCTAAATATTGAGCAGAAAACTATAATCGATTATCATCCTAAAACAGATTGACAATTTAAGTAGACCGTACAAACACTCAAGGACATGTTCAGAGCATGCTAAATGGATTTCAAAGGAGTATGGAATCATCATCTTCCTCTCTTTGAGTTCTCTTAAAAAAAATCCACTCGATCATCCAAATAGATCCATTTGAATCCATTTATTAGAAGTGGTCTTGAACACCATCATGATGTATTGATGTTGGGGAACAGAAATGGATTAGTCTAGAAACGGATTATGAAATGGTGGAGAAGGTTAAGACTGCATAGTAGCACCTCAAAGATGCTCAGAGTTGACAAAATCTCTATGATTACAACCATAAATGATACCTAGAGTTTGATGTTAGAGATATGGTTTTCTTCTTCTTATAAACATGGAATAGATTTATAATATTTGGGAAGAGATGAAATATTAATCCTAGGTACATAGGCCCTTTTTTGAACCTCGATCACATCAGAGAAGTGGCCTGTCAAATAACAGACCCATCAAACCTGTCTGAAATAAGTTATGTATTCCATGAATCACTCTAGATGAATTAAATAACCGACCCATCACATTTAATGAATCAATAGGTGGTGCCATTGGATAATGATATCTCTTATAAAGAGAATCTGTTGAATTTATTAGATAATAGGGAAAATGATCTATGAAATATGACAATACACATTGTCAAAGTGTTGTGTATAAAAAAAAGTTTTAAGAAGCAACATGTGAATCAGATGAAGTGATGAGGTAGAGTTTCCTTCATCTCTTGTGGTGTGGAAAAATAACATTTTTATTAAGAAAATTATTAAGGGGGGAAGGTTGTAACGACCAAATAATTAATGAATAAAATTAACTTTCTATAAATGTCTTATGGATATTGAAAATACAAGCACTATATTTTATTATTCTTTGGTTTAAATGACCGTTATGTATCCTTAACATGGATAATACTGTTGTTTAATAGTTATCACATGACTAGTATAAATATAGGGTTTTATAAAATAATTTTCACATAGACAAAGGAAGTGATTTAATCAAACAGTATGATTGTACCGTATAAAGAACATATAATAGAGCTCTAATGGGAGAGAGATTTTGTGTGACTTTTCCTAGACCCAGACCAATATGATATCAAAAAACATAATTCTGAGTGAAATTGTTTACGGGAGACGTTCAACTTCATCCAGATCACTCCCAAACCATGTTCACCAATGGATACCATGAAAGAAGCACCATCGCAAACCTTACACTTAAGGAAGATACTGGTGTAATAAATCAATGTTTAATAAGAAAATAGCATTATGATTATGTCCACTATTTTTTGTAGAATTATGAATATAATTTCATTCTATTATTGTAACATTTTAAATTATTTTTAAATAACAAATAGTATTTTTTTAGTAAATATTCAAATATAATTAAAAAACTATATTAGTGAATTAATGGATTTTGGATTAAAATATTAGTTTAAAAAATATATTTTCTTTAAATTAATTTTATTATATATAAATGATTGTATAATTTTTATGAAGTCAATAAGAATTATTATTACAGATTTAAAACAGGTTTTGTCAAAATCCTTCAATTTTCAATAAATGTCAGTTCCCATTTCAATTGTAAAACTTCAAACATTTATAAAATTATTTATATAAAATGAAAAATATTTTTGGAATCAGGATATTAAAATTTTTCAATAGTGAATTTTTCATAATTTTATGAGACAACTTTATTTTTGGGTTAAAATTAAATAATATATAAATATATTGTCTGTTTAATGGCATTATAATGACCCAATAGTGAAGTCATAAATACCTAAAAATTATATTCAACCAAATACATGTTTAAAATTTAAAATAAGGTGTTTTTTATTTATTTGACCTATTTTATAATGCCATATTTATTCCAACAAAATGAATAATATATTTTTTGATTTTAAATTTATTTCATTGAGAGTGTGACTCACTTCCACATAAACAAGGTGAATATTTTCTTTCATTCATCCCTTAGCTTTATAAATTAATTTTTTACACTCCCCTCAGCTAGAAACCATGGGAAAAACTGTAGGTGGGTTTGTGTTTTTGAATATATTTAATTTTGTAGTGTCCAAAACCAAAATTATAATTAATTCTCCCTCCATTCCCATATAAACTCACCTAATCACCCCATACTCTTCTATAATACACCTTATTGATCATTATATATATTATATCAACTCCCTAAAGTAATCTCAAGGTTCACCCTAGCTCATAAAAATCCTCTCCCAAGCCATTGGGATCAAACATCTAGGTAAGGGATCTCCACTTTCTTTCCTTTGACATTTTATCAATGATTCCATATATTGTTACACCATTATATTTTCTAGTAAAAATGATGGGTTTTGTTTTTTATGCTCTCCCATAATGACTTTATTATTATTTAATGATGATAGACCCCTTTGTCTCTCATTAATCCCTCTCATTTACACCCGTTAACATGCATAAATTTAATTAAAGTTATTTCTTTCATAATCTTTCTTCAAGATTCATTATTATGTTACTCCATCTATTACAAACTAAATAATATGGAACATATATTTATATGACCCTATTACTTCCAAATTTAGGTATATATTATGAGATACCCATTTCTCTCTCATCAACTCTTTTAATAAATATTTATGTCACGCTGTTAGGCTGTCAAAATCACACCATAATTATTCAATGAAAAAATCAACATGTGGTGAATACCATGCCCATTTTTCTATCTAGGGAAGTCTATTTTATACACATATTCTTATTTATTATATAAATTTATTTATTTATTACACCTTCCTTTATCATTCAATAAATTATTACATTTAATGGATCCATAGTATATAATCTATGTGGCACACATAAGCATGAGATTAAAATGTTCAAGAAGTGTGCTCTGAGATAGTGCTCTAATGCATTGGGTAATGTTTATTATCATGATAGATCAAGTTTTATACAAGGGTTTACCTGATTCCTTTTTTTAAATTTTTTCACCATGTTGGTAAATGGAGTTTATTTATTCCTTTATGTTAATGATGAAGTGTTTTAAGTTGTTTCAACATTTCCATGTTATGATAATCTTGCTATATCATTCCTTTATATTCATTTTTCTCTTGTGCTCCATAGATATAAATATTTCATAAAATGTATTTTATTCTTCATGTTATTCCTTTTTACTCACTTATTGGGATTTATAGCTCATCATTTTCTTATGTAGGTCCTTAGGTTATCCCATTAAATTCTAAGTACAAATGAATATTGTGGTCATGTAAAAGACATTTTAAATAAAGATGTTATATTTTATGTCTTATGTTTTATGGTAATGTTCCCAATACACAAAGAAAGTAGTTATCTAGATATTATGGGTTGAATTAATTACATGTTTATGTAATAAATCATGTTTAACTGTGTAATAAAGATAAGGTATGTTATATGTTTTTTGAATGATTGAATTATTATATCACCCTCTAGTTCGTGAATCATTTTACACATCCATGTAGTAAAATAATCTTCCAAAAGGTCATATATAACATGATTTAATTGAAAAGGTACACATGGGTTAGTATTTTTGAATGATGTTTACCTTTGGGAATTTAATTCTATTTTATATCAATAAGTATTATGTTTCTAATTATCATTTCATATACAAGAAATCCAAATCTTGTGATACCTATAAATGATAGATGATGTGGGTTTTTTTTGACATCAATGATAGAGGAAATACCATCTATGAATAAACAATAAATTTTTATAATATTTAACTATTGTATAGATTTGATGTCCTTCTTGGAATCCTACACTTTTTTGAAGAATACAATTTTCACTAATCCAACCCCAAAGAGGATTTTAATTTAGTACGCACATCATTATACTTGAATAATCCATGAACACCATAAATTTCCCAATAAAAGTTTTTTTAGGCATCCAAAATGACTTAAATTTCCATTATCATAGGCATTATTTCCTTTTCTAGTGTATGATATATCCTATAAAAATTATTAATTATTAATGTTTGTTTAAAATAACCCACTCATTTATTATCCTCTATCCTAGCTCACACCAGAAGACATTGATCAATAATATTTGAGATTTCATTATTGGTATCATATAGATAATTTATTCCATATAATCATTCATGTACATAATGAGAATGTACATTCAAAAATAATTTTTTTATAGTGGATAGAATTTCATTGATATGCCAACATGGGCTCATTATTATTAAGTTTAAGAGGTGAAGTGTGAACTATATAGTCTTATTGTATTCATGTCCTAGGTTATAGAATATGTTTTACGATAATATGTTCAAATTGGAACCTAGATCACATAATTCCATCCCAAAACCAATAGTCATAAATTAATTTTGAATGAAAAATCTAAATAGTTCTACTCATTTAATTAGGATGTAATTATCTAGTTATAGAAGACCTTTTTTTGAAGAGTGGGATCACTCTTATTTCATATTACAACTACTTTTTGGATACAATATCCTTCATGAACACAACATATATTGGAATGTTACTGAAGGATTCTCTAAATGAAAATTTTATATGAAAATTATTAATATTTTCAATAAACATACATCCTTTTTCATTGACCATTATTATTTTATACACAATATAAATTTAATTTTCAACTTCAATAGAGGTGTTGTTCACATAGTTTTTTGATATATATTTTTCCTTTGTTTTATCATATTTTCCTCTTATACAATTTAGTTTTAGGGTTTTTTTATATCTTCTTTTAGGGGTGATGAATGTTTCTTTTCTTAAAGGGTTTAATTTTGGGTGTCAAGAAATTACTTCCATTTTTCTTTGTCGATGTTTTGCAACAATTTTCAAGGCCTGAGATTCATGGTTTGATAGTGAAATATTTTTGGTCTATTGATCCATCATTAGACTCCATAATTTCATCACCTTGTTCATTTGAGTTATAAATAAGTTCCTTAATGGATTCTCATATAGTCCATATATATGAGGCCAATGTCTCTTATAACGTATTGAATTTGATATGTAATGGTAGGATTTTTTCTTCTTGAAAACATAAATATATTTATTGAAACCCATATTATTTTTTAGGATTCCAACCCAAAAATTCATTACCATGTTTATAATAATATTAATTTTGTATTTTGACATTCAGTCCTTATGATTTTCTTTGTCCCCTCATGTTTTGAATTTTCTATTGAGTACTTCTATTTGAGACACTATCCATTCATTGTAGTTTACCATGTTGAAACACCTTCAACAAGATACAATCATTTTATTATGCAATATAATTCTTTCCATCTAATTTAATATGTATTATTTTTATAATGATGGAATCCCAAAATAAGTGAACCATTGTTTCCATGGATTTATTTGTTGTACCCTAGAATCATTTTTGTTTTGTTATCTATGCGACATTATCAAACATGTTTTTTTATTCCTCTAAAGATAGGTTTTACATTCAGGAACTCTTATAATTTTTTTAAAATTTATTACGTGGATTGGTTGTGAATGAAGTATGAAAATGAAATTATTTGACTATATAAAAATATACATGTGAAAAAAAATTCATACAAATAAAAAAATAGGAAATCAATTTTCCTAATCAATTTTGGTGTATAGTAGAAAATAATTGTTTCATTTCTAATTAATCATGTTATGTTAATTTTCATAAATTAAAGAATTTATGATAAACAATTTTTATGTATAAAGTGATGAGTTCATGGTCAGACCTATTAAATAGTGAATATAGAATTTAGAAAATTGAAATTATTTATTGATTAATGATTAAATTAGAATGGGATGGAGGAATGAAAATTTTGTTTTCCATATTAATAAAAATGAAAGGAATTATAAATTATGGGTTTGTGTGCAAGTGAATATTATCAATTAAAATTTTCCCATGTTTTTCATCGGATTAAAAATAATGTATGATGATTGGTCTTGTTATCTCTCCAATATTATGAAAATTTCCTTTTTATATGAATAGTTTTTTGAAATATATTTTTTTCATTTATATTCTAAGTATATATGTACATAAAAATAACTTAATTAATGAAATAATAAAAAAAGTATTTCAAAACCCAAATCACAAATAAATAAAATGAAAAACTATTCTTCATACACACTCCTCCTTTTTTTACATCACCTATAAGCATAAAGGAATAACCACGTGAATCTAGTATGATCTGGATCTATTGGAAGAGGGAAAGGAATAAATTTTATAGAATATTGTATGATTCTATTGTAAAACACTTCATTAAGGGAAAATATATTTCTATGGATAAATCAATTAGATCAGACACGAATCCCTATATTTGTTGGCATAATTTCTCTAAGGTTGATTATATTTCATAAATTCATCTATTAAATGGATCCATGATGAATATGGGTATTATGGTGAATGTATATGTGTGGACTAGACAACTTTTGAAAAAAAATAAGCATATTGATTTCTTTCTAGGTTTTATTGCATGATATTTCTTTCACACCATGAAAAATAGTGCATTCAATCTAGAGATTGTTCTTTTTAGCATAAATCAAGTCATGAGCATCAAAATTTTCATGACATGAATTTGGAGTCATGTCATGAATATGAATGCCCAATTTTGATTCACCAACTTTCACCTTTAGCATCCTCTTCAAGCCATATATTCATTCGATGATCATATCATGTTATGAATTTTTTTTCCCATTACATGAATTAAGATAATATTTTTTATTTTCCCATTGAATCCTTTTTGAATTAAATGTTACCAAATTGAATATAACAATAAAATATTTTTCAATTTTGATAAATTAACATCAAAATTAAATGTATATTAATATCCAAAAATTTATGCATTAATTATATAAATCATATTACATACTACTATATATTTGATTTCCTAGAAGGGAAAAAGAGAGTCAGCCTAGTTGGTGAGGACTCAGTAAGTGCATCCAAGATATCCGAGTTCATAAACGGGTGGAAAAATATTTGTTGGCTACTATAACATCACTGTAGCAGACACCAGTCAGTACTATAGGAGAATAAAATATTCATCTATTTAGGCTTTCGAGATAATGATTTGGGCCTTGGGTCCTTAAAGGACTTTTGGCCAATCAAGGACTTCAAGACGGTATAGCCTTTATGCCACCTTACGTTCTTCAGGACACCTCAAGGCCTTTGGGACAACTCAAAGCCTTCAGGCCACTTAAAATTTTTCTCAAATGATTAGACAGACTCTACAAGGAGCAGTCTCCTGATGGGGATTCAGAGCAGGGACATTCACCAAAGTAGAAGCTAAGAAACTTTATCAGAAATAAATGATATTGAATTGACATTGGTACCAGCTAATGCTTGCATGTGAAGCCTAGTTGAATAGAAATGTGATGGTGGAGAGACGATTTCTTGATGATGAATCTTAGAGGAGGAGTTCCATGTATATTCAGTATATTTCCTATGTTGTATGAGTAATGTAATCTATAAGACTTTGAGCCTTGTAAGGGATCCCCCTCACCCCTTGAATGCGTGGTAATAAAAAATATAAAAATAAGTCCTTTTAGCCATTCGGGTAAACAAATAGCACGTTTAGTCCAAAAACTTCTATTTTTAGCTCATTATCAACAAATACTTGATCATTGATTGTGAAAAATTACCTCAACATACTCATCCATTGAGTGGTGTTTAGTTTATGAAACTCTAATTACTATCATTATATTATAATATATAGAAACCCATACATTACCCTTGTGACTAATGGTATTTTCCATATTTCACTTGAGAATTCCAAAAACATTTCCTTTACATAGCCACACATTGACATTTTACAATTAGTTTGTAATTACAAATTTCAATACATTCAGTCTAGACTACATTCGATTATCATGAATCTAGTATTCTTGATCTTATTTTTCCCACTCATTTAACATCCTATGGGTTTATAATAGGAATTTTATGAATCACTCATTCAAAAAAATCATAATATTATATAAAAAATAGCATCAATATGATGAATCCAAAACATAATCCACATGAAAATCATTTTAGGCTCAAACACTTTTTCCTGAGTAATCTTCCAAAAATATTTTTAATATTTAAACATTAATTACAATTAAATGGTTCTACAATAATGATTTTGGTTATCCTAGCCTGCATGACAAACAACAAGGTCCCTTTTTACCCCATACTATAACCATTAATAACAAATTTTCTTGATTTTGGGAACCATCAACCCCCCCATAGATTCAAAAAAAATTATTGTAAAAAACAACCAAAAAAAGTGAAAGTTCAACTAAATATGATTCATAATAAAGTGAATAATTTGAAGTAGATACTTTTATTACACATTGGGATCATAGAACAACATTATAACATTTTTTATTCATTTTAGATCTTATTAAAGTAACTTTATCCAAAAAAATCATTACCCACTTTTATTAATGAAACCTAATCTTCAACCACCATTAAAAGTTCCACTACTACTTGAATCTTCACCATTTAAATCAAAATCACTTCTTCACATGTGAATACATGGTTAGTGGTTGCCTTATGTGTACCTCCATCTAAACTGAACACAAATTCATGAATCTACAATAACGATTCACCCATTATGAAACAATGGAATTAAAACATTTAGATCCTTTTAGATTCCCAATGATGAACTTAAATACATTCATGTAATATAATCAAGGATTAACAAAGATGTTATCAACATCTATCAATATATATTAATTATTGGGTCATGTGAAAACCATTTAAATAATCAGGTTTACAACTATTAATTAAAAATAGACCATTCTGGTTATAGATTATATGATTCTTTTCTATGCACATTCTCATTGATCAATAAGATGTTATGAGTAGTAGAGTGATAATATATTTCACCTAACTTATACTAAATTATTATACCAGCATCAAGTAGATGTACTAATGAGTCAAGGAAAATAATTCATGAAATTGAGTACGAACTTATCTACAACCCCAAAGTATTTTTGTGATGTTGGAACAAATATCCTACATAATTGAAATACATACAATGAATCTCCTACATACATGATCATTTTATGTCAAGAACCACCGTGAAAATTTATTTCATGTATATAATTATGAGAAAGAAACATGCATCAACATACACCTTGTTGTTATAGAATCACTGTGGATTACATCAAATGATATTTTCATCAACAATAAAGGCATTTAAGATCTTCCTCGACTACCTTAGTGCTTTAATTAAACAATAATGTTCCAACTTATTATACACACCATGCTCTAAATAAATGATTCCAATATACCATTTTGCTGCTCAATGTTAATCATTTTATATAACTCTCCATAAATAAATATGGGTTTCAATAATAGCTAATCTTGGTGTATCATTTCCAATAACGCTATTTTGAGTACCATGTAAATAGTGGTTTGTTTAAAAACATTATAGAAAATAATAAAAAATATAAAGCTTGTATTTATTAAATAAATTCATGATATCCATAAATATGTAAAAATTTCTTGTATCTAATTATACTTTCATATAATATACCCATTTATTCTAAAGTGTTATACTCCCATCCAATCACTTTATTAGATCTCATGTACTAGAAAGTTGTGTTGAATTCTTTTAATCCAACATTATTAACTCCCAATCTTTCAAGATAGTAAAAAATAAATCATATTTTAGAATTTTATCTTCCCCATATTAAATGATAATCAAATACTATGAGTCATATGTGAATGAATGTAGTTGGAACAAAATCCTAATAAGCCTTTACAACTATATATAATGTTTAGCTCCATCTTAATCCACTAATTTTGAATCATCAATATTTAGTGATATTAAATGTTATTATATAGTCTCTATTAATTTTTATACTTCCTTCATAATAATTACCATTAGAAATAGAATATTATCTTGAAATCAAACTAAATAGCCTAGTGATTCTGAAATTGAAATACAAGATAATTTTTATGAAACATCTAAAACATCATGACTTATATTAATATAAACCAAGACATTAGATGTTTATTTAATCTCATCTACAACAACATCATGGTTCTAATACATACAAATGGTCCCCTCCAAAAAGTAGGAATTTTGTCTTATGATGACATTCTAAATTGTTTTTCATCCTATAATAAAATTCCAATTTCTAAATCAACATACTCGATAATGAAGCATTAATAGAAATCATACTCTACATTTTACATTACCTTAGTGTCAATATTGATATTGAAAATGTAAAAAAATTATATCGAAAATTTCAATATTCTTTTTAGAATGACAGGGATAAAAAATTTCCAATCATAATGATGATATTGGAATTGTCTTCACTATGAAGGCAATCTAATTTTTGAAATCTTCCCAAAACATAATGAAAACTATTGTGAATAATATTTCTTGATAACATTTTTACTTATTATTTATTCATTATTTATAATCATCCATTCTTTTCTACAGTGACATTTACAATCTTCTTAAATCTATATTAATTTATATATGTATTTGCTTTAGAACTATCTTTTATGTATTTGGATCCAAATTAATACCTCAATCATTTCATGTTGAATATTGTATCCTTTTCCACTATAATATTTCACCAAAATAATATTTATAGAAAATTATACATCATGATGAGATAGAACAGCCACCCCATCTATATGACATCATCAATGAATCAAAAATAGTACATTTATCCTCTAATGAAAATAATCAGAGTGGCCCCCAAAAAATATATTTAAATAAGCTCTAACTTCCTATCATTGGTTGTATTACCATATATTTACAATGAAACAATCCATTAATTACCAAGAATGAAATATTCACATGTTCCGCATATAATTTTTTTATCATATAAAGTCAATACTACGTATGGTATTATTCCACTCCAACGTTATGTGACCATGATACTCATGTCGTCAATCTATGGATCTTTCTACCTTAGAATGAATTACCCCTTAAAATTGATGTTATGTGAAATTTCATGGCTTCCACCTCTTTTGAAGACACAAGGGGATAGAATATAATTTTCTACAATTCAAATAAAAATGTATAAAAAACTAAAATTGTCAAGGTATTTGATATAAAAAAAATTTCTCAATAAAATTAGTATATACAATTGTATTTTAACTCTGGATAATCATTTTCTCATTATCTTGAATGAAAAATCATTGATCAACAATTTCTTGAGATTTTCATTTTCCAAAGTATTTTATAGTCATAATATAGATTCTCCCATCCATTCTTAGGGATTTATAGTGGAATGTATTATTATATTCTAAAATCCAACAGTAAAATATACTAATGACACTAAAAATAGATCCCTCATATCCTATAAATTAGAATTTGTTGATACACATCATGATAAGAATTTTATGGAATCGACTCTTGGCACCATTAAATTATTCATTGAACTGTATTTCATCCCAAAACGTCATCATATGGGAACAACTTTAGCATAAATAAAATATATTTGAAAACTACATCGATTTCTTTTCTAGTTCATATTTGGTGTAGTGGGTATCCCTTAATATGTTCCACTACCTTCTGTAACTCGTTTGAGAAAAAAAATCCACATTCAAAAACTATATGTCTTACTATAATTGGAAATTTGAAATAAAACAAATCATAACACTCAGGAATATAAAAAATATATTACATAGAATCAGTAATCCTTATAAATTTTCATTACATATCTACAGTTCCTCCTATCACACACAATATGTTTCTTCTTATAATAGTAAATTTTGTTTATACTACTTATAATATTCCAACATCCTGACACTATTCTCACTATCCATTATATTTATCTGGTTTAATAATTATACAAGTCGAATCACCCCTTCTGGA
The DNA here is from genome assembly GCA_963277665.1 of Viscum album. NCBI lineage: Eukaryota > Viridiplantae > Streptophyta > Magnoliopsida > Santalales > Viscaceae > Viscum > Viscum album. Next base: position 789,414,598 of record OY728140.1, read on the forward strand.
TGTTCTAAAATGATTTTAACATGTCAAAACATAATAATTCCAATAACATTTAATTGATTAACATCAATCAATGGTTCGTTTTTATTTTCATTAATATTATTTCTGAGAGTGGTGTGGTATAAGTTTCATTCAATATGTTATTGATGTTATCAATATCTTTATAAAATATTATATTAAATATATTACATTTCTATTAATCAACCACATTTTAATAAATGTTTATAAAATAATTTCATAACACAATAATATCTTGGGACTTTGGTTCTAGTAACTAGAGCTTAAGGTATTCATTAAAAAAGATAATTATCCCTCTAAATATATAATCTTTTTAATAAGATAAAAATATAATCCTAAATATTATGGAAAGTAGTGAAATTATGTTACTAAATATAGAGTACTTTTTGACAATTCTATATTTAATTTTTTTTATATTTATTGAAGAAAAAATTAGAAAAATTTAAAAAATAATGAACAATAAATTATTGTTTGGGATATTGTGTATTAGTTACAAATGTTACCTAATTTTACTACCAAAGGGGTGATGAAATGTTATTTATAAATATTTTTAATGTAGTATAGTGGGGATTCCATGGTATTATTTGTGGAACCACACCATTAACTTATCATCCAAATTTTCATATTCATATTTTTGTGGTTTTTTGTATATAAAATAATGGAAATGGTTAGTTTTATTTTTTTCATGTGGAATGACATAAAATGAACAAAATATAATAATGGAATGATGTCAAACAATTGATCCATAGGGAATGATACATTCATTGTTCATTGTTTTAATTTTTATATATTTTCCTTTTATAAACTAAATAAATATACACAATTGAACAACCAATAGTTATTTTTTTCAAATACCAGTGGACTTTAATGATATTAAATGTTATCATTTGCTATCATTATCTATAGTAAATAATGATAAGAAGACCTAAATTTAGTATATTATTCCATCAAAAACCTAAATCCATTGAATATTATTTCATCAAAAAACCAACCACAATTCATCATATAATGGACATTTAATGAGAGAGGTAATTAATATGTAATAATTGTAAAAAAAAAGAACCTATATTCCTCCCCTGGGATCCACTCCATATGTTAGATTCCCATAACAATTGGAATATAATAAGAATTATTGGGAGAAATCATTAAGAAATAGTGTGATAAAATAATAGGTCATTACGCTTTCCCATTTTCAATGATTTATTTTTTCATATGTTTAATTTCATATGGAATCTGACACAGATAATTTTAATGGTATAAAATATCCCCATCCCACCTCATGTTTTTCCATTTTATGTGTTCATTCTTATGACAACTATTTTTTAGCATATTATTACATCCTTCATATGAATACGTTTAATAAATATTTATGTGTATCAACTTACAATATCTACATTTTGTGTAACTCACCCAAAAATAGAATCCAGTTATATATTCACATATCCAAATACATCTCATGCATACGGTACATGCATTTTTCATGTAAATATTAATAATTATATGACATATAATACATTTTTATAATTAATCATGGATCCATGTATAGCCAACACCAACTATTCTAGAATATGTTTTAATCCTCAACAGTAGTCAGATGTTCTTCCCAAAGTATCACTATACAAGGATACATATCTTAAGGTGGAATATAATTTATCTTGAAAATAAAAAATAAATTGTATAAAATATGTCCTAAAACTAAATTAGTGGCTATAAAATCTAAAATAAACTGATTTTAATTTAGTTTTAAATTAAATACTATTTTGACTTAAATAACATGTAATACAAAAAATTAAATTTTTATAATAACTTTTTTATCTCATAAAAAAATAAATTTATAAGATTTAATAATACAGAGAGTTCAAAATAATGAGTAATACACTGAATAATATATAAATAAATGGAGAATTATAATATTTAAAAATGATATAACAATTTATGAATAATTCATAACTGAAAGATAATTGTATAAACATTTTACAGTAATGTCTATGTTATTTTTTTACAGTCCAAAATATCTTGACTATAATATCTTTATATTAATTTTATTAAATTAATTTTAATATTATTAATCAAATGTAATTTAATCATAAGTATGAGATATTTTACAAATTTAAATTATTTTATAGTGCATTTTTTATTATGTAATCATTTTACAAAATCAGTTGATTATACACTCAATATTTTTTAAAAATGATTAAATTAATCATATATTTTTTATTATGATTAAATAATTTCCCAATAAGGATTTAAATTTTATTAATTTTATATTAAAAAATTAAATATTTCATAATGTTTTTAAATATCAAAATTTTATATTAATCATTATATTTTATTTTATAAACACTATATAAATCACTCCTTATAATTTTTAAATAAACCCGTTACTTATAAATCTTGATTAATTTCATATAATAATATTAAATGTTAATTTAGATTAACTCATAATTTTTAAGGACATATATTTATAAATGATACACCATTATTTTTTAGTTATTTTAGAAATTATTTCTAAATTGTTTAATCCCATAGAAATATCCCTTATTATTATTTATATAAATTATATAAATTAAAAATTAAATTTGAAACATTAAATAAAAGATAATAATTTTTCGTACTAATCAATTTTTATAATTTGAATTGAATCATAAGAAATAATTTGAGTCATTTTTTTATTATATTTGAAAAAAGTCTCATTTGACTAATAGGGGTAAGCATCAGGCATGCCCATTCATATATTAAAAAAATATAAAAATAGGTGAAGATACTCGGTATCTAGAATTAATGTCATAATTTACTATTCATGATCCTATCTGTAATGTTATTAAATACTATATGTTGGAAATATCAATTCTAAAATCATATTGCACGATAAAATCATTTTGTAAACGTCAAACATAATCATTCATTGAGTCACTATTATATCATGTCTTATGATATCATATAATGTACGTTATTATCCCAAATAATTAAAACTAATCAAAAATTTATATTAAACCTAATGATTTCAATGTTGAATACAATTATTTATTTTATAGTTTATACATATGATTTCACAAATCGATGAACATTGTATGTTATGAGGAATCCATAAGGTTTTGTAGAGATTTATTAAAAATTAAAAAATGCTGGAATGTGAGTAAATCCCATCATAAGAAAACAAATATATTGAAATATGAAATTCATTCATATAAGAAATTGTTATGTAAAAAAATTATGCTTGTTGTGCTAATGTTGAAATAACACCATATTAGAATTGTCTGTTAATAGGTGTGATGTTGGTCACTCGAGTGGCAAATGGATGATTCCAACCTCTAAAGGAATCCACTAGTCTAGTAGACCAAATTATGATCATTTAATACTCTTCTTCTTCTATAGTATTAGAACACCTCATTATGGTATGGAGGAAGAAGAATATATCATTAGGATATGGAGTATTGTTTGAGCATCAAGGGTTCAGACCCACTGCCCGATAAGGGATGCGGGTCAATGTTTTATCCCAGAGGATGATCCTATGGTGTTTTAGTATTAACTCATTAGTCAATGCTCTTGTTTTAATGTTTCCATTCATATTCCCTATATACATGAATATATAAACTGATTATGCATTAAATTTCAGGTAATGCACCATAAACGATAGCCATTATGGAATATTTTTGGCACAAATATCATAATACAATGACATGTCATGTAAAATATATGCACAATGTATTCAACACATTCAAGAAAAATTAGGATGGAATAAACATTATTTTAGTACTCTTGTAAATTCTTCTAACATTTCCTATGTAAACATAATTCCATAGGTGATGTTTAATCATTCATTATGATAAAAAAATATAGACTCTCAATTTCCTTAAATTGTACCCTATGATTTAAGTGGGAGTTGTAAAACCATTCCCAAGGGTTAAATTATATTATACCTTTCAATTAAAATATGGAGTACTTCCCATTAATCTAAGGCATGTGTCTTTAGGAAATATATATCATTTAGTAAATTGTATTGTTTTAAACCAAATCTTTCTTCAATTTTTTTTGTAGAATTGTCTTTTATTTCACATTTTTTAACTATAGATTATTCAAATTAATTAATGTTTTATAATTTTATTTTTTGATATAAAATAAAATAATAATAAATTTTAAATAACATATCATTTTTTAGTTGAACCACCTAATGATTTAAATATTATAGAGAAAAAATTTATATATAAACTAGATAAATCTTGATAGATTATTAAAAATAAATAAACACTGGTTACAATATGTTTTTTCATTATAAAGGAATTAATTTTTATAATATTTTTCAAATTTTTAATTTTTCTTGTGTAAAATAAAAATATTTTAAATGGAAATACAATGTTAAATATATTTTAATATACACAATATTGATAATGAAAAAAAAACATAATCCTGATATTCAAATGTGCCATTATAATCTAGCCATTAAATTGGTGAGAAAAATAGTTTTATTGGAATTATGAAATGTATAATTGTAATTATCATTTAAAATGTATTAATTTCTTCTTTTTAAATAATCACACAAATTTCATGTTTTATCTTTTTATTTTGTACGAATAAGTTTTCCTTAAAAATTGTGTCTTCAATAATTTTATTGGAAAATATTATTATTAATTTAGGAAAGTTATTGAAAGTAATTTCATAAAAATAAATTAATTTTTTAAATAATAATATAATGCTTTAATATGTGTCAAATATTGGTATTTTTTCAAAAATATTTGGTATTCATTAAATAGTGAATATAATCAATTTTCGTGAAAATGTTATTTATTTTCCTAAAATAAACAATAAAAAGGATCCATTGCAATTTTATATTTTATTTCATGTAATATATGTTTTGTTTTATATATTTCATAATCTAAGTTTTTTAATCTATATTATATAGTATTTTAGAATTAGTTTATTTGTGTTTTATAATATAATCTTTTTAAAAAAACTGTTACATAAGGCTTTTCCATTTTAATTAATTAAAATAATAAATAATAGTAACTATTTAAACAAAATTTATATAGTATATATATCAATAATAAATAATTTAGTTTTTTGAAATTATTATTATAATTTTTTTAGTGTTATTATTAAATCATATTTTCCATGAAAAATACTAATCTTGAAAACAGTTTTTTTCATCACATGTGTAGGTTTTTTTTAAATATAATTTTTAAAATTATGTAATCTTAATTTTGTTAAAATTATTACATATTTTTAATTATTAAGGATAAATTATTTATTATTTTCATTTTAAATTGTATTCAAAAAATGTTTTGGGGTAAAAAAATATTAAAAAATATATTTTAAATAATGAAACAGGTTGATGTTAAAATGTAAAATCATAAAATACCTCAAAATGAAAAAATAAATTAGGGTTTTGATGTGTTTATAGACCATAAAAATCATTGAAAACATTTATTATCTCTATAATGTATTGTAAATAATTCCAACCAAATGTGATTTGATTTAAATATAAAATAATCATCATTTAGTCATTTAAAACCCCCACCATAAGTATAAATACCACCCTTCAACACCCCATTTTTCCAAAAAAATGCATGTACCTCTTAAAATATATAAAATAAAATTTTCTCCCCACTCTCAACATATATATTTTCGCTAGTATCATATAAATAACAACTTCATGTTCTTTAAAGACTCCTCCATGAAGTTGTTAATGAAGACACATCATTCACAATCAACCTCTCTTAATTCAATTTCTTTGTGTACCCTCACATCCATCACAGATCATGTAATAAAAAATATATTATCATGTATATTATAAGATATTTTATTTCAAATATAATATCATATAACATTCCCTTGTATTATATCCTATTTTTCGAAAAACTAAACCATTGTCAAAATTATGGTGGTTGACTTTCTCTATATAGAATGAGTTATTCTCATTAAATAACACCTTCAAGAAAGGTCATAATACTAGTATTCTACTACACTAATATGTTAATAGATATATAATAACTTATTTAATGGTCAAAAAATTACTTATATACATACTATTTAATAAAACAAAACTAATTCAAGATGTTTAGAAAAACCACCAAAATAAACTAACCATTTTTCGTTGACATCATTATCGAATGAGAATTCCAAATTCAAGATATAAAAATTATATATGGGATGATTTATAATTATCTAATATAATTATTACAATATCATTAATATTTAATAGTGTTCTTACTATTTTATAAGAAAATCTATAATTATACCGTCGTTAACCGTCCACGAAACTATGAGACGAACGCTCCTGGAATGACAAAGTAGATATTCACAAGTCATATAAATGAACACAAATAAACCTAATAAAATTATATTATATTATATATATATATCTAAAATATTATAAATTTGGTAATAAATGAATCTAATTTAATTATGTCTATCATTAAATGAAATTTCAAAACATTGAGACACATGTTAAGGAACTATTTGACAAAGAAACCTCATTTTAAATGTTTCAAAAGATTATTTCCTAAATATATTTAATTCATGTTAATATTTTTGAAATTAATTTTATGAATATATTTATAAAAAAAATTTGTTAAAAAATTTAATTTTATGATTTACATTAAGTGTATTAAAAAGGGATATTTTTAAGGATCAACATAAGAGATATTAATTCAGAAAAATCTAAACTTATATAATATTTTTACAAAAGTACAAAAAATTACATTTTATAATATACATGGTATGTATATAATTTACTTGCATCACATCTATATAATATTTGGATGTGTAATTTAATTTTTTTATGGTTTCATTCAAAGGTAATGTTTTCCCTTTTACATGTCCCATTTTTCGAAAACAAATGATTGCAAAATATAATGTTTTATATAAAATTTTTATAGTGAAAAATTTTATGATTAATGGTTATGTTATGGTTCATGGAAAATTTCTATAATGTTTTTTGGTTTCCATGTAATCAAAATAAGGAGGTTCTTTTATAAACCAAGGGAGGGTGGTTACGTTATTAATCAATGATGAGTGGTTCTATGATAAACCAAGGATGGTTGGATTCCCTGTAACTTATAATGCATTGGGTCCTCTAGAGATGGCAGATTACTATATTAGTTATTTTATTTATACTAATGGTTGGGAACCATTATTTATCATAGGTGATTATGATATATCATATATAAAGAGTGGATTTTTGTTATAGCTCTTGAATATTTGGTGGGCCTTATAAATATTATATGATGGGTTGATCCCCATTATAGATCATAGTTGAGAATCCATATAGCTTACAGAACGGGTGAGCCCAATTATAGCTCTCCAATAAATTGGGACATGAATATATTGGATATTGGGTATATGGTTTTAATAATTAAAATGGGATTGAAAGGGTTTTATGAATTTGATTCTCTATGTTTCCAAAATGGGGTCTCATTTTCTAGATACTGGTATTAATGATTTTATTTGAAAATAATGTTTCTATTTTTTCTTCTAAAAAAATTATTTAAATTTCACAATGTACATCTAGAGAAAGATAAATATTTCATGGTATATCTTTTTTCACGATACTAACATATTTCATATTTTTTATGTCCTTTACTAATCTTTTTGGGATTATCTCATGTTGAAAAATTATTTTTCACATTGTTTAAAGAAGCGTAAGGACCAGGATTAGGATAAGAAATAAATTTTGGATATTGGTCATGAAAAAAAAAACTTGGTTTGTTTTAATTTGTTTTTACTAAAAAAATTGAATACTGAGTTGAAGTGTCAAATTTGTCAAATTTTGGATTACTATGTATTCTTTTTTGTTAATTTTAGAAAACAATAAACTGATAAGATAATAAGGATATTAATAATACGAATTCAAGTTAAAAATCACTGGAATAAGAAGTGCTTTTGATCAGGTCCTTGTATATAGTACGTTTTGATTTCATTAACATATATATATTATAAAGTTTATATGAATTATCAAATGGTTCAAAACATACCCCCACTAAGAACCCATCAATGTAATTTAGTTAATATTATAGAAACCCCCAATGCTTTCCTCTAATTGGGAATTAGTTGGATGCTAGCAGTGAAGGTATTATCACTCACACATTATGGCCCTTACTATTATTAACATGAATGAAAAAATTAATATAAAATCATAAAAAATAAAAAAATACAATATAATAAAAATGAAATATTCATAAACAAACCTTAATGAATCCTCAAAATTTCACATAAATTTAAATTAAACAATAACTCAAGAATATATATGAATAAACTATTGCATAATAACTATAATATATCATCATGAAATAAAACATAAAAAATTGTGGTGGGTTGAGAACTAAGTACTCAATTTGATCATATAATTAATATTTTCCCCTTATTAGATAAAGAAATATGTTATATGTACATATGTTTAAATAATGATATCAATAAATGATAATAAAATGATAATCCATAGATATACAACATATGAAATTTTTATTTAGTATAAAATCATCCACAAATTGTCACCCTATCTCTAATAACATGTTGTTAATATTCTTAATACATCAATAAAATATTCACAAATATTATTAACATCTTTAAAAAATATATAAATATTTTAAAAATGAGTCAAATATTAATTAAAATTAAATATATAAAAAAATTCCATATTTAAAATCTCAATGGATGTTTGGTATTATATAATGATAAAATATGGATTTTTCCATAACTTAATCATTACCCCATAAAAACTCTTTTTATACAATCACGACATTTTTATTAACACCACAACATTTCGTAATTTTTTGTACCATAATTATTATCAAAAAATCATTTTAAAGAACTAAAAATAAAATAAATTACAAATGATAAACCCCTAATATATTATCTAATCATAATCACCAAATAGTCTTAATTAAATATTATTGCATTAAAATACACCATCCAATAGTATATGAATGTAAATAGTATAAAATTAAAGGAGACGTTATAGGAAAAAACATGATGTCAAAAATAATAATTTATTCAAAATGATGAAATATTCTTCTAATCATTTACCATGGTCAGAAAATAATAATTCATTCATTATTAGATAAGAACATCAATTTTCCAATCAACCCACCCTTCAAAAATGGTTTTCTCTTTATTGAATAATATTCAATCATCCACCAAAACCTAAATGGTTTCCATAAATTTGACCCCCTACAATAGTTCCATAAATTTATATGGAATCCCTTTATAAATATGAAAAAAATTCATTAAGGTTTACTTATAAAACACATTTTATAATGAAATAAATTATATAAAAAATTATTAATTATTTTAAAAGAATATTAAAATATTTTTGTTACTTTTTTAAAAACTGTTGTGTTTTACACTTTCATCATACCACCACATGATATTATATATGGGGTTTTGTGTATCTACTTATTTGAGAAATAAATTTATCTTTATTTCATGTGATTTTTTTAAATTTATTCCATATTTATCAATCAATTAAATAAGAATTTCCCCTTACTATTTAATAATTATTTCACATGAGTTAATTCTTTATATACATATAACACCTTCTATCTTTATTAACCATTTTCGAATAATATAACCACATTATAATAATATATCTAATACCATTTTGTAAATAAATATATTTAAAAAAATAAATTGATAAAATAAATATTAAAAATTAAAACTCATAAATCACCACACAATTATTATTTTCTAAAAATAAATTTAAAATAAATTAATATAATGAAATGTTAATATAAAATAGTTTTTAAAGAATATAATTAAAAATAATAACTGCAAAAAATTACTTTCATAACAATTTCGAATATATTTGATAATAATAAATGACAAATATAATTCAATCATTAAGAAAAAAAATTTAAATGTTCTATTTTTATACATAAATCCATTAAGGAATTATTTTTATTTCAAAAAAGTCAAAAAAATACAATTTTAATACATCGTTATTTGTCAATTTGGACATCAATACTCAGGATATTAAATAATTAGATAAATAATAAAATAAATGATAAATTAAATTATAATATATTAACTTAAAAATTACATTCATTATCAATTACATTCTATTTATTCAAAAGATGCAATGTAATTGCCTGGAAAGGTTTGGGAAATCACAAAATGGATGTGAAAATGTTATTTTGGATTGAATTAATACAAAAACAATTTTATATCAAATTTTATTTAGTTCGGAATATAAAAAATTGCATAACCCTGTTTTAAATCTTTTCATTGACTGATACTATATTATGAAATCCCCTCTAGAATGGTATACACATATTCTCATTTTTATTAAAAATACTATTTAATAATTATAAGTTAATAATAATTTTTTATTAAAAATACATCAAATTATATTTTTAATATTCAATTTTATGCTGATGATATTACATTTGGATCATAAATGAAATTTTTATTTAATATATTTTCTAATCAATTGACCAGTTGGTATTACATTTTTTTATGGTATTTCTATTTTGTTAGACAATATTCTTAAATTACATTATGGGTAAAAAATATGTTATATGATTTAGGCTAGATTCTAGTAAATGTTTAGAATAATATTGGTATAATACTGGTAAAATATATTCTAATATTACAAGAAAATAAGTAGATACTAAAGTTAAAAATTTATGAAATTAAATTTACATTATTTGATTCCATTAGATATGATTTAATGAATTTTGTTTGATAATGTGCTAGAGTCTATGCTGAAAAAAGTTAAATTAAAATATAATACAATTAATTTGTTATTAGATATATTAAATTTAATATTAATCATAGTTTATTTTATCAAAAAAATCATATATTGATTTATTTAGTTAGTTTGATTCTGATTTTGGTGGTTATAAAATTGATATAAATAGAACTTCTAAATGGTGTAATATTTTTTGAAAGAGGATAAATTCATCAATTTTAGTTAAATAATTGTCTATTTTTATGTTTATACTTAGAATTATGTACATGGTGGTTTCATGTGGTGATTAACATTATTTGTTAATATAAAAGCATGATCATATTTTGAGGGTCAATTTCTTGAAAAATGATTTATTGGTATATTTTATATGACATTTCAATCTCTAAAAATATATTATGACATTCTTGGAATCGATATATTAAAGTAATATATATTTTTTAAATCATGTAAAAATTATTTACTATTTTATAATATATTTTTATAGCTGATTAGTTAGTCGATATCGTTTTTAAACACTAATATATAATGATTTTTTAAATAAATAAATTTTAACATGTGGTGATAAAAGCGTATTATATTGAAAATGTATAATAATGTATGTAAACTATTGTGTGATCATAATAGTTTTCTTATTTTTTAAAATATTTTATTATATAAAATAGATATTTTTATAATTATATATATTGTTTTAAATATTCAAGCTCAAATTTAATGATATTTTTCTGTTTTTTATTATTTTATTTATATTATTAATTTATGGTATTTTATCATATTTAATTTCATGAATAAAAATTTATGGGTTATGTACTAATAATTCGTAATATAAATTATTATCACATTGATTTATATTTTCTTTGATTTATTAAGTGGTGTTATCATTATATAAATGAATTCATCTAGAAAGGGTGAGTTTTTTTAATAAATTTTGTTGTAATATTTTTTAATAATGAATTTTTTAATAATATTTATTATATTCATTTAATATAATTTTTTTTTTAAAATGACATATTTTTTTGAATAATTAATTTTATAATTACTAAAAACCATATTTTTATAGTTTATGATTTTTAGATTTTTAGAGATTGAAATTGGCAGACTGTTATGGTTTGTTTAATCTGAGTAGCATTTTAATCATTAGATTTTTTATTATTTTAATTAAAAATTATAATTTATTAGTATTATAGATTTATAATTTAATGATTTTACAATGTTTTATATTATTATGATATATATATATATTTATGAATGATTTTTACTATACTAGGGAATCCATGTTGAATATTTTATTAATATTTAGTGTTTCATAATACCATACATATTTTATAAGCCTTTTATTTTTGGAGTTAAAAATCTGAACATTTAATTAATTATTTTGGAAAATAATTATTATATAACTAAAAATCTCCGTTATAATGTTTCAAAAAATCCATACAGAGATTCGAAATCAACATTATAATGATTAAAATCATCCTTAAATGTTTCAAAAAAACATTTACACAGTTCTAAATATTTCATAAAAACATTTATAATTATTTTTATGATATTTATATATGTCATTAAAATTTTTATTTTTAGACAAATATTGATTTGGTTCATTATTTAACCTTTTCATGTGTAGAAACAAACCAAACAATGAGTGAATTTTTCAATTAATTCATCATAAACTGAATAAACCATATGAATATATTAAACATAAACATTAAATTGAATCATATAAAGGTTAAATGAACCATATAAAGACTATATATGCATGGAATAATGATTTATCCATACTTTATTAAATTTTCTGTTAGATATAAATGGTTTTGTTTTTGAATATGCACCCATTTTTTACCATAGGTAATTTCATATGTCATGGATTATTTTTTAGATGTGTATTATAAATATATGATTCACTCCAAATATTATTTTCTTATACCTAGTATTTTTTTATATTTTTATTTTTTAAAAAACATACTAATTAGCTTCTCATTATTTGGAATCCTTGACTGATCAATGAATAAAAAAAGGAATTGGGACTCATTATGGACTTGCCATTAGTTGTTCCTCTATAAATAATGATCAGAGTATGTAATTGATAGAATAATCTAATATGAGAATGTATAACATTTTAAAATACATTATTATTATATCAATCATGATGGTATATATGAGGTGATCATTTAAAGATCCATATTTTGAAAAAATGCATTACTTATTGTGATAAAATAAATATCATCTATTGGAAAGACATCATCTTTTTTGGTCATTTATTCATTAGTTATTATTGTTAATCATTATTTTTCTCTATTATTAATTTTTTTTATATTTATTCCTCAATTTGTTGAATATATTATATTGTTTCTACCTCTATTATAAAAGTAATGTGGTTTTTTATTGGTCCCCAACTATAAAACATAGGGTTGTTTGCAGTTATGGTTTCCAATTAAAATACTTTTTATAATGGACTGTGAATCACATTAAATTTCTGGTCTACACATCTCATTTATTTTCTAACATAATTATGACTTTTAAATTGAGTTTCAACATTGACAAACAATTTAGGTTTAGGGGATAATATTTTGATTATAGAATGGAGCGAAGGAAAACATAGATTTTGTAACACATTGATATACACAACAATAAATATTCTGGGGGCCATGTTTTTAGTATTATTATGTCTCTTAAAAGGCAAAAGATTTAGTTTACATGAATATTATTCTATGTTCTATATAATATGCTAGTGATATGATGACTTCATTTGTGATAAATTTATATATCATTAGAATGATGGATTTTTTGTTCACTATAAGTTTGAATGGAATTTTTTCAAAAAAACACATTATACTATAACGTATTATAAAAAATTTAGTAAATAAATAATGGCTTTAATATATTTGATTTTAATAAAAAATATAGAAATATATATGGGATTTTTAGTTTCAAATTCAATTAAATTGAAATATGTGATTATGGGATTTAAATGTAATAGTATAAAAAGGCAGGGACTTATCTAAAATTTATATATAAATATATTTATATATTGTTGTTGAGAGATTATTTTTGTTTTTTATCAACATAGTTGTATAGAACCAATGACTATAAATTTTTTGTTCTTGATAAATAGAACTAGACACTATTATTTATTGGGATTTAGATTAATAATATCAACCACATAAAACAAATATTCCTCTTTTAATGATACATTACATGTGTGTACTTATGTATGTTGGAATATATTATGTATTGGGATTTTGGTTATTTTTATGATTAAATATATGTTGATCACTTATTATGTATGTTTTGGTTTGTCGGTGTTCTTGATATTAGAATTATGAATTTTTATTTATTGGAAAATATAATCTTCAAGTGGTTTTCCTTATAGTGACATTAATATTTTATATTTTCTACTCCACCCAAATTTATTTTAGAGATTGGATTAGTGAACATTATTTATTGTATGAATTATTATGTTAGTGTATTTTCATTAAATTATGGTAAAGAGAAAGTGGAAAGGAATGAGTCAATAGTCATTAGATTCTACTGGAGTTATATGGATGATTTTCTAATTAAAATTGATCATGATGTTCCATTGATAGAAAATAATCTATAGAAGAAATATATAAATAAATATTAGTATATCGATAGAAAAATATATTGGTTTGATTTTGACAAGGTTAGGAAAGAATCTTTCTATCAACATCTTGGAGAAAAAGAAAACATCAAAACTCATAGTATAATTATAAAATAGTTAATAGAATAAGACTATACTTAAAAAAAGTTTCATAAGTAGATGTTATTTATTACGAGATTATTTGAAGATATCTCAATGGAAGATCATGTTATGTGTTTTAAATAATATAGAATAATATTTTTACCATTATGGTATTAATTTATTATTTCATTTGAGATTTTTTTTTCTATTTTGTAGAATTATAAGATGCCATTCTGATGATTATGGGAAATTATTCCTTTAAACTAATATATTAATCAAAGGAACCTAGATCATGATTGTAAAATAAGATATCAAGAGGAAGAATAAATAGGGATATTATAGAAATGTGATAAATTTTTATTGAATATTTTTCTTACCTCACTGAATGAATCAATGAAATTTATTGGATACATCTACATCAAGGATTTTACAAATACAATCGCAATCATCTATGTCTATTAGAATAATGGAAGAAGGGAGAACTAAAATAATTATTGTTATAATAAGTGGGTATTCATAACTATTTATTTTGGAAGTTTAGGTTTATAAAATATCATAGATAAAGAGGTTAACACAAAAATTCATTGAGTTTATATTTAAGGAAATCATTGATTATAGATCTCAACACGTATTTTTTTTCACAGACGAGTTAAAATTCATATTGTATTTTGTTTCATGAAATTTTTTTATACTGTTTATTACAAATGATTAATCATTATTGACAGTGTTAAATAGATATATAATTATTCAAATGCATAATGTATTCCTTCTATTGATGAATCTTGATTGATATATTATTTATTGTTAGAAGAAATTTTTCTAGGTTGTCTTGTTCAATAATGATTGGCATAAATCATGCATTGATAATGGAGTGTGAATGAAAATTCAATGTTCCCTATTTATTGAAAGTGAGTTGAATGATGGAACTCTTTATGTGTCCAAAAGAATAATAATCATATATTTTTTTATATTTTTATCTATTAGAAATTTATTTATACCACATTTACAATTATGTTATCTTAATTAAAATTTTTTAAAATTATATAGATTATACTAATTTATAATATAGATAAAATTTATTTGAATTTTTTTTACACACATGGTATGAAATGAAATATTTCATTCAATTTCAGTGGAATAACTCATATTAATTGGAATCATGAAAATGTACATATAAATACATAGGGAAAACATCAGTGAAATATCGTGGTTGGTCAAAATAGTTGAAAATATTCAATTTTGAGTCCACTCAGAACATTGGTCTTTATTAATATAAATACAAGTGAGTTGTTTTTCATAATTTTATTCAATGGATGGAAATGGTTTTTAGATGAACCAAATGTAAATTGAAATTTTTATGATCCAATAATTGTGGTGTGTTCATCGGAAGTAGTTTAAGAAAATACCACAAATATAGGGGATTTATACATGATAAAACAGTTCCTAGAACATATAATGTAAATATAATTATATAGATGATGAATTACCCATTGATGGAGGAGGAACATATTATCAAAATTCGATTTGGAATACATAAGGAATTTTGGGGAGATGGTATGTACCAAATCATATACCTAAAAACCAATCATTAGTCAGGAATGTTTTTATAGAAGAAATTGTTATAATAAAAAAAACATCATCATATAATGATTGTTGGCCATGTTTATTATTATTTATTGGATTTCATGAACTAATAAAAACAAAATGAAAAGTATCTCATATGTTTCTTTAGAGGGTATGATAATATAACCTTTTGTATTTCAACTTTAGGTTGATAGAAAATGGTATTTAATTAAATGTATGACTATTCAATTTACTGTGAGTGTACATTTAAAAAACCAGAACAAGTGGGAAAAGGAAATAATGAATAAGTAATTACATTAAATCTATGTTGAAGTAGGTAGATTCCCAAAAACAATTCAAATTAAATAAAGATCCCAAGATGTTATATCGGTCATAAATAATCAAATTGTAGAGGAATTTTCATCTAGTATCATTAGATGTTCATATATTAGTATAGTTGTTTTCTGACATGAAATCTCATCTTCTGATGAATCTGATTGTAGTGCACTAAAAGGATACCTTTTGAAAATATTATGAATACAAATTTATGAAATATAATTACACCTATAAAGGTATTATGATATTATATAACTGGTATATTGGTATATGGCTAAATTAATAAAGGATAACCTTATAGTTAAGATGTAGTGTAAAATTTTGTTGATATTTCTTTGTGATAGGTAACTATGAAATAAGTGTAGAATTTTATATATAATAATGAAACTTGAGAACTATCAAAAATTACACACTGAATGAGGAAAATAAACCATAAGTGATATTTTTAGTTATATGATGTATAAATGGATGTAAGGAAAATATTACATGATTTGTGGTGAAATATTTTATAAAAAATGAAGTTATTGATTTTTATAGATTTTATAATTGGATATTTGGTGTAATAATATAATATAATTAGTGATTCTGGTTTCTTTAGATGATCTATATCTAGGAAAAATTCAGGTGATGTCATCTTTTTTTCATATGAGTATATATTGGAGGAAACTTATATGATAAAATCTTATGGTTTCATTATGAAATGGAATCATTTTTTTGTCTGTAAACTATGAAGATATTTTATAGAACTATTTATGTGAAAATGTATTCGATTAAGAAGTTTGATACTATTATAAAAATGATAGGTTTCTTATGTCATAACACAGATCATTGTATCATCATAAGAATTATTAGGATTGGTGTTTCTTCATACTATTATATATTGAGAATGATATTATTATGGTTATTCCTAAATTTAAAATTATTTGTTCAATTATGAAATACTTTCTTACATGTTTGGATGTGAATGATACTGGTGATGAAAGTATGGTATTATGATTGTTAATTAAATGATATAGGAGTTTCAAATGTTGGGTATTATATCCAAAGGAGTATATTAAAAATGATATTTTTTATGTTGACTGTTTATAATTATTTTGATAAACCTCTTATTAGGAATTTATTTTTATTCATACAGTATGTACAAAAATTGGATGAGGAAAAAATGAACATTTATTTTTTATATGCTCTAAAAAAGGTAATTTATACTTTTTTTGATGTTATTAGTACATTTACCATATTGTTTTAATTATTAGCTTGTTTATCAAAAATCCATGATAAGAACAGTAAGAGGTAGTGAAGTAAATTTTTTCAATGAAAAATATAAATATAGTAAACATCCATGTTTCGTGGTTTGAAGTTACCATTAAAATAATATACAAAATCTCACATTAGGGAGATTCTAATACTTATAGGACTAATTATATTTGATTCTTTGAATATAGAGGAACATCTCTCATTTTCATGTCAAATATATTACCAATTAATTATCCATTACTAATTGAAATAGATTATGTTGAAGTGATTGAAAGTTGAATGAAAATGTGGTGGTTAAGGAATTTTATTGATCAATTTGAAAGGGTTCAAGATAGTGGGATACATTTCTGTTATTGTCAATGTTTAATTTACATGGAAAACAATTTTATTTTACATCAGAAAAAATTATAACCGGAATTTAAATTACATTTGGAATTTTCTATGATATGTGGACCTTAATCAATTTATGATTACTATGAACAAAAAAACCCATCAAACATGTTCATATAAATAGGTCCATGAAAATATGAGAATATATACAGCCTTCATGTATTAGGTGTTACTGATGAAAAAAAGTTGTAGAGTATTAAACTAATTAGAAGGTTGTGAAGATTACATTTATTCTCAATTATTATTGGGTTTCTATTAATAATGATAAATAATAAACATGATTAATATATGTTTTTTAATTTTTTATATAAGGTTAAAAATTTATTTTAATGGATGTTTGGGAATGAGTTCATTGGGGGAGGGTAGTAGTAGAAATTATTCAACTAAGGATGAATGTTGAATCATAAGAATCTACATATTTCATGTAATTAGAAATTTGAAAAGGAAAAATTAATAAAACATCATGTGAAAATGTACATGAATATAGTAAGTCAAAAAACTACTATTTGACTATTGGTTATTGGTTTCAAAATAAGAGAATGTTACAGATAATCAATAGATATATAGTGAAATAGTTGGTAATCTATCATTATAGGATTTCAATTTAACTAGATGATTGAGTAGAAACCTCTATAAATGTATGGTGAGAAAACATAGATAAGATTGTGTATAGAGATCATTTTATATAGTAATCTTGGTGGATGTAGAATCATAGTAATTGGAAGACTAAATATATGGAAAAATTAAATATTACAGTCTTCTTCCTTAGATATAGATAGAAAAATTTGAATAATGAAAAACTAATAACATCCCATTTCTATTCCAATATTTTTTTATTTTATAATAATACATTTTTCATATTGATTTACATTTTTTTGAAGAATCATATGTGATAGAGAACATACTCATGGATCTGAGGAGTTCCAATATAAATGATTTACAATGCCTAAAATTCTATATTTCAAATATTATAATATCTGGTGGATTAATATGTGGGGACTTTAAAAATTTTCAATGATGGATCTCCCAACACATATTTTATTTTTACAAATAAATATCACATTCAGCAACAAAACAACAAAGAGTATATACAGTTATTATAAAAATTCTTAAATTATGATTATTTATAAAATATTCAATCCACCCAAAATTTGAAACACACATATGAGAAAATGAGCATGAGGCAGAATAATGTTGTCTTAGCAAGAAGATAATTGTTGGAAATTTATAATAATATTTTAATAAAATACCGATGTTGCATTTTATATGTTTGTCATAAGATTGATATTATTTATTTTTTGAAGACCATTACTATTAATTTTGTTATTATTATTTTATAAATATTATAGTACGTCTTGTGTTTACTCAATGAAACATTTTTTTAAATTGGTTGAATGAAATTTGGGTAATGAAATTTTTCAATGAATTAGTTACTTTTTATATGATTATTACTTTAAATGATTATGTTACATGTTATTTTTTTATGGATTTTTATACAATCACTATGATTTTATATCTTCATTAACATATAAAATTTCTATGCTAGCCAAAAAAGGATGTATTAAACTTACAACTAGATTTTATGAAGAATATAATTTTTTTGCAGGGTCTTTAAACATATCTATCTTATTCATATAATTATATATCTTATTCTTATTCAAAATGATAAATTTTATATAATGATTAAAAAATCATTGTTATGTACAAATATATATATATATATATACAATTACTTTTCTACCAATTGTGGAAAATAATACTTACATAGATATAATTCCTGCTTATGTAGAACATGAATTTATCAATCCAAGAGTATATTTAAGATATCCATAAAAAATAATATGTTTTCATAAATATTTCCTTTTGTGTTTTATCTTTTATAGTGTGGTTATCACTCAAACTATATTATTTCCCTTATGACATATTTTTTCCATACAATATTACCCTCATGATTGTAATCCTTGGTATTTTAAATAATTACAGGAAAAAAATACTCATATATGTTTTAATCATAGGATGTATTCAAAAATTGATTTATTATATTACTTGTATTTATATATTTAAATATTTTTCTTATTCTTGTTTTTAATTTTCTTGGATAGGATTGGTGAAAGTGTGTGAAACTTTGTTAATAATAGAAACATGAAGACAAATTTTTTATACTAATGTAGATTTGATCTTGGATATATTTGAATCCAAAAAATGGGGGAAATTATAATTTATTTTTAGTGTAACGTGTTTTATTTAGGGATATATAAGAGATACAATTTTTTAATTGATAATACATTTCTACTAAGGCTATTATTTTGAATTTGTGATCACTATAAAATAACATCACCGTGTTATTATTTATTGGAGTGATTTAATTACAAAATATCATAAAATTATTATATTCATTTAAGTTTTCAAAGTTGAATTAATATTTAAATTTTATGTTAATTATAAAGTTATATTCTAGGATTTTACCATTTAAAATAATGTTTGGTTATTTTTAGTTGTAAATATATTTATATATATGTTTCCATTAATATAATTTTTTATGAATGTTTAGTTTCATTTTCAGGTTGTACCTGGGCCTATAAAAAGACATGGATATGTTTTATAGATTTTTCCATTGGATGGGAAATATTAAGGGTTTCAAATTTTATTCAACTCATTTAAATATTTCATTTTTCATTAATCTCAGGTCATTTCATTCATAGTGAATATAGGAGTGATGATGGGATATTACATTGTGTTTATTTATTCTATTTTAATGATAAAATATTGTTGTTTTTAATCATTTAATTAAATTTATATACTATTTTTAATTTTGTATTTCATTATACATTTTACTATTAATTCACCATTATTTTAATGTTCATGGTTTTCAACCCTGAAATTTATCACAATTAGACTAATAAATTTAATTTTCTTATGTTATAAGGTTGATTTACTAACAATATTTTCAATTTCATCATCTCCCACATGGAAAACAATTTCTATTATAGTTAATTCATTTTGGATTTATGTTATGTTGTTTTCAATGATGATGTCGTTGTTTTAGATATATTATTATAGGGAATTTTTTTTAATATTTTTAAATAAATCATAATGATAAATAGATCGCTAAAAACCACATTTTAATGTGATGAACTCTCGATCATAGATACCAATTTGGAAATCATATCTTATAAATATGATGATAAATCCTAACAGAATAATGATAAATACATATTAACTACAAGATTTTAAACCATAAACTTATGGAAAATGATGATGTCGAATACATTAATCGTTATAAATTATTAAATATATTATATTATTATATTTTTTGACATATTCATATCCATTTCACATCAATAATTAAATCTCAAGTCATACAGAAAATATTATAACTTCATCTATATGACCTAATAAATATATAATAGAAAAACCTAGAAGAAAACCTATAGAATAATAACAAATTGTTAATAGTGAATACTAATCCATGAAAGTGATGCTTATTGAATTTATGATCATCATAAATTATATGAGGGTTGTGGGTTATTCTGTTGACAATTCATTGCTTGATTAATGGGTGTTGCAGTCAAATTATAAAAATTGGTATGTAGTGTATGTAGAAATTTATTAGAGTAATAACATTTAGTTTTATATGCATGATAAACACTTTTGTACACTACAACAATATTAAATTGAAATAAATATACCACAATTAAGATACTACAAATAAAAATGGTTTTTTAGTTTAATCAAGTATCAATGTATCTGATGAAAATTATAATTAATTATTGTAGGGTAGAGGTAAATATTAGACATATCAGTTCAATAAAATTATTTATAAAATGATGATATGAAAGAGTGGAGTTTAAAATTGATTTATAAACAACAACTAGAAGGATGATCAAATTAAGAATGTGAATAGAATAAAATATATCGATGTTCTAAAAAACATGGTATCTATGATTAAATAAGTGAATCCTTAAATCAAAATTACCCAAGATCATTTTTTAAAGGATTATAATTACAGTAATAAATAAAAGAATGAAATGAATGTTCGATAGTGTTTTATAGAAGAACCAAACTTGAGAATTGATGCTACAAATAAATTATAATCATGTAACATGTTCTTCATGACTGAAAATAGAAATGAGGCCAATATTGATTCCAGTAATGGTTCCAAAGAAGATACAAATTTGCTAAATATTTATTTTAATTCTTTTTATCATAATGACATATTATGGAAACATATTCTAATTATGGATAAATTATACATAGGGTTTAAAGAAGAAAATATCATGCTTAATAGAATTATAAAAACTACTACTCTTGAGAATAATAATCATAATAAAAATAATTAGAATTTAATAAATACATATACTTTTTCAAATGAAAAGGATTTTTTTTGATAAAAAATCTAACCAAAAAAATATTTAAAATTATAATATATAAATTATGAAGTAGATATAGTCTTTTTCTTTTAAATTTATTAGGAAAAATATGAATTATGATTTGTTGATGGATAATGATAAAAACAAATTATTAGGCTACACTGGATATAATATTAATTTTATGAAACTTATAATACATGATTTTTTAAAAATAGAAAAGTTAATGTCTCAATTGATACATGTTTTTGATGTAATTAAAATGTTCATTATTGTAATGAATGTTTTGAAATATTTAATAAATAATTATTAATTCATAATATTTTATATCCATGAACTTATCTTATATATTACATGATAAAAAATTTACATAATATTTTTGGGTACCTATTAACTCATTTATTAATCCTATTAAATTAAATTTATCATGGTTACACAAACATATTTCTTCTTGATAAATTTTTGGAAATCACCAACAAGACTATAATATATACATGGTATACGTATAAGTGTTTCCCTAAATATGTAACAAGTGAATCATCATACATTCTATGTAACAATCATTGTAATGTAGGTTTTATGACATTCATTGATAATATAAAAGGCATGATTAAATGATGGAATTATAATGTTTAACAAAATATTTAGTTATAATGTACTATATACAGTAAGATTAAATGATAACATAAAAATTATTTTTATTATATCATTATTTAATTGATGTAATGTTTGAAGATACTTAATTTTTAGTTTTTGGTTTTTATTATTTTTTATTTTAGTCAAAATGACACATTAATAAGAAATGAATTAATTTATATTAATCAGAATAATCAGAATTACAAGTGAATTAGTAAAACATAATAAGATGATATCTGATGGAATTAATATCTTAGAGAGGAAAACATTCATCTTCGATATAAACTACTAATGAATGGAAAGATTTTATAGCAATGTATGTTGAGAGAAAGAATGCAATTTTCTGTGATTATTTTTTAAAATAAATATGGAATATTGAAACATTAATATCTATAAATGAAGTTATAATTTAAAAAAACATTAAAATTATTCATCATCATTCTCTTGTTTATATTAAAAAAATTAATTTATAATTTTTTAGTTTGTTTTTTTATTATTTGGAATTTTAGTGGGATTATTTAGACATATTTTATATATCATAAAAGTGAATATTTATTTAAATTAATTATTTCTATAAATTAGTTCAAAATAAAGTTTTGTAATTAATTTTATCTATTATATGTTATATTACTGTGATAATTTTTTAATATTTAATTTGTATTTTATTGAGGATAATGCTCTTTGACATTATCAAGCAGCCCTAGAACCCCTATAAAATTAGTGTTGTGGTATAGAAAACGAAAACATTTCTAGCAATTAGTAGAATAATAATTAATTAATTTTAATAAAATAATTATTTTTAGATTGAATAATTCAATACAACAAAATATATATTATATGGAAAATTGTTTAAACCATTTTTAAATTTAAAACCATACACCTTTTTTTGATGGAAGGAAACATAATTTATTTTTTTAGATTGATTGTGTATAATAATTTTATTTAAAAAACCAATGATAATTTAGATAAAATTTATTTATATACTCACAATGTTTATTTCATATGAAAATTTAAAAATATTATGTTGTAACAAATATTTAATAAAAAAATTAATTAATTGAGTTTAAAATCACGATTTTTTATTTTTATAATCCTAAATAATAATTTATAGTGTTTAATTTTAGTTTCAGTGATTACCTAAAAATGAGGCACATAATAAGGTGGATGATAATTTTTCTCCAAATAATACTATAGTTTAACAGACTCATAAATAATATCAACTAGGAAATATGAATATTTAATATAGAATTGATACTAGAAAATATATTTTTATATATTTTTATATATTTCCTCTTTTTTACGATTATATGATGAATAATTTTGTAGGTTTATCAAATAATGATAATGGGATTATAGAATAAAATTATGAATATTATAATTTTTTGAATTATGTATCAATGTTTTAAACATAAAAAATATAGAAAAATTATAGTGATTAAATTTATGAATTATATAAAACTGATGTGTATTATAATAGTTATAAAATTAATGATAATAATCTTTTCCTAGGATTTTTTTTATATCGCGGTCAATTGATTTTGATGAATATTAAATTATATTTTTTTGGATTTAATATATTTATTTTTTATTGTAAATTTATTCAATAATATTTTTTATTATCATTCATATGTATGTCAAATTTTCCTACATAAATGTTTTCATTTTTAATGATATTTATTTTTATCAAAAGTTATGTTTTATTATGAAATTTTACAAACCCAAATTTAAAATTTATAAAATTGTGATAAAGTCTTTAGAAACCTCCAAGAGATTTGTGTGATTGACTATCTGTTTATTTATTGAATAATGGTTTTAGTAGCGGATAATTTGTTCTGAAAATTATTATTAGAATGATCTTAGGTGTAATTTTTATATTAAAAATATATATTTATGATATTTTTTTGTTCCTTCTGTGATTTTTTAGAAAATTAATTTTCATATATAATGGAATATAAATTTGATAATAGTTTAATGAGATAATCATATTACATTATTAGAAATGATTTTTTTTCAAAAAAATTATTTAAATATATATTAATCTTAAGTTACTGATAATATAGATGAAATTCCTAATAATGATTCCTATATAAATTTTAGAAATTCATTAATTGATAATTATAAAATAAATTTTGTTTTATATAGAATATATATATATATAACTGGTTATAGGTATGATTAAAAGTTTATTATATTTAACCACTTCATGACATGATATTGTGTTTAGTGTTTTTATGTCGATAAGGATTGAAGATAATTTTTAAATAATTAAATTTTACATTTGATACATTAATAAATATATATATTAATGGAACATTAATTTTATGGAATCTTTTATTCTATAGATGAGGGAATTTCAATAATTTATTATTCTATATCTAATTTTAAGGGATGTAGAATTGATTTAAAGAGTACCCTATGTATGATTCATTAACTTGGTCATATTTTGATTTTATGAATATCTAAGAAGTAATTTTAAATTAAATTTATCAAACCTAAGGATGAGTAAATTATTTCTAATATTTTTTATTTTCACTATCATGGAATTAAACTGACATTATCTTATTTCAATATTTATTTTTTATATAAAATTAAAATCTATAATATTAATAATTATTCCATTTTAAATATGGAAAATAATTTTACACATTATAAAACCAAAAATATATTTGTTTCATTTCATTTTAAATAATTTGATGTTATTAAAGGATCTGATGTTTTAGATTTTGTTTCAAACAATAAACATAATTCTTATATATTCACTAAAATAATGATTGTAATTAATTATTAGAAAATTAAATTTAACCATTCATGATAGCTATTTCCATGAAAAATATTTTTTTTAAATTGTTTTGAATTTATTGTTACTAACATATATTTTATATAGAAATTGATTGTATCTCTATTTCAATTAATATATTTTATTTGTTAAATTTTACATCATTTTATCTACAAAATTATTTAGCATTCTTTATTTTTTATACTTAAGAATATTTGGATAAGTTTATAATTTATTAAGTAAGGGTTATATTAAATGTTTATAGTGATTATAATAATAAAGATTAATTTTTTAAATAATTGTATTGTAATTTCAAAAGAATAATCATTTAAAATATTAATACTAAATTGATATATTATGAATAAATTCTTGTTTTTGTAAATTTTTTAATAAATTTACAAAGAGGATGATATTTTGAAAATCTTCTTCAAATTTTTTTATTTTCATTAGTGGTAGTTTTTTAGTTCTTGGATTGAGTTTATAATATTTATTAATTTTCCTTAAATTTTTTTACTACTATGATTTCAATGATATAACACCTAACATTGTTACTCTAACTAACATTTTTATAAATTATTAAATTTTTATTTTAACTATTATAATTTCATAAAACATGGGTCACTTTTTTTGAATTTCATAATGTATAATATATATATATTTTTTATATAATGGATTATAAAATAACTTATTACATGTGTAGTATTTACCATATTACATTACTCTCATAACATTTCAAGGATCTTGTATCAACCATATGAGGTGTTTTTATGAACATTATGATGGTCTATATTATTTCAATAACTTATGTATTATAATATTAAATTTATAGTTTATGTATACAAAACTAAATTGATTTTTATAATTTTTAAAATTATACATATGAATTATAAAATAAAGTTTATGAAAAGAGATTTTATTCTTACAAAGTAATGGAAACTGATGTATAAATAGATAAAAATAAAGCATAAAAAACATTAATTTATCATTTTGTTGGACTATATTATATCCTTAAATTATTTATTTTTTAATTTGATATATATAATTTTAATTGATATATATTTTTAGGTTATTTATCCATCTGATTTGAATTTATCCATCAGAAATCTATATATGCTTATGATATGAACCGTATTATTTAACCCATACATGGTTTCCATCCATTTACAGAATATTTTTCATATGTGGTTTGATTCTATAATTTTTTTTTCAAATATAACATTTTATATATATATATATGCATGTCCTTGTTCTTATCATTATTTTATATGAACGGTGTGAAATTTTTTATCTTCTTTTAGGATTAAATAAGAATTTCTATATTTTAGAATATGTCAAGGTGTTATTAATAGATATCATTAAACCTGACCATTAAGAAATTATTTATAAATTATATTAAAAAGAACCATTTTAATTGAGTGATACATAAGACATGTCATTTTAAAGGTGTCAATAATTTTCTACCGTGAATACTAATTTTCATATGTGAAAACATTCAAGGATTTGTAATGTTATATTCTTTTTAGATGGGATTGGTCTATTTCAGAAATATTAACTTTTTTTATAATTTAGTTTTGGAAAGCTGATTTTTTTAAAAAATTCCAAATTTATTTTAATGTCAGGATTAAGATATTTTCCTTTTAAATGTATGTTATTTTGTTCTTATTTAAATCAATCCTAAAATTTTGGCCTATTAGGTAATCACTCCCCATAATACTCATGTTTGTTTAAGGGTCTTTCTTTGTTCTATAAAGAGATATTGATTTTATTTGATGATTGTGCTATTGGGGGTAAAATTGAGTGTTTATACATGGTTGTCAATCAATTAATAATGGTATTTTCTTAATATATTCTATTTCCATTGAGGAAAAAATAATTGTGAAGAGTGGATATGGTTTATCATTAATAAAAACTTATTTAAAAATTATGTTTTCTTTTTTTAGGTTTTCATATTATTTATTTATATTTGTTTAATCAAAATTTCATTATTCATTTAACTATTAATTGAAAAACTATTCAAATTATCATTTTTATAAAAACTGTAATGAAATACTATTTTTTTAATCTATTTATATTTTATTTTTTTCTACAATGGTTTACCCCCACCCCTCAATACTTATTAATAATCTCACACTATGAAAATGATTCACTATTTATTTCGTGTTAATTGATTAACAATAAGTTTCTAGATCCTAGATAACATTCCATTGTGATTTTTGAGTATTATTGCTTCCAATAAAATGATACAAGTTGTATCAAAAAGGAAATAAAAGAGTTATACTAAAATTTAATCATAAGAGGGAATTTTGTGTTATAGTGCCTTAGGGTACACCGTAATCCTGATTGATATGGTGTAGTGTGGATGGTTATTTTGTATGTTCATATGGATGGGTATTTTAGAGCTACTTACATTATTAATGTAGATATTTCCTAAATTATGGATAAAATTTAAGACATTAT
Source organism: Viscum album (assembly GCA_963277665.1). Classification (NCBI taxonomy): domain Eukaryota; kingdom Viridiplantae; phylum Streptophyta; class Magnoliopsida; order Santalales; family Viscaceae; genus Viscum; species Viscum album. The sequence continues at coordinate 789,442,770 of OY728140.1, forward strand.
ATAGTTATCAAATAGATATAGTGTCTAGCTACTAACGGTGTAATAACTATTTGAGGGTTGTTCTTCAAATTTTGGTGTAGTTCTGACAAGGGTGGAAACTATATAGTGTCATATTCATCAGAATAGTGTTATATGGAATAGTGGGATTCGATAAACCATGGTACCTAACCATCATTCATAGGTTCTTCATTATGAGAAAAACCACGTTCGACATACATGGTGTAGAGACCCGAATCCTGACGTACATGAACATTACATTACATTTGCGGAATACTTAGTACATAACAAAAACACACACACAAGGATCGTAATAGTTTGGTGTCTTTGGAAACTCGGAACGTAATCTTCTAATCGTGGTGAAAGATCTTCAACATCTCCCATAAAGATCTTCCTTTTTTTTTACCTAAAACCTTTCTTTATATCCTAGGGAAAAGAAAACATAAAAGGGTGAGCTCAAATGCTCAGTAAGGGTAAACAACAGAAATATCAATCACATCATATTCAAAAGAACATAACATTTTGGAAATCTTAACCTGCAAAAGAGAGCATAATTTCATAACTTGGGATAAATCATGGAAGTGAAATGTAATCACAATAATCATAACTTAAAACATGAAACTTTGTGGCATTCACACATAATCATAGAGAATCATTTCTTGTTAGTCAAGACTCATTGCCAAGACTATCTTAGTGGACAAAGTCCCTTTCTGAATCGAGTAACCCTCGTTTCAGTCCTGTTTCACTGAACCGGTATAACCTACCATTCCAGCCATGTCTATCTCATGAGATATAAAATCTTTACCCAATGCATTGGAGGTAGATATAGGTCCCACCCATCTCATAATGATACCATTCTTATGTGTGCAACAAAATCATATACCATACATCATTGCATAACCCATGTAATAAAAATGGGAATCATAAACATCATGACATCATAAAACAATTCATATTCGATAAAGGGATTCATAAAAATAATTCCACCACAACATAATCAAATCAATGTAATAATAGGGATAACAACAGAACCCTATGTTATCTTAGATGGAAAATAATTTTGATAAAACACTTGAAATGAATTCTTGAGGAAAATATCCTTTCTTCCTCAAAATCAATTTCTTTTCACAAAACATCATGAAATTTTAAAAGAAAGAGATTTTATTGAAAATATTCATGAAATATTTTGGAGGAAGCTTCATGAAAAAAAGGCTTTATAAAACCATAAAAATCTGTTCGTGCCGTTTAAGTTAAAAAAACATTCTTCTCGTACTTTTGTCAGAAAAGTCAAAAAGTAACTCGTACGAAAAACGATAAAAGATTCCTTTCATATCTTTTACTAAAAACTCACCGAAGGGTAAAGTTGGATTTAAACAATTGTAGGTGTATGGAAATAATATTACTTATTGAAGAAACATGGATTTTGATAATAAAATACACCCCAGTAAATACCAAAGTATAAACAATCTCGGATAAAAATGAGATTGTGATATTTCCCTTACCTTAGGTCCGATTTGCTTCGTATGTGTCCGAACCTCCTGTATAATGATTTAAATAATGTCATTGACTTATTAAAGAATCATATTCATTGTTATGATATCATATATGGTTCACTTATGACTTTATATTACCCGTTCTTTTGTAAATTCCATGTTAAAGAAGCGTTTTGGGTAAAATCGTTTCATTTATCATAGGTGTTTTGACTTGTTGTTATTGACATTATTATTACTTATATAATGATTTACTTACTTCCAGAATATAAAATATGATTTATATATCATATATATTCAGTATATATATATAATAGATAGATAAATGAAATGAAAAACACCGTTCACGGAGACGGTAGTCCGTACGTACGCATGATCGTTGTTTTCCTTTCCTTATTGTCTTGAATGGAAGTATGTAGATGACATACATATATATATTTATATACATAAATCCATTAGCTTTATAATGTCATATATTTCATTATTATTTCTTATATATACTTTATAATCATTCTTAAATGGTTAACATGGAGAATGAATCTCATCGCGTCGTGGAGACGGTAGTCCGTACGTACGCACGAGCGATGATATCATTTCCATAAATATTGAATTGAATTGGAGTGGATTATACAATATATAATAATCAATATGATGTTGTAATAACTATGTATAGTTATTCTTTACACCATTATACCCATCCATGTAAGGTGGTGGCGGAAAATAGATTACACCACGGCGTGGAGACGGTATTCCGTACGTAGGCACACGCGGTGATTTCTTATTCTGTAGGATGGATAGATGGTGAAATAGGGTTGTTTCATACTTATAATAACATATCAGTATATGAGTGATACTGATGTTATTACTTCATAATGAAACAACCTAATAAGAAGAAGTGGAAGAAGAAATAAAGATGAATGAATTGGTAATGGTAATTACCTCTTCTTTGAAGCGCCTCTATGAGACCTCCTCTTAGGGCACTACAATTGGTCTTTGAGGAAGACCAGAACCTATAGGATGTTTCTAGGGAAGTGGAGAAGAGATTTTGGCAGGGGTTGGACGAGCTTGAAGGATCAAAGTTGTGTGAGGAAGAGAGGGAGGAGGTGCCCTTTTATAAGGGAGGAGAGGGGCACCTTTGGAATAACTAAAAATATTATTTTATTATAAAGTCAAGTTCGGTTTTAAATAGCTCCAAATTGATTTATTTCTAGGATAAGGTGGGGATGGGTCAAAATCCTCTCAACCAATATAATTTAGACAAGTTTAGGTTCCTATTTTAACCTTATCATTTAGATTTAACTCTAAGTTAAATAATTTAACTTTTACCGTGACTTTTTGTTTTCTTACACTATTTGGTTAATATACTTATTATAACATGCCAAACGAACCCCAAGTTGATTATTATTAATATATATATCCTTAGCTATGTCATTTGTCTGAACCTTAGATTTTTAGGAATAAAATTACAATTAATAATATAATATTTGATTTAAAAACTATTTTGTGTTAATTTTGACACTATTTGATATATGATTTTTGTGAAAGTCATAACAGAATTATATGTTCGAACAAAGTTGATTAAATCAACACTAATATATCATAGTAACCTATAAAATTAGTGGAATTCATAAAGAGTCTCAAATTACATTTATTTTGGTGTTTATAACATCAATTATGTCAATATTTCATTAATAAGATAATTACTGCATCATCATTGTGTCATAAATAAATTAAATTATTTAATGTCTAAAAATTACAAATAAAATACCATTATGTAGGAAATCTTTTTATATTTCTAATGAATATTTATAGTCGAATTTATCTTATGTATAACCCCATATTAAAAATGTTTTAGTAAATAAACCTTGATTTTAACTCTTTTAACCCTTCTTTAAATAAATTAATAATAAATGTCCTAATCTAATCCATTTGGGCCTAAATGGTCATATTTTATTCCTAAGTTTGTTTTTGGTCGAATTACAATTATCCAATAGAATTAGGACATGTGTTAGGGTAATAATAATATCATCTTTACCCTTAATTACCCTATTTACTTTTAACCGTGGTAAAAAAAAGTAAAAAGTTACTATTCACCAAAAATTATTTTCATCTCATTGAACCACATTTTAGTCCTTGATATTAACCATGTCTCTCGGATTTTCGAAATTCCACTCACAGAAACGGTAAAATTAAGTTTTATGAACAATTCAGTTTTTTTAACTACCACTTAGTGGTTTCACTATTCATCAAAAATTGAAAGTTTTTAGAAAAATACCAAAAATTAGGCCTAAGCTATATTTGATATTAGGAACTCAAAAATGATGTCTATTTTACCAAATTTAAAACATATTAGTTTCATTAATTAATTTTATAATTAAATCCCGCTGTTAAAACAAATAGCGTGTTTTTAAGAAACAATATCTATCAAAAGATTGACACTTGATTATGTCTGGTTTAAATGTGAAATTACATTCAATGACCAAAATTGTATTAAATTGTAAAAATATATTCTAAATATACTTTAAAATCACTCAAATTAAAAATATATCACTATTAATTATTTCGATTAAAAAAGTTGTTTTAATTATAATTTAGTAATTTTCACTATTCATCAGAATATGAAAGTTATCCGAAAAGTACCAAAATTTCACCTTAGGCTAAATTCGATACTCCGAATCCAAAAATGAAATCCATTTTGAAAAATAAAATTTACAAATTTTCAAAAAGTGGTTATTACTATTTATAACGGCTAGTTTTAATAATATTTTAATAGCATATCGTTGTTTAGTGAAACTAGGTATTGTGTACTACACACGCTATCAAGGAAGTTCGCGATTGCGTGTAATGAAAGGAAAGTCAAGGGTGCGTGTTGTGCAAGCTCCTTTTGGTGTAGCGTACAACACAAGACATTAATGAAATTAAAAAGAATATTTTTCATAAAATCTCAGGGTGTCACACATGGTTTAACTAGAAAGTTTGGGTTGTGGTGTAGTGGTACTACTCCATAGTTTAGGATATTTTAGTTATGATCTATATGGTTGTGTCATAGTCTTCCAAGTTTTACTTGTCAGATAAATACTCCTACCCCCTTTAAAATAATCTATTTTTATATTTCTCTATCAAACAGTAGGAATCATAGATATAATTTCAAAGGAATTGAATCCCACATTCGATCTGAATTATCCCTTACATTACAAGGATCAATCTGCGGTGTTCTATAATGATTCGAACAATTGTTCTTGTGTTTTATCATATACTTGATCTATTTTTAATAACATTTTACTTTTCATGCAATTTATGATGATTTCCATCATTATAATGTATTTTGATTCGATGTTGTTGGTGTGTTTGTGCATAACATCATTAGATGGATGATGTTTAGTTATGGGAGATGTGATCTGATGTCCATGTGTTATTTCTATTCTCTTTTGAATAATAGTGATATCATGCGGAATGGATCTACTTTCATTACATTTTAATTTATGTGAGATCAAAAATTTATCATTCATTATATTTGTATGTGGTCTTGGAATTAACTATAATGGTTGAAAAACTAAAATAATGAATTAATTATTTATTGTTAGGTATCTCATTTTTTCTTCCAAGATCATAATGGTTTTCCTCTTTGTGTATTGGATAGTTTTCTATCTATTTTATTCACTGTTTAATATTATTTTATGATTACAGTAGCATGGTTAATTTGATAAAATTTGTAAAGAACACAATTTCGGTAATTTTTTGTTGTAAAAATAAAAAATAAAAAATAAAAAATTAATAATTAATCCATATATTCATAAAATTTAATGTTAATCCAATTTTTGTGGGATGCGTGTTACATTAATCGTTTTTATTAGAAAATTATGAAACTAAGGATGGAATGAGAACAAATTGTATGATACGAATAATTATTCAGTGATATGGTTTCTCATTTTCCAATGAAGGCCTGATGCCAAATATTTTGTCAATAAATGCTCATTTTCATGTGAAGGATGGGTTCATAATTTTAGATCATTAATACCCTATTGAAAATATTTATTTCTTACTTCTTTTTTTGTTTATTTGTTTCTTATCATTACTATTATATGTTATTTAATCCTAGGATGGATTTTTTTTGATGAGGTATGGATAGGGGTCTGGGTTTTTTATAGATGTTAACAGCTATGACGGAAATATGCATGATTTGTTAAGGATGACATAAAATTTGATGGAACATGTGAACTGGTTCATGCAATGTTTTTTATTAGAATCATGATCCTTGACATTCATTAATATTTTTAGTGGATGGATTGCTGAATGGATTACATTCCTCAATCTATTCTCCATTTATATAGATAGATGGATGTAATTTATTGATACATATCATTTATGGAAAAATGTGATTTTCCATATAGTACTTGTAATTATGGAATTATAAAGGAACAATAAATTTTTTGACCAGTGTTTATTGTTCTTGTTTAAATTTTTTGGATTTTAATACTTACAAACCATTGACTATGTTGGATTTTTCCTTAATGGAATAAAATTTTCTGTGATAGATAATGTATCACAATTCATCGCAATTTAAATTAATTTTTAATGAAATAACTGAAAAACAATTGATTGTAATAAATGAATTTCTACTACAATTCTTGAGTTCATATACAATTTTATGCACTCAGCCATGGTGTGTGGGTTTCTGAGGGAATATTTCATCAATTGAACATGATATTTGGTTAACTCCCATTGTGTGGTCTGTAGCTATTTTATATCCAATTTTTTGTGTTCTTTTATCCCACACATTTAGTTAGGGCAACTAACATACAGTGGGTTTTGGGTGGTTTTATTCCTCAACATAAAGCCTATAGAGGTACAGATGAATAGAAACCCCTCTATCCCTATTGTCTTCTCTTTGTATCATGACGTGATTGTATGCACGATGGATATCTTTCTGATTTCTGTTCTTAGAGGGATATAATTAATTGTGGAGAGTTAAAACATATGTGTTCATGGATATTGTATCCTATGGATTATTACACATAAAACATGTAAACATGATAATTGATTGAGGTCAATTACATAGTGTATATCTTATGATGGTTTGAGGAAAATAATTTATATATGGTACATAAATAAAGTGGAAGGGTTTCTCCCCAAAATTACTCTATTTATATATGGATATTTGGATTGTATGATGAGATAATGTTATTCTTGATAAACATGATTTGATACATGATCCATGGTTTTTCTAGAAGGGTTATTTTTTAGGGATAAGGATTATGATTTATGATGTTGGGAATTTTTGAAAAACATTGGGGAATAAATACAATCATACACTTTTAATATTAAAATAATATAAGATCTATTTTATTTTATAATTATTGATTGATAATTTTGGGGAGGTAGAAAACATAATGTAAAAATTTTGAAATGACTTTTTACCATGTTATTCAATGAGATTTATTATTCATTAATTATATTTTTTATATGTGCATATAGGGAGTATTATACTGAGTGTACCTATAAATATCATTATATATATATATAATAGTTTTTTATAGTTTTAAATGGTTCTAAATATGAAAATATATTACTCAATCATGGTTATTCAAGTGATTCTTGGGAATTTTGGTCTCTTACATGTTTATATCTATGTACTCATAGTTCCATTTTAGTTTCATCAGTTTTTTATTGAAATAATATTCACATACATGGGATCAATATTATCGTTATGAGAAGGAGTTGATTGGTGTACTTTTATTTTCTCTACCTTCATCGACTACTTATATAGGGTAATACAACCCATTTTTATGTATTATATACCCTTAGTTCTTATCCCACACCCCTGAACTATAAGAGGAGTAATTTGAGTTGTCACAATACATTCTCTCATTTTCCTTCCAATGAGGGGTGTTTTTGGGGGAGTAGGTCATGAAAGAGTTGTATCAAAGGTTCATGTTTAAAGAGAGGATGCGGTTTGGAGTTTTTCATATGGGAGATGACATGGTTTGGTAAGGAAATCAACTAACCTTAGTGTATTAAGTGATGTAAACAAGAGAGTATGGATGTGACATAGACATTTAAGGCCCCCTATGATTTGATACATATACATTTATGTTTACCTAACCTCTAAAAAAGTCTATACTTTTTTCAGGGATGATACCTTAGAAAATATCATGAATCCATCATATTATATCATAGGATTCAAAAGCTAAGGCCATGGGATTTTGATAACAGTAAATAAAAATAATGTAAATAATTAAAAACATAATTTAAAATATTCCATATTCTAGGTTTAGGAGTAAATTTCCATTTTTTTTACATTTGGCTCCATATAGACATCCCCATCGGGTTTATGCTAATGATAAACAATAGGCTGTGTCAACAGATTATCATACAGTAGAGGATGATTATTATAACATATCTAAGAGAATACCCTTATGGTATAATCTATAGAGCCTAATGTAATATGGGGACTCTATTATAGGATTATTGATAAAAAAATTTAGAGGAGGTTTATATAGAATTCGTTAGTATCCATGTATATAATTAACACTTGGTTTTTTTGGATGTGATGGTGCTGCCTAAGACTTTAAGGATGTAGTGTGTCTTGTCCCATAGTGATCATGAGTTGTTTTTTGTATTATTTATTGATTTTATGAGTCTTTTAATGGGATAGAAATATTTCGTTAACCATAATGGAGAACAATTAACAGAAGTATATTATCCTTGGAATGTGGATTTATAGTATTATAGTGAGGTGGATTTCCTTTAAAACCCATAACTAAAATGATTTTTCCTAATTCAAGAGGAAGTATCTAGGGGGAAGTATTTTGAGCTGAATTTTTATCCAATGATCATGATTTAGGTCAACCCATTTATAAAACAGGTGTATCTTGAGGTACTTTAGAATGAAGATGATGTTGAGAGGAGATGTAAATAACTAGATTTCTATGAGAGGTGAGACTTAAATATTCCCCTAATAGGAAACTTTTGGTTTAGGGTTTCATGTTTCCTATATAAATGATCCTTCAGATAGCTAGTGAATAGTCCAACTCCTCATCATTTTTTTATCCAAATGTGGATGATATCAATATAATTACAAGGGAGGTGTTGATTTTTAAGGGGAATTGATGTCCATTATTCGTGCGAGTATCTAACTTTCCCAAGAATGTAGTATTATCTAGGTTATTCACTTTATGTTCATCCACTATTATAGTTTTAAATGAAGAAGAAATAAAAGGATGTTTCGTCATGGGTTCAAATGAATGGAGATGTAGATGAAAATATATATCCATAGATGTTTCTTGTCCGTATAGATCAAATAGTAACAACTGAGGAGGTTGTTATAATGGGAAGAAAGGACATGGAGAAAGTTGTGGTCTTTTTAATTCCCATTTATTTTCATTATCGAGAATGTCAAACATTGTTTGAGGTACCCTTTTATTGTTTTGTATATAGGATCATGATTTATTATATTTAAAAGAATATGAATCCATTATATCACCTTCGCTAGTGAATTGTTTGGTACTTGAGGTGGATGGACATCTAGATCGCATGGGATTGTTTATTACATTTGGTGTTCAATCATATTAGTATAAATTATGTAATGATTCTGAACTAGTGATTGGGTGTCACCTCTCAGTGGTATAATTTCAATATTTACATATATAATCCTACAACATCATCCTCAATAAGGAATTTTTTAAATTTTATTAGCCTATTTTGGATATAATAAAGAGGATTGTTTTATTCTAGGATGTATTTGGAAGGTATTCCATGTCCAATGGTGAGTGACACCATCAAATGGGTTGGGTATGTGGTCAATCCAAATATACATTTACTTGTAATAGTAATATATTTTAATAATTGATTTATACACCGATTTTTAATTGAGTTTTTTTGTAAAAGTATCCGATTGTGTTTTCTCAAGGGAATAATGAGTTACCCTTTGATGATAGAATATGTCAGAGATGTTGTTAAATCCCAATGATTCTCTAATATATATATATATATGAATCTTTATAGGACAGAACAATCTATGTTGCATGATATGTGAATAAATATCAATGATCTATTACATTGATTTCTTTTGCTGAGGGTGGAACCATTGGGTGATCCATTTTTGATCATGAAGAAGTTTTTTGTATTTTTTCATCTTTATATCTTTGATTATCCATTGAATTAGGTGATATAATTGAAAAATTATAATTATAAATTGATTGATGATTTATTAGGTCAACAAAAAATGGAATTATAGTTTTTGATGAATAATATATGTTCTGGATGTCATCAAATTTGAGGTAAGGATGAGGATATTCTAATGATTGATTTATGATGTCATCAAGGTAATTATGAGTACATTTTGATGATGTATAGTGTGTCAAAATAGCTAGTAGTGTAGATGGTATTTCTGAATTCTATTTTCAATGAGTTATTGGCTTAGTTTATGGTGGTATTAATTGAATAAATCCTCATGTAATTCGTCTCCAAGGATGAGTTTTTAGTGAATCATCATTCCATCATAGTAGTTTTTCATTGCCAGTATATTGTCAATGAGTTGTTGTATATTTTGTTTTGGGATTTTAATGTTTTCTTCATGGGGAATGTTTTCCCATTAAGGAGAATCTATGGAACCATTTATTATATTTTGAGTCATTTCATTTGATTCACCCATGAAAATAGCATATGTAAAGATAGTTCATTGTATTGATTGGTATTATAGTAGGTCTCTAGAAAAAATCATTTTGGGTCTGACTACTAAAAATTTATTTATTAAAAAGTGTTAGACATTTATTTATACTAAGATATGTTATATATATTTCATGTAAATGAAGAAAAAAGTGGTCAGGACTTCATTCCTTTATTTTCTAATATATGTTGTTCATTTAAATTTTGATGTGAATTTAAATTTGAATGATTGTGTTGAAGTTTTATGTATAATAGAGAGAATTTTTCTTATTATCATTGATAGTTATATACATATGAGCCTAAATATTCCATAGATAGTCTCAGTCTAGATGAAATCATTATTTTCATTAATGTTTTGTAGAAAAATATTTCTTTATAATGTGTTTTATCATTATAACCAATAATAAGTTCATGAGTCATATCTACTCCAATATTGATATGAATATGTAGAAATGGTAGTTGATGGAATTAATTTAGGATTTAAACATTGAAATATAAATTATTATAGTTAATGGTATTTTTGAATAAGATGTGTTGAGTACATATAAACATAGTCGTTTCAAGTGTGAGTGTTGATATTCCTAGAGAGTGGTCAATGAGATCTCGATGATTCTTGTGGATATGAGATATATTGGTGGAAGAAGTTTCATTTTTCAAATGATAGTACAATTATATTATGTGAAATAGGAATATGTTTCTGAAATATGTTATTTTGAGGTGGGGATCTAGAGATATGTAGTTATTTATAGTGACTATACTAATGCTTGGTAAAAGGATGATCAACATTAGGTGTTGATTTAGGTAATGATTTTCATACATTTTGTGATGTCTGAGATTTACCTCCTTGAGTCCCATAGGTCAAAATTGTATTTAAATACTAGTGTGATGAATATGTTCTGATCTATGATAGGTTTGTTTTGGTATACTAGGATGATGCATTGATTTGTAGAGTTTATGTCCCGATGATTGGTCTTCAATAAGTTGAAAACCTAGAACATTGGTATGGGTGGTTTTCTCTAGTTATTAGATGTACCATGGTGGATGTGGGTGTAAATATATATAATAATAAATTCTATATTGATAATATCTACAAGATACATTGATTCTATATGGGTTATAGTGAATTTTTGGATGATATAATCCCGCATTATGGTAGTTAAATAGCTATGATCAATGTTGGTTTTGTGATAGAAGTATCTAGTAGAGATTACGAGTGTCCAAATAGTATTGAGGATGAAATTCCTTGATTTGATCAATATTTCATCACTATGGTGTAAAAAGAAATCCATTATGAAATCATAGCTCAGTTATTCTTTTAATGTACTTTTCATCAAAAAACATACAGTCAGATCGAGGGGGCCATAAAGACACTTCATGACATTTTGAATTCTTTTGTGTTGGATTTTCAATGTTCATTAATTATCCACTAGAGCATTGTTTAATTTTCCAAAAATAATCATTTTTACTCGAAAATTTAAATGACACCATTTTAGTATATTAATTTGATTGAAAAAATCCCTAAAGATAACATTGTATCATTTTTTGGTTGATTGTGTTTGATGACAATGGGGGTTTCCTTGGTTAGTAATGCTATTCCAGATATAGTGTTAACAATCTATATTAACAAACCACCTTTATAAATGAATGGACGATCTAGAGATTGTAAATAAAATAGATACATGATGGGGTCATCTTCCAATGTTTGGTAAATATTTTGTTCTCAAAATTTGAAAAATGAAGAAACATGTTTTTGGAAAAGGAAGTTGCATGAAAGATTGAAGTGGGATTGTGATCATTAATTCAAGGCATGTTTATGGACCAGAATTTCCAAGATGGTTAAAACAAGAATTGCATGAAAGAATGGGAAATTTTCGAAAAACATGAGCTTGCACGAAAGAGGCTTGGGAACCCAATGCAACATCAAACAGGATTTTGCGCACTCAGAAGGGATATTGCGTGATGCCTTGATTCTATCATGCAGGGTTTTGAGATTTTTATAAATAAAAGTTTCTCATCCACTTATTATAATAGCTCAAAAAATGGAGGAAATAAGATCTCTAAATCATATATGAATTGTCTACAGAGGGACATGCGAGAAAGAATTGGAATTTAAAGCCAGCTAAGGAAATTGTGTATAAGATTTGAGTTCATTGAATGATTGAAGATGCATGAAAGACTGAAGATGGGTGCTAATGGTGTTTCATAAAAGTAGATCAATCTTTCATGTATGTAATTTAATCTATGCACAAGAAGTAGTAACGGTTTCACGAAATATTGGGAGTTTCCCAGTAAATATTTGGTAATGTAGTGTTCATCAGTGGATGAAATTTTTTACTTCAATAGGGCATCTATATATAGTGGTGGATGCCCTCAATTGTGATAATAAATGGACCAACATGTCTATAATCTACAAGTGTATTATTTTAGGAATAAGTGAGAATAATACTGATGAAAGAGAAGGAGATTTCAAATTTTGATTGGTTGTAAACCAGGATGAACATTATGTCCACTCCGAACATTATAAAAAATAGTGATCATATAGTGGATATGGAACATCAGAATATTTTTGGTTTATGCTACATGGATGTAGCCTAGTGAGTGTTAACCATGTAAAAGTGTTGTTTCTCGTATATGATTTAATTTTTTAAATATATTGCGGTTTGAAAGTGAGAGAATATAGTTTTCTTTAACAGCAAAACAAGATCAAAAAGGGGATGTTGTTTTTATCATTCATACCTAAATTCCCCCCCCCCCCCACACAGTGTAGTTAACATTGTGGTCCTAAAATTATCTCAATCCATTACAATATTTATTATATTGGACTAGGTTCAAAGAGATATAAATTATTTGGATGGATATAGAAGAGACTATGATAGTGATAGTCTATGTAATTCAAGAAAGGATTAAGATAGTTAATGATGGAAAAAAATTTCCTTATTCAAATTAGTGGTAGAGACCAATATATTTATAAATTATTGATCATGTTTTCCTAAAGGTGGCTCAATTTCATGGGATGTGATGATATGCTAATTTGAGTATATTATCTCTCTTCTATTATGGCCTTATGGGATATTTTCTCAGGTTTTATTCCTCGAATACCATAATGAAATTCTGTAATAAATTATTCTAATTAATGATGTGTTACATGTGATTTATTTCTATTGTTATATTCATGATGACTCTTAGATAATTGATGAGGTTAAGATAAATGCTGACTATGATTTGACATTTGAGGAGTGTCATGTGGGTATCTAGGACAACCAATAGATAGTGTTTTCATGCTTGTTTTCCCATTGTTTTTTTCTTATGTTGAAATTTTTTAATATTAGAGTGAACATTGGAATACAATTCATAGATACAAGATCAATACATGGATCTAATTTTTCACTGAATTTATATATATAATTATTATTTTTTGGATGTTGGCTATATCTTGTTTATGATATGGTTCCCTATTTTTTTGGATTATTTTTGTTTATTCTCATATATTGAGGTGTCATAATCTGGAAAATTTGTAGGTAACAATGTTTTATATTTTCTGATATCAAAATTGGTTATACTATGTGATGTGTTTGAACTCCTATGTTGAGTGGATTCATTAGAGTTATCGTATAGAGTGGTTATACATAAAAATATTTTCTTTGTTTTATTTCTAGGTTTTATTTTTTAATTTCTATGGAAAATAATAGTTTTATAGATATCTGATGTAATGGACTAAATCCTAGCATCTCATACATTGTGAGTTTTAGGTTTCGGATGAGTCTATGGAATGTTCATATAATTTTTGAAAAGTAATAATCAGGGTTAAGTACAAATATCATCTTAATAAAGGATTCTACAACATGGATACATAGGTTTTTCTATAAGATGTGTTAGTCTAGTGTAGTGTTGTTGTTATGGATCACTTTACAAGAGATGGAGATTTTGGAGGAAATCCATTTCAGTTGTATTAATGGAATTGTTGAATCCTATGGGGTAGGATTTTACATGGTAGTCAAGCGTATAAAAAGTCGACGTCATAGATCAAGTGTAATGGTTTAAGGGGTTTCCTTGAAATTTAGGGGACACATCGATGAATATGATAAGTGATGTTATAGGCTCCTTAGAAAATTGGCTTTTTAGTGTAATGGGATTCCCTACAAAATTTAACCTTTATACCTTTTACCAAAAGTACACCATGGGAGGAATGATGTTTTTTAAATGTAGTAAGAAAATCCAGGCTACATCGTGGACTAAGGGGACTACATTGTGGTCTAGGAGTTCTATGTCGTGGTGTAAAGAGATACTCCAATGTCTTATATTTTACTTTTGGACTATACACTTTGTCAGAAACCTATGAACCAATAATTCTCCTAATTTTCTCTCTCAATCCCTAGGTGCCTGAGTTTCACTCTTCGATCATAATAACAATTCTCCTCTCTTTTTACAGTAATGTGTTTTGTCAATTTTATGTTTTTTAACACGGTGTTATTTATGGGTTATCTTGGTTAATTTTGTGATATTGGTAAATAATCTAATATCAGAAATTATTGTTTTTTAACATTGATAAATAGGAATGTTAAATGAATCCTTAGATTTCTGAAATTTTATAGTAATAAAATATATATGTAAAGCATTTTTAATTTAATCAATTCTTCCATGGGTTCCTAGAATTCGATAAAAAAACATGAATATATAATTTTTGTTATGAAAATAATATATGTCATGTTAAATTTGAATTTTTTTCTTAGAGTTTGTTGAAATTTGATCCAAAAGTAGGTAACATGTTTAATTAATTTAATATTGCAACTCCTTTATTATTTATAAATTGTTACTTTTTTAGAGAATAAAATTCCATTGATATATTTATTTTTATACAACACATTGTCACGCTTTAGTTTCATGAAACCCTATGTTTAGATCATGTTATAATTAACACTGAGTTGTCAAAAACTGTAATAAATTATTAATATTAATTAAAAATTACTATAATAACCTAGTCATTAAACATATAAATATTCATAGTAATAACTAATTTTAAAATATCAATTGTAAACGTTTAAAATAAATAATATGTTTGATAAATTAGTACAAAATTTTTCAAAAATTAATTTAATTGTATTGAAAATAAAATTTATTGATTATTTATTTAATTTTTATTGTGACCAATAATAAATTTTTCTATAACCTTTTGAAAATTTATTTTATAAAATAAAAAAATTGATATGATCATATAAAAATTATATTTGGGTGAATTTTGGAAAATTTTGGAAAATAATAAAATTTTCATGAGTAGTGAAAAATATTGATCTTTTAGTGAAAAGTAAAATTTAATTTCCATTATTTATAATGATAAATTACATTTTAATTTGGATTTAATTTTAAATTATAATACATATATATTTATATATATATATCTTTTATTTGGTTCATTATATTTTTTCATTTTGATCTTTAAAATATTACCCTTGTAAACTTTTGATGTTATTCTCTTTGAAATTTTACTTTCCTATCACATCATTAAGATTGATTTTAAATTAAAAAATGTCCCATTTAGTGAAGTTATTTTCAAAAAATTGTTTGTATATTTTTGGAATCATAATTATTTATATTATCATATAATTCAATCAAAATTTCTAACCAAAATGAATAGTTAAATGGGTAAACATTACTACAGTGGTTAAGGTAAACTTGTGTTTATCAGGGGTTTATGATAAAAAATATGCTTTTAAATATCATAAAAATATTTCTAAAATTTATTTACAATATATATTTCCCCAATATAATTTCTATTAATCTATAATTATTCTATTTGGAACCATTTCTAATGAAAAAAATTTAGTTACACCTTTTTCCATTCAAAAAATACAACTGTTCCACCAACATTACATATAAAATGACACCCACTCTCATCTCTTATTCAGAAAATAAAATCATTAATTAGACAATAACTTCCATAGTTACTTTAAAAATCAACATAATCATCCAAAAAGACTTATTTTGTTCAAAAATCCATTCTTGGAAGGCATTTTGTGAAAACCAGAGGAGGTTACCCAAGGAAGTGGTAACATTATCCATCGTGTGTTTTTGTTTTATTAATTCCTACACGTATATAAATATTCATTAAACTGTTATGAAAAAAGAAAATAATTGTATCATATATATTTTTTTACATAATGGTCATGAATTACATCTATACACATTTTCATCTAATGGGTTTCAAAATCATCATTCTATTCATATCAGACTACTACCATACGAACTGATGTCATTCCATTTTCCAATAACACTTCCCACAAATATTTATAAATATATATTAAATGTTTGTATATGATATTATTATACTTTACATATTCCTATATCACACATTTATTAATTTTCTCTATTCTGTGGGGATGTGATAATGTCCTCATGTGTAAAGAAGACTAAAATCTATTGAATCATTCTGAATGATCAATTCATTAAATAGAAATTAATAAGTACAAGTTTAATGAAATAATGGGATATATATATATATATGTAAT
Organism: Viscum album; assembly: GCA_963277665.1. Taxonomy (NCBI): domain Eukaryota; kingdom Viridiplantae; phylum Streptophyta; class Magnoliopsida; order Santalales; family Viscaceae; genus Viscum; species Viscum album. The sequence continues at coordinate 789,459,427 of OY728140.1, forward strand.
TAAAATTAATTTTACATGTTATTATATTATTTACCTTTCACTCTGTAAATCTATTGATATAATTAAATCAATGTTCATATGTACATATGACCTGATTTCTCCATGAATTGTGTATTTTATTTTCAAAATAATACATTTATAAATTAAAATAAAATGTATATGATGAATATATATGATATTTATATGAATTATATAATTATTTATATTGCAAATATAATATCAAGGTAAGAAGACAGAAAATAAAAAATCATAACATACATGAAAAAAAAATCATTTAATGCGTGAAACTAGATATTAACAATTAAATGTTAACAAAGGGATAATAAAAGGTCATAATAATTTCAAAAAATGGTTTGATATAAATGTTTATGAATAATTAGAATTTTTATAATAATTTTTTTTATTATATAGAAGTTTCAATTGTGTGTGATGAAATTTTATTCTTATAGTAATGGATTTTTGTCCCACTTTTCTACTTTTGTGGGACACATGCCATATAAACAACCTATTTATTTTATTCGGTGTATTTAATGAATATGAAATAATATTCTGATGATTCCCAAGAAATTTATTAGTATTTCATATATATTTTAGCATGTATCTTTGATTAGAACTATGTTTCAAATGTTACCATTATGTTAATGGATTTTTGTTTTAATCTCAATGTTTAGTGGGTTTGTTTACGATTAAGTCTCCCCTATTGATATCATATTTTCTAGATATCTGTAATAATAATTAATGATAAATTAAACATGTTATTTATGGTATTTTGAATTACTATTTCCATTTTCATACTCATTGCTACTTAAAATAATGAAGATAATGTTTTAAGGAAGAGATGTTTATAATTATCTCTTCAGTCAAAACCCATTTTGATTCAAAAACCATGTAATATATTTTTTTTTCAAAAATTTATATATTATTCATACTATGGATATTTTTTAATTTATTAATCCTTCTTTACTATTAATTTTATTATTAATACATATATCTTCCTGAATAACTATTTTTTTAAAAAAGTGATTTTCAATAATAAGTTATTGTCTCCAATAAATATTCCTAGATATCATTCGAAATAACTCTACGTCTATGATGATATCATGGTATTTATTTTATGATTGTAATCGAATAAAAACTAACAATACTATTATAATTTATAAACTCTATTTTTTATAATGAATTATTTTTATGAAACACGATTCTCATTCACAGGTTTTTCTATGATTATATTATTATGAAACCAATGATTTATCCCTGGGATATGCAATGATGAAATGATTATGAAACATATCGGTTTTCCATAAGTTTCGATATTAATAATTTTTTTGAAACCCATTTTATTATAAGTGTTATGATATGATGAATTTTTTTATCTTCTGGACATATTTGTTTCTTTTTTATTATGTGAACAGTGGAACCTATATCTCCAAACAATTCATTAGGTACTGATTTATAACTCATGAGATAGATAGGAATATAATGTGGAGTGAACATAGATAAAAAAATGGACTTCTTAATTAATATGGTCTTTGTAGTGAACACTAAGTATTATGATTGTTTGGGGAGTGAACACATTCAACTATGATGTCGTTGACAGTAGTTCGTAACTAATATGGAAATGATTTTCAATTTTTATATTTATTCCAAATATCAATTTCTTATAAAAATATTATGAGCATAATGATTATTTTCTTTTATTATCTTATGATTCATGTCTTATGAAATTCCATTATTTATTCCATGAGTAAATATTATGATCTTTGATATGAAGGGTATGGTTTTCGAATGTTATTATCATGTCATCATACCCTTGTATTCATTTTATACTTACATATATCAAATATTTTCCTGTTAATGTGCTTCTGATCTCACACATTTCTTATAATTATTTTCCCTATGTTATGAATAAATGCATTATGTATGATATTTCTAAAATGTGGGATAACTATGATAGACATGGTTGGAGATTATGAAGTTTACTAATGAACTAATTATCTATGTTTCCATGTTTATAAATGAATAAAACCTTTATGATCATCATGAATTTATTTGGGTGATATGATAAATGTTTATAAAAATTGATGTAATAACATTTTTTTATTAATCATGGTATTCTATTGTTTATTTAATAGGAATGGTTTAGTTAAACATTGGAGATATAGAAGAGAAAACATTAGTGATATCCATAAGTACACGTTCAAGGCTATGTCTGGGGTTGAGTCAATATATAATAAAATGCTCATGAATTTTGTTAAATGATAGAGTTTTTGGTTTCCTTGATATTTCATCCCTATATAGATATTATTTTTTGATGTGAATATATAACAGATGCAACTAAATAAAATTACTCTTAAAAGTTTGGATTGATATAGTCTGGATTCTTACATTTTGCATGTCACTGGGCCAAGAAGAACACTATATTTGAGATTCCCATGGGAAGTTATTTTAAAATTTTAAAGTCATTATAAACCATCAAGAATTATTTAAATAATGACCATGAATGAAAAAGTATAAGACTAATGTGTAATATAGTTGTCATGAATAAGACATCATATAATCAATTTTTGATGATTATGTGGTTCCCCGTTTTCATTATTGTTCTAAAACAATGATTTTTAGTTCTTGTAATGTCAAGAATAAGAATTAATCATGTTAATTCTATGTGTGATATGATATGAAATTATTTTCTTCCTGGTCATTCAAAATTTACAAGTGATTGAATTAAAAATATAATTACTATGATCACACACCAGTCTCAACTGATGAATCATACTAGACTCCCAAAGGAAGAAAATATTAAACAACATTCTATTGAGTCCTTATATAAAAACAACCACATTCTTTCAGGGGGTCTTATGATCCACTGGATTCAGAAAAGTGGATAAGTACCAAATTAATGATATTTTCTATTCTACAATCTTTAAAACAAGAAATGTTTATTATTTTTACTATTTTGAAGGTTACTAGATCAATTTTAGAATATTATCAATAATACAAGGAAAATATAAAGATATTTAATCCATGTATTGTAACTAGTTCAATAACATACTATTTAATAATTAATTTATCCATATTCTATATATGAATATATAGAATGTCTTCCATGATCTACTAAATATTTTAAAAAAATTCATATATATGAAAAAAGATAGAAGAATTTTTAGGTAAACTTGTGGTATTATCATCTAACTTGAATATAATGTTGATAAATTCTTCAGTGGTTAAACCAATCCCTGATGGGAGTTATCAATATTATACATTAGTATATATGAAGAGATTTTTTAATTTTATATCATGTTTGAAATTTAGGTTGGAGTTATGTATCAATATTTTGTATTTTATAAAATATTAAATTTGGAATTCAATGTTAAATTTTAAAAAAACATTAAGAGAAAAATTTAATATGTCATTTATAATAACTCTGTTGGATTAAAAATGGAGTGAATATTTTTTTAGTCACTAGTAAATGATTTATATGTGAATCAAAAGGTAAATGGGAAATTTATTACTGATGTAGTCGGAATAAGCTGCCTAGAAATTCATAGGTTGAAATACATACAAAATAGAATGCACAAACTGTGGTGTTTCATAAGCAATGATTATAGTTATTATTTTTAAG